>CM075850.1:56695138-57295138 GCA_037975125.1 Latrodectus hesperus | reverse complement strand
ACTTTGTTGCTTGGAAGCTAGTAGAACGTCCCTTCCTTTTCCTTGAGGAATATCCATGAATAATGGTAATCATACAGTCTCTACTTACCTATGTAAGGCATCCACAGATTTCATCATATTTTGAATGGTATCCATATAATAAATGGCAGCAAGAAAAGGAAAAGCTAAATTTTTGCAAGTATTCCACGCCACCCAAGAGGTTCTTGCAAAGGCGCGTTCAATCTACATTACTTATGCACATTTGAAATTTGTACAAAAGCCATTTAGATCAACCAAATTATTTTAGATTGCTGGTTCCCCAGAAGCTATATTTACTTCAAGGCCTATCCACCATCTTTTAATTCTTATAGCAGATGACAGGGGATTTCTTAGGAATACGTAGAAAAGGTATATATGCAATACCTGTATTAGTCTTCATTTTTTCAAGGAATGCAGTGGTAGTTTTGGAAGTATGACTTGTAGCTTTGTCTTCATGAAGCTTCACTCTTTGAAAGTCTTTGGGATAAAGAAGTGGAATTTCATCTGTAAATATTGGATGTAAAATCTTATCCTGATAGAATGATGAGTTGATTTTTACATTTTTTTCTACTCTTTTTACTTTTAATTTCCCATTGTATGAGAAACCTGCGACTATCATAAACCCCTTACTGTAACTTTCTTTACATTGATGGAACCAAATTTGTACATTTTTTCTCCTCGTTTTCAATAGTAAATAGACCTTTTTTTGTTGCACTCATTTAGGTAAACCCTATGCTTTATCAAGTGTCACAATGTATTTCCATTTATCTCCTGCTAAATGGTTTTCATACAGGATTCTACAAAATGTTTTGCGTTGAGCCACATGCCTCGGCAAAAGGTGGTGAACATTATGTTTTTTAACTTTTTTAAGTGTTAAATCTTGATTTATTATTTTATTTATTGTTGCTACAGATGTATCTAAAGACTTTGCAATTGATTTCTGTGTTGGCGGATTTTCTCTTGTTACCAGTGATTGCACTTTAGGAACATTTGAAACAGTACGTACTTTTTTTACTGAAAGTTATAAGAAGTCCTAAGTTTCAGTAAATAGTCTGTTTTATAAAATTACAGAAATGTAAGAAATTCGCAGACATAAATAACTGCAAATAAAAATAAAAAACCTAGAAGGTTTACCGTACATTTATGTGAACAATTAGCTTACTCAGGATAGTTAAAGTATTAATAATTATTAAATAATCAATACAAAAATATTCATAAGTAGTATATACTGACAAATATTTTGTATATTATTAATAATATTATTTAATAATTATTAAGTAATGAATACAAAATTAGAAATTAATAAGCAATATTCATTCCCATCAGAATTGTCTTGTGTATTGAACAGATATTATTTTAATATAGAGAGAACTTGATGAATTAATTTACACTAGAAATTTTATATAAGTGTGCAGTTTCAAATACAGCGTTATTTTCAAGTTAAACAATAAAATGAATCACTTTTTCATATAATTAAACCAAATATAATCACTATTTTTAGATTAAAGGCTTTCCTTTCCTTCGAGGTTAATTAATCTCCTAGGTCGGAGTTTAGGCATAATCCATTTTTTAATTTAAACTAACATTCCGTATAGCAAATTTGGTTTTCTGAAAACACCTTACAGCCCATTTTTATCGTAATGCGATCCAAAAAATGTTAGAAATATATGGAACATTTCTTTCATTATTACATTTTTATTATCAACAAGTAGCATTAACTGAGGAAACACAAAAAAATCATATAATGAATTTATTAATTGGAGCACACAAATTTTTTATGTCAAAGTCATAATTGAATTCTACTTCAAGTATTTTTACACGTTACATTAAAAACCATTAACAATGTCAATATCGGAATTGAACACTAGGATTCAAATTATTTATTTAATTTAATCTGAACAACTAACCTCTGACTATAGTTAAGAGAATTGATATCACCACTACTTAAAAAAATTGCAGAAATTGAAAAAAATCAAGTAATTATCAGCACTCAATCTAAACAAACAGTTTATTGCTTAAGTCCTTTAATTTAACAACCTTGTACAACATTTCACTTTTTATGCCAAATGATCAATTTTTAGTTAAAGAATTTTATGTCTGTGTCAATATGACAATTATTTAATTCAAAACCTGAAGTACTTTCCTGTTTTATCACAAGAAAACAAAAAATCTGAAAGTCGATCAAGTAAAAGAACAATTAGATTCTCTTAAACTTTTATGCAAGGCATTTTTTCGTAGCAAATACAAAGAAAGCATAGAAATAATTTGGATACAGAAATCTTTTGAAAGTGTACATTTAAAAGTATAAATGAAGAAGCAAAAGTATCGGATAGGTTCAATTTAATTATGTCTCTTCAAATTTTAGTTTACTTATTTTCTATCCGCAAAAAATGTCGCAGAAGTTAAGGATAAGACGCGGAGAAGATTCTTTTTTTAACTTATAATCCTTATTCTTTCTCTTTAAATTATATAACTTAAATAATATCATCAAATGTAATGCTATTCAAGAAGCGTTTAGTTAATAAATATAATATAAATGCAGAATTTTAACATATACGGTCCTTTAGTGATGTATAAAGAGAATATTTTGTTTTGTTCTTAAATAACTATGTTCGAGAAAAAATTTTAATAAAAAAGAATTTAAAAAAATATTTTAGTAAAACTAATTTTTTATTTTGTTTTCGAATAATTATATTTGTATTGAATCTGAATACTTTTCGTTATGCAGAAAGGTTGTGAACATCTAAACTATAATATACCTGCTCATCTTTAATATTCTGAGTTTTAACCACAAATAAAACAAATGTCATTCCATATAGTATTCGAATATTATGATATTTGTCATCATTAATATACTTACGTATTCGTAAATTGACAAAAATGAAAAACTATTATTAAAATTTAAACTGAAATTAAACAGTATATATATTACAACATAAGAGTAACTATAATGAATTTTTGAAATCAAATTTTAAAATCTATTTGCAGTATTTTTGTTGTCTACAGAGAAGTTTTGGATAGTTGTCCTGTGATGAAAACTCGAATAAAAAATCAGTTTCTAATGGCATCATTTTAAAAATAAATGTAAATTATTCTCAATACATTTACATAACATTGTTTATGTCATTTTTATATTATACTTATAGGTTTGATTAGCTTTATCAAAATTCCAAACCACTTTCAGTACATTTTCTAAAGTTGTATACTGTAGATATGAACAACATGTTCAATTACAGTGATAAATGAATCAATGTTTTTTTAATCCCACGTACTATTACGAGAATATTGTTTCATTGCATATAATTATGGATTTCAGATTGGAATAAATTTTTGTATTTTTACACAAGAATGATATTTTATAAGTTAAACTCAGATATAAATTTGTCTAGTTCAAAAAATTCGTCTCACGAAGAACAAATATTTGTGATTAAGGAAAGAAAAACAACAGACTGTACATAACTTGTAAATTAATACCAATATATATATAAACACAGTTAATATGTTTTATAATAATTATACTACTATTAAAATTAGGATCCTTTTCCTCAATTTTATTTGTTCTTGAAATTTTCATAACTAAAATCATTTTATCTGGCCTAAAAAACAAAAGATCACTAGCAGTTCTATAGACACAAATTGGCATTCATATCTACAACAACTGGTAACAAGTTTTCAATAATGAAACTGTAACTTACAAAAAGAAATTTAAGTTTATTCTTTCCACTGGTTAATATAGAATAATATTATTAAAAAAACTCACAAAAAATACAATTTTAAAAATTATTTAAAAAAACATCTGTCAGTCATCTCTAATAGCAAGGAAAATTATAAGATTTATTATTAAAATATTTTAAAAATACAGATTCCTACATAAAAACGATATTAAGATATTAAAGTAAAGAAAGCCAAAACAGCAATCCGGCTTTCGCAAATTGCAAATAATCTAAATTTATGGAGAAGTCAAACTTATGTATTTTAAAAGTCAATCATATAAGGCATAAAACGGAAAATAAAACGGTATAATAGACTATCACACTCTTGAATAAAACAGAATTTATTACGAAACAAATGATAAACATACATGTGCATTTTACTTTGGATGAAAATAATTGAATTTGCGGAAATGATAACAATCTTCAAACATATGGAAAAGAAAATAATTCAAAATTTTAAATAACAGATAATGTAAGTTCAGATTAGTTGTAGATGCAATAGATAACAAATGTTGCAATTATTTATAAATTTGAAATAACAAAGGTATAACGCACCTTTAAGGGACTATATAGAAAATTTTATTTAGAACTGATTATATTTCACGCGATGTGTGGATAAACAATGTTATGCTGGGATTTACCATTTGTTTTTAAAATGTGTGTGTTCAAGTGAATTTTTTTGACCTGTGTCACTAAAAAAAAAAGATTAGATAAAGTTCATAAAATCAAATAACATATAATATTGAATTTTAATTTATGTAAAGATGCTTTAAAAATAATATTTAAAAGTTTATCAATCAATTATTTTTTAAATTATTGATAACGTACCATAAGGATTTAAGATCAGACACGTTTCCTCTTATCTAAAATGATTAATACCATAAATAAAAATTTGATTCATTGGAAGTCGGAGAAACCTAAGCTCAACAGTTTTGAAAGCAAAAAGATTTAAGAATTACTGTCACTGATTAATTTTTCTGATGCAGATGAGATCTAAATATTCTGGTTTCTTTGATATTTAACTTGAAATTCTGAGAATATAAAATTTTAATGCCTTTACAATTTGACATTAATACTTGTAGATATAATTATAAGATGAATGTAAAGAAATGATATTATCTTTATAATTTAGCAATTCGGACATGATATTCCGGCAAGGACGTAAAATTAAACCAAGATTGATGGACATTTTGATAAATAAATTCCTGAACTTTTCCAGCATACATCAAATTTTTAAAAAAGATGCAAACATATATATTTCAAAAATATATTATTACTTAAATGGTTATATTTTTTAGTAAATATATTATACATTTACGGACTTTAAGTTTTACTAATCCGCATATTAAATGATAATAGTTTAAACTATTTGACACGCCCAATATAAATATATTATTAAACTTTTTAGAAATGTAAAATGTTTCTATATAATAAGTACAAATGTGCTGACAGATATTTTTGTATATAATATATACTTGATAACAGATCAATATATATATAGATAGATAGATAGATAAATACATGTTATACATAGAGAGAGAGATTAACGTATTTATAACAAGTGAACGCTGTACTAGAATATTTTTTTTACTATGAAAGAATTTTTAATACGTTTTGTATTTAAAATAAATACCAATTAATAAATAAATTAAAATTATAAACATTTTGATGTTTTTCCATTTTTAATAAATTTTGAATTTTGTGGAATATATTTACCGTATATATATATATATATAATATATATATACATATATATATATGTATATATATATATATATATATATATATTAAAAAAGAATTGAAATATTATTTCTGTAGAAATGTTTGTCTCCGCAATATTTATAATTATTTTAACATTACTATAATGAAAAGAAATTAATTCAAGATTTATAAAGCAAAATATATTTATTAAATATGAGAAATATTCTGAAAATAAAGCTAATTAGTTTTTTGGGACAATGTGTTTGATGACTTAATTTTTTTTCTTCTTAATTATTTACTTTTAAATTTTATGAAATATTTTTAAGCGAATATGGCAGAATCTTTTCTTCCCAGGTGAGCTTTATAAATGTAAAAAAATCTGATGAAAAGGTATCAACTAAAATAAGTTTTGTAAAGTCCGAATTTATTAAAAATGAATAATTAGTTTCTTACTAACTTGTGTCATTTTTAATTAATTCTTATTATTATGTATATTTAGAATGCAAAATACAAATGCATTCCTAATAGTACAAAAAAGCAAAGCAAAAGACATTAAAATATTTCATACATTTATAAGGAAAAACCATAAGTGTACTTTCTATCAAAAACCAAAAAATTTCTATTCTATTGTGATAGAAAAATATATCTTGTTAAAACTAATAATGAATTCATTTTCTGAAAAATTTTGATTGACATAATTTTGAGCTTAAATTTTTCTCTTCATTTTTTTTAATTTAAAATATTTTAAGGAAGTCAGTTTTTAAAAAATAGCTTACAATTTTGTCACTTAATTCACTTATATTAATAGCGTTCTACGATATAGATATTTCGCGCGATAAATAAGTATAAAAATACTCATATGTGTATCTTATTTTCTGTAGTTCAGAAAAACTTTTTATATTAACTTTTAAAGCCAATTCTATAAGTAATGCAATGATATTAAATATTTTGAATTTATCAAAGAGGTATTTCGTTACTATAGAAATTGTTATTTGTATGAAAATCGGTACATAAAAATAATCGTAAAATATTAATAGTTTTTGATAAACAACATTCAAATAGATTTTAAAAAGAATCTGAAATTGAAATATCTCACATTATTTTTATTTACAAACCAAAAAAGCAGTTTAAGCGACACGATATCATACTTAAAGGCATAGTGCTACAATCTATCGGAAGTTTTCAAAGTTAAAAATTTGTTGATACTTAGAATTCTAATCTTTACGAAAAGCTTCGAAGAGTTAAACTAAAGAAAAAATTGGGCCTAATTTCTGCCGATAAATAAAATAAATAATAAAATATTCCGTAATTTTAAAGAAATTTCATAAAAATTTGAAGTTTTTAGAGAAAAAAACATACATTTTTACCTAGAAAAAATCTATGGAGTATATTTGCTGCATTGTACCATTAAATTTTTAAAAAAAATGACTGTATTTTATCACTAAAATTTTGCACAATTTTTCAACTAAGAAATTAAGAAATTTGACAGGTTTTCCGTTAATGACATGCCAAATTTTATGGCTTACGATGTATTTGTGGGTTATATAATTTTTAATAATTTGTGAAAGAAAAGAGTTCATTCAGATTTAATACAGAGGGATTCAAGGCAATAAGAATTGATAATATCGCAACAAATTGGAAGATATTTTCCTCATTAAAACATTTCTAGAAGTAATATTAATTAAATGGTAACTCGTTTGTAAGGAAAAATATTTTATTAAGGCATTCATTTAACTATAGTAATTCCAGCGAATGGTAGTGTCTTTTATAAATTAATTTGAAAGTATTATTAGTAAATAAGATATAATAAAAAATTACATATATATATATATATATATATATATATATATATATATAAATATATATATAATGTGAAAAACAATAATACATTAGTTTTTAATAAATGTTCTCTGAACGTAAGTAAAAAATAACAAATAAATTTCTAATTTATTAGATATTAAATTAGAAGTAAATTATAAGGTGACATGTATATAAATATGTAATTAAGATAAAAAAAGTAATGTTTAAAAAATGGAAATAAAGGCGCAACTTTTATATCTTAAAATAAAATGCGAGCGAATTTTTAAACTTCATCCTTTCCATTAATTTGTCCTTTAAAGAAAGAAATATAACATTGGTAGAAAATTCAACAAAAAAATTATAGAAATAGCTTTGGAGAAAAAGTTTATAATATGGAAATTAGCACTAGAGTTAGTGAATGAAAATTACTTATGACCAATATAATATCTATTCCAAATTAAAAATTGATGATTAAATTCATGATTAAAAATTGATAATTATTTGTGCATTTATAGACTGTGTGGAGGCAAAATAACTTTTTTCTAAAAATGAAAAATATAATGAAAATCGAAATTTTGTAATAGGGCCTAAAAATAAATCTCATTTATGGTGACTTGATCTGAAAAAATCGATATTATATTTCTAAACAGAAATTTCACATCAAAATTGTAGTTATTTTGGACCAAAAATAAGAGAAAATAGTAGAAATATGGAAAGAGTTATACTATAGCTTTCAATTCGATTCTACCCTTAAGCATACCCGTCAACCTTTGAGAGAAAAAAATCAGTAGATTCTACTGATTTTGAAGGGAAAAATCAGGAGGCGTTACTAGCGACATTTTTACTTGATACAGAACATTTAGAACGGTAGTACAGAAAAAACACAATTTTACTCTTTAGATAATACAATCTGAGAATGATTTATGTTAAAAATATTTTTAGCTATTAATCTAAAATTTGTAATATAATATTCATCAACCTTATAAAGAAATTATGAAAGATAAAAGAATATACATGCAAAAAAATAAACATCAATGTTTATATCCCAATAAATATTTTATAGGGCAACTTTACTACACTATTGCAATTAATATATATATATATATATATATATATATATATATATATATATATATATATATATACATTAAAGTTTTAAAATTATGTAAAACACATTACCAAATAAATGTAATTCCATGACAAATACTTTGTTTGGCAGAAATATTTTCTTAATTAAATTTCTAAAACTAAACTAAACTCCGTGGCGCGACAGCCCATGTGAGCCAAGGCCTACAGTGCCCATAACTGTTTTCATGACCGAGTTCCCTGGGGTGCGAAGCATATGTCTCAATTAGGTGGTCAGCCTAACGTAAGACCCCCAGTGTTTAGTTCCCAAGCATGCTTGGATCTCAGTTAATCGACCCACTGAAGGGATGAAAGACTGAGTCAACCTTGCCCAGCCCGAGGATTGAACCTCGGACCTGAGTCATAGGAGCGAATTAAATTACTAATAACTGGTAATATTCCTCCTAATGGAAATGCTGTTATAAACAGGCACCTGATGACTGCCAACTCGTAGGAATCTCGGCAGCGTAATGGTAACAGCGTCATCCTTCCACGGTGGACTCAAAACTCAGAGTAACATATTTAAAAATTGATATATATATATATATTAAAATGTACCATCTATTGAGTATTTAAGCTCCTGAAACAACTCAATATACTTGACTTTTTCTTGTAAAATTTTGCTTATTTTTAAGTTTTTCTCTGAAATTGTCAAAAATCAGTTGATTTTACATGTATTATCGGGAAATCGAGAGAAATGATGAAAAATCAGAAGTTTCCCGATAAAATCAGTAGAGTTGGCAGCTATATCATAAGTATGGTTGATATTTGTAACGATTCGTAATTCACTTTAAATTGTTCTTTTTTTTATTACATTACATATATTCAGACTTGTATGCTTGATTCTTGAGATCCGCTTGTAAGTCTTCGTTGATAATAGGACAAATAGCACAATAACAGATGTACAACCACAGAAGATAACAATCAAGGCCACGGTGGGAATCGAACTACGCTCTCAAGCGATTAGTGGAGTGATGCTTTGACCACTCAGCAACGGAGCGACCTTAAGTTGTTCTCCAATGGTTCACAACAGCTAAATAATAAACGTGAGCTCTTATCAATTTTCGGTTCACAGTAAACACTATTGAAAAAAAAGGGATCGATGTGCGACTTTTCTGATCCCTTCGCTCGCATTTGTGAGAATGAGTGCTTTAGATTTTTCAGAATTTCACCTTTGTGAAACGTGAATGTAACCTGTTATCGCTGAAGATTCATTTGGAATAGCAATTCGCAATATATGTAACGGATAATTTTACAACTGAAGGATTTATAATGGCATTCAGTTTTCAACCTATCCACTACAATATGTCAAATTGATAATCGTGTGTCTCATCTTGCCGAGCTGGTAGCCGAATGGTTAGCGCTCTTGCCTTCGGTTCAACAGTTCGTGGGTTCGAATCCCACCTTGGGCATGGATGTTTGTAGTGGTTCGGAATCCACTTTTAGCCGTAAGTCCCGGTCTAATTAGCCCTTGTGTGCAAAAAAAGACCGTTGAGCGACAAACAAACAAGTGTGTCTCATCTTGGATTACTTGTTGGATTTTGCTCTTTGAAGTAAAAGGATACCCACTTATTCCCTTTTATTTTTAAGTAAAAGAAATGAGCGTTGAGTTTCAGCTTCCCTGCTTGTAATGAATGGGTAAGTTTTCTCTCTTGAGTTGCTCGCATGTTGCCCATTATTTTTGAAAAGTCCTGAAAAACATTACGAAGTGAATATTTCAGAGAAATTTACAACCGTTTCCAGTCGTTTGATGCTCAATTTTTAGAGTCAAATATTCTTCCCACGTATTTTCTTTTATTTATATTTCATGTGTGTTGTTTTGTCTCTGTCTGTGTTGTTCGATAATAACATTAGATTTAGGACATAAATGCTTTTCAAGTACAGAAATTATTTCATCATACGATAAAACATTCGGAATTTTAGGTGCAATTAAAGAGCACAAGAGATTATAATGTTCAGATCTAATGCAGTTCAGCAGTATTTTAACACACAAATCTTTATCTTGTAAATAATTTTGAGGTCTTTGTTTATATTGCAAAAATGTTTCTGTTAAAGAATTAAAACATTCGAAATTTGATAAAAATGTTATCATCCCTTTTTCTTGATGATCTGGAATTTCCTTACTTCGTTCTTGTTTCAAAATAAGATCGGCAAGTCGATCATTACTTGTCGCAATTACCTTTAATAAAGTTGAAAATTGTTCTGCATCCATGATATTTTTTGTTTATCCTCGTCACCAATTTATTGTAGTGTATTTTATAGTAATGTTCATTGAAGCAGCCGGAATGTAATAATTATTTTATTCAAAAATGGGACGACACAATTATACACACATACAAGTATTGACATTATCGAATTGTTCTGTTTGTAAACATTCTTATAGTCTCGAACTCAGAGTGTTCTTCTTAATTTCGTTTTTAAGAATACTACAGTATGATATTCAATGCATAGTATGATCCCCAGACGATGTAACATAAGCCGTACAACGCCTAGGCAGGCTGAGTATCAAATTATCTATCTGATATTGGGGAATATTACACCACTCACATAAAGCAATGCTCTCCGAAGTTCCGGTAGACATGTGGGAGGGGAGTTGACGGGCAGTAATTCGTCGGCCAAGCATGTCTCACGCATGCTCTATTGGATTTAAGTCCGGTGAGTATGCTGGCCAATCCATACGAGTGATATCCTCCATGGCGCCCCGAAACAAACGTTGTTCCAGAATAACATCCCGATAGATGTAGCTTGTCATGGTTACATTCAGAATATGCGGGTTAGTTCTGGAACCCAGAACAATTTCTCCCTAAACGAGCAATCCTGCACCACCTTAACGATGTAGTTCAATGGTATTCTCTTAGAGGTAACGGGTACCTGGCCCTCTCCATATGAAAGTCCGGTGAGAATCAGACTGAACGCTAAACTTGAGCTCGTCAGAAAACATCACACAAGACCACTGTTGCGTTGTTCACAATGCATGCTCTTTACTCTAGGCTAATAGCAGGCGACATTGAGTTGCGATAAGTGGAACACATGTGACAGGCCTACGAGCATATAGACCAATGTGCTCTAAGCGTCTGTACACGGTCTGCCTTGAAACTGTCGTACCGGTAGCTGAAGATAGCTCATGAGACAAGTCTGATACTGTGCTCCGTGTGTTTCTTTTGGCAATAACTACCAAATACCGGTCCTCATTATGCGTTGTAACTAGGGGGTGACCTGTACTGTAACGTCTATTCACATTACCATCATCTTGGAGCCCTTACCAAAGCCTGGAGATTACACTCCGTTCGATTATAAGTTCCTCCGATACTTCCAGTTGGGTACGTCTACATTCCTGACGGCCGATAATTCTACCTCGTAAAAGATCATCCAAATGCTTCCTTTGTGCCATAACTATGTGATTATTGCACTGAAAGGCTTTTAAAACGCTTGGAAACAATTTTACTGCTTTGCAACCATTTCTTATAAACTCCTATCTTACACTCTCGTCATTGTGACGTACTATCGGCGCCCTCTAGTGGTTTCTTGTAATTTGCATATTGTTCTTCAAGATTTGTGTGATAATTCAACATGTGAAATTTTTATTTTAGAATTCAATTTCTGTGTGATTCTGAATTATCCTTAATTTATGGATATGAGTGTGTGTGTATATATATATATATATATATATATATATATATATATATATATATGTGTGTGTGTGTGTGTGTGTGTGTGTGTGTGTGTGTGTGTGTGTGTGTGTGTGTGTGTGTGTGTGTGTGTGTGTGTGTGTGTGTGTGTGTGTGTGTGTGTGTGTGTGTGTGTGTATATATATATATATATATAAATACTAGCTGACCCGGCAAACGTTGTTTTGCCATATAAATAATTTCCTAGTAATTTCTAGTGTAGACAAAAAATAGCTTACTTATTGTAAGTATGTATGTATGTTAGAATGTGTATATTGTATTTATGTAAGAATGTGGTATATGCGTGAAATAAGCATGGAGCGCTGTGAACGATGAGGGAATATAAAAATAACAAAAGGCAAACATTATTTTTAAGTTATTATAATTTATTCCTTAAAATTATATATCATTAATTAAACAATTACGACAGTAACACTATTAAACAATATCAATCTCTTAATGCTATAGCGTGAACAATATTTTTTGTTAGTCCATCTTTAGCTAACACAAACAAACTGGATGGTTTACCCACTCGAGAGCATGCCACGTATAATTGTCCGTGTGAAAAACATGGTGTTCTCAAATCTAATCCACAAACAGACATCGTTTGACCTTGGGATTTGTTGATAGTCATTGCAAATGCCAATCTAATCGGAAACTGAATACGTTTGAATTGAATTGGCACATCTGTAGGTATAATAGGAATCCGTGGTATGAGTATATTTTCACCTCTGAATTTGCCATTTAAAATCCTGGCTTCGATCACGTTTTTCATTAATTTTTGAATGACTAATCGCGTACCGTTGCACAGCCGGGGCGGGTTCAAATTACGAAGCAAGATAATTGGAGATCCAACCTTTAATTGTAAATTATGCGGTGGCATGCCTGGCAAATCCAGTGAGTTCAAAAACTCTGTGGGAAAATTTACTGCTTCGCTGTCGTCGCAAACTGTATCAATAGATTTATATGATACCAAGTTCCCTGGCAACAACATTTGTATCTTCAGATTTAAATTGTCAACGTCTACATTTTTTGCCGCTAAAATCGCTCTTTCTGCAAGCCACTGATGATTTATGTACTGTGTGTGTACATCGGGAAATATTTGTTCAATGAGAGTATCTTGCGAATCAGCGATTGTGCAGAAATCGGTCGGTAATTTTACGTATCCAGTTTCATCTATAGCAACTTTTCCATCACCGATATCTAAGAGTTGTTTTGAAAATGTTTCAGCGGATGGATCTTGAAGCATTTGAACGCGCATATTTATTTTTAGCTGTAATTTTTCAACATTACGCCACAATGGAGATGATTTTAAGCAAGCGTTGATCTCATCAGCGTATGTTGAACGTGGAATGACTGGAAGTGTTTGTCTGAAATCACCTGAAAGGACCAACAGAGTTCCGCCAAATAGTTTGTCACTGTTTTTAATATCTTTCAATGTCCTGTTCAACGCCTCAAGTGAATGTTTGTGTGCCATAGTACATTCATCCCAAATAATAATTTTACACCGTTTCAGCACAGTGGCCATGGACGATTGTTTCTTAATGTTGCATACTGCGTCAGGGTTATTCTGAATATTTAGTGGCAGCTTAAATACTGAATGAGCTGTTCTACCTCCATCCAATAAAGTTGCTGCAATGCCCGATGATGCAACGGCCAATGCTATGCCATTATTTGATCGTATTTCAGCAAGAATTAGCGAAATAACGAATGTTTTGCCAGTTCCACCCGGTGCATCCAAAAAGAAGAACCCACCTTGTCCAGCTGAAACTGCGAGCATAATGCGATCATAAATGGTTCTTTGTTCCTCATTCATTAGTGGGACATTGCGGGCAACAATCGCTGCCATTTCTACAGTACTGTACTGCAGTTCACGATTCATTTCAGTATTCATTAAATCAGATGCAGTTCGATTTGGCGAATTCATACCGAAATTACTAAGTGGTAAGTTTGCAATGACAATGCAAAGATCCTCAATAGCAATCAATGCTTCATTGTACATTTCGTCGCTGAATGTTATGGTTAGATCGTGGCACCGTATACGATGTTGATGCAATATATCATCAGTCATTGAATCTTTGTGATTTTCCCATAATATCTGTGCTCGGGCTGGGAAACATGTAGTTAACACTATAGCGAATAGTCGACGAATTTGTATTGCTGTACAGTTCAATGCAGCTTCAGCAAGCATGCATTCCCACTGGTTGTCGTCTTCCAGCAAGCCGAGTGCAAGGCATGCATCTTTATACGTTGGATATTGTTGCCCATTCACTTTACGTATATCTTGAAATGATAATGGGCCAGTAACATTAACCAACAACAGTCGAAGATAAAAGCACTCAGTGTGTCTTGGATTGACTGTAAATAATCGCCCCAAGGCGTTTGATTTAAATAAATTGAGACATGCAGCAACTGGTGAGCCTTGCTTGCGGGGCATCCATGTTTTTGTTTGAGTCCATGTGAAATAGCGTGGTACTTGTGAATAGAGTAATGTTCGTGCAAAGGCACCAAAATCATCCGCACGATTACACAATTCAAAAAATGCAGTGAGTGTAGTTTTAGGTGGATTTATTGCACGATCAATCGCTGTCTCGTTCGTGAAAAATACACGCTGACCGTTTTCAAGATGGATGGCTAACTGAACAACTGCTGGATCCCGTTCATGAATTGGAAAACCAAAGATACGCCAAGCAGCTTCATTGGAGCTGATGTACCGACCAATTTGGTAGAGCGTAATTTCATCGTTTTTATTCACTGGAGGAGCATTCACATTAGTATTTTCCACTCTAAACACAGCCATATCACTGCCTTTATGGACATACTTGCAAATGTATTTGATGCTCTTCACAGAACTGCAGAACTCAACATTAATATGAGCATTATATGTCTTGCTCAGCAGAGGCGAATATGGCACCACCCAACGATTGTCAATATCAATGTCTGTGTTGATGATATTTTTAATAAATGATTGTCCGCCATTTTCAGGATTTCTTCGACGATATATTGGGTATCCGTCGAAATTTGTGACCGTATCATTGGTAATATCTTTAGGGAAATTTTTAGTACATTTTCCATCAGCCATGCAAGGCGATGAACTATTAAGAGTACCACATGGACCATGAATCATGTTTGTTGTAACAATATCAAACAGCAGTTGGTCAGTGGAGGGATCTGGAATTTCCGCAGAAATGATACTATCGATTTCTTCAGGACGGATTTTGTCGATGAACCAAACCAAAATGTGTGCATGAGGTAATCCTCGCTTTTGCCACTCAACCGAATACATCCAGCAACGTGTGGGACCGAATACATGTGATTTAGTAATGAAACTTATTAAAGACTTCAACTTTTGTCTGAACACACGTGCTGTAATGTCATGGCGATGTATTGCATTTTGGCCAGGCAGTAGCAAAGATGTAATCTCTGGCCATTTTGGATTACATGTGAACGTGATAAATAAACATGGTCGTCCATATTCGCGCACGAAAGTCAGAGCATCCTGTATATATTCTTGCATATGACGTGGACTGCCTACGTACGATGATGGTAAAATGACATGGTTACCAATTTCGGCGACGTCGGCGTTGTTGTTGATAGCGTCTCGCAAATGAATGTACTCTTCCGCGCGCAGCTTTTGTTGATTATATCTTAAGTATCGTAGTCGTTCGCTCTCAATCTTCGCGTACATGTCGACCATGAATTGTTGACAAAGCTCACGACATCGTAAAATGACGTTGTCCAGGCCACGTCTAATCATTAATCGGTACGCATAATAATCCTTTGAGCTAACGTTCTTGTTTGTTTCAGCTCCTGTAATATTTGTTCATAAAAATTAATTTAAATTTATTACGTTCAATAATTTAATTGTTTTGTTAAATGATTAATGATCAAATTAATAATCAATGAAGTACCTGATACGGGATCTCGTTGTTTTATGTTTATGCAATATCCGTCTTGTCCCTTCCAGAATATTAGCGGATATTGGAGAGCGTCATATGAACGATGTGTGTCAGCAATGAACTGAAGATTATTATTTCTTCTACGAATCACAATTTCTCGTGCAGCTGTACAATCGCCAACCATGATTCCAGCAACATCATCAACAACGGGTGCATTGAATCTACGAATATGCTCTCCAGCTGGTGTTTTATCAGGATTAATGACGATAGCGTGATTATCGCTTTGTAATTGGTGCATATGTGATTTGAATATTTTCAACAACTCGTTGTGCTCGTTCAAAAGAGCATCTAGCTCGCTGACGATGCGCCTGGCATAAAGTGAATCAAGGTTATTATAATCACAACGTGCATTCACGCGATTGGCAAGTGCGCTTCCGGAATCCTCGCCGCCCATAAAGTAGATTTGTAAGAATTTATGTGGTTCGTTTGGCATTGGCAGCAGTGAGCCCATTTTATGATAAACTTGGCCTCTGATTTTGAATGTAGAATTGAATTGTTGACCATTTGCATTAGTATTTCGAACTATTTCTGTTGCTCCAAACGATGTCATTTGAAAGCATGAATTGAAACTTCGAATTGACTTCAGGAACACGTTAAAATCTGGATCCGTGCCGATAAGTAAGCCGTTCAATGGTTCAGGTGGTGTTTCAATTTCAGGTAGTTGCACTTTTCCTGACGCGCAACACATCCCAGCTGGCTCATTTTTGAATTTCAGAGCATGACAATGCGGACATTCCTTGTCCATAGCACCAATTACCACTTTTGAATGAGCATAATATTCAATATCGGGCTCATACTGGAATGCTAGACGCAGGAATGAATCAGATATAAATGCTCGATGTACCTGTTGTCGTTGTTGGTCATTTGTTCTTCGTCTATTGACTGTGAAACGGCGTGATTGTCGTTGTTCTAATCTTCTGACTTCATTGCGTTCAGCTCGTGTATCTTCTGGCTCTTCTTGATGCAATTGCGCCATTCTGACACGTGCATCAGTATTTTGTTGCTGGATTTGTTCTTCTGTTCTTTCGGATCTGCTATTTCGCAAGTTTCGAGCTTTACTTGTACTGCGGCTCAAATCAGCCCCTTTGCGTTTTCTTGGCATTGCTCACTGTACAAAACATACATAAATAGAATTAATGAAATTATTTAATGATGAAAAATGTTAAAAGTATAATTAGGGCCAGGATTTTTGCCGCAGTTTTGAAATGATTAGTTTTAATTTATGAAATTATAACAAAAATATAAGTTTTATTGAAAAAATTTTCAAACAAAAGTAAAAAATTAAATTTTATGAAAACATTGTCTCTTATAATTTTTTCATACAACCAATATTTCCATTGACATTTCAAAATAAAGATTCATAATCATTTTCGATATAAATAAAAAAAGTATACTTACAACACAAAATCCGTTGTTATTGGAAGCTCGTGTCACGTGTTGAGTACTTTTGAGGTTATAAAATCACTTGATTAACTAATCGTGCAAAATACACTCAAAATTGATAATTTAATTATTATTGATAAAATAGGAATGATTAAAAGTTAATATGAGAGTTACACTGAGGTAGCAAAATAATAATTGTCAACGTTACTACTACACTTGATGCATAAACAATAATGATGGCCGACAACTGTGTAGGGAGTGAGAAAGAAAGGAGAGCGGCTTCGTTCTCATCCCTACTCCGTGCTGTTTACTGGGTCAGAAGTGACACCTGTAGACATCTGGCGGGGATAACTAATTAAATGACGATTGATCAGTTTTCGACCGGAGAGGAAAAATAATTAAATTACTAAAATGGCTATTAAAAAATAAGGGTTGATCGTAGAAGGGTGAAAATTGAGGATTGTATGTATTTTTGTATGTTGTATCATAAAAAAATAGATATTAAAAATTTTGTCTAAAAAATAAAAAAAAAATTTAGGGTTGTACTACCCCTAACATTTAGGGGGATGAAAAATAGATGTTGGCCGATTCTCATAGATACCGGATAAGCACAAAAAATTTCATCAAAATCGGTCAAGCCGTTTCGGAGGAGTATGGCAACGAAAACTGTGACACGAGAATTTTATATATTATATATATATATATATATATATATATATATATATATATATATATATATATATATATATATATATATATATATATATATATATATATATATATATATATATATATATATATAATTGATGCTATAGTTAGTTTGGTTTGATACGATTTATTTTTAAAGTTGTTACTAAATACAGTAGTAATTGTTTCCACTTTTGTCTTAATCTTCATTGCATAAATTGGTTTCAGTGGAAAACAAAATTAAATGTTTCTTATCCCATTTCGAGTTATTATAAAATAAATGCTCAAAGTATACACCCTTCCTTATAAAGACCTTCCTCTCCAGAACGGTATTCATGTTCATCCTCTAAACAGAGATCATTGCACACGGAACCTGACTCCCAATACTCACCCATTTCATGACCACACAGGGGACCAGAATCGCAACATCACCATTCACAGCAACATTCTCACCGGGAGCGACTATCACCCCGTCGTCAGTCTCACGATTCTTCCTCGGGAAGAAATCCACTCTCCCTTCCCAGTCAAACCAGGGCCGGAAGGCAAAGAGTTTCTGCCCAGTCGCACAACGAACAGGACCAAAACCGAAGGAGTTCTTCAAAGAACCATTCGCCGGCGCATGTTGCCACCCCGAATTGATCATCCGCCTCCACCAGAGAAGAGTCCGAATCACTCGTATTACAGCAAACGTAGAAGTAGTGAAGGTTTGATGAATCCTCAATTGCAGAGTAACAGGAAGATGTCAGATTTTCACTATTCGATATCGCGGTACGAGGAGCAAAGCAATTTTGATTCGTATTCAAGCAACGTGGATGTGAGAGACAACAGGGTGAGATTTTTTGTGGCCCTCTTTGATTATGATCCGTAAACAATGTCACCCAATCCAGATGCCCCTGATGAAGAATTACATTTTCAAGAAGGTCAAATGATCAAGGTGATTTTGAATCCTTTTAAATCCTTGTGAAGCTATATTCCAAACAAATGTATAAGCTCATGTATATAAATTTAAAGTTATAGTTTGTAACAAGAAAAGCCAATCTCAAATTTTTTTAAATTATAAATACATTTTAATACCATTTACAACCTATATTCTTTAAATTAAATTTGAATAATTTATCCATTATCAGGTAGCATTTTTCCAAATATAAACAAATCCATAATATAAACAAATCTAATTAGAAGCGGGGTTTGGATTACAGTTGGAAATGGATTAGTATGATAATTTTACCTGTAATATATGATGTTATATAATATCTAAGTAAATTTGCATGACATGATATATGAAAGTAAATTTGGATGGTAGTATAAATACACTACTGGCCATTAAAATTGCTACACCAAGAAGGAATGCAAATAACAGAACGATATTTATTGGACACATACATTAAAGTGGAAAGAGCAAGTGATTAGATTTACAGGAAATTAGGATGTATAGATCTTGAGAAATCAGTAGCCAGAGCAGCCACCTCTGGCTGCAATAACAGCATTTATCCGCTTAGGCATGGAGTCAAATAGAGATTGTATGGCATGTAAGGGGATCTCAGTCCATGCAGCTTCAACACTATGCCACAGTTCATCGACAGTAGTGGATGGTGAGTGATGGCGTGCCAATCGCTCGGCAACCATTGACCACATGTTCTCAATTGGTGACAGATTAGGAGAACGTGATGGCCAGGGTAACGGTCGAACCTGTTCTGTATCAAGGAAGTACAGAACAGTACGGGTAACATGTGGTCGTGCATTATCCTGTTGAAACAAAGCATTAGGGAGGCCTCGAAGATAGGGCAGAGCCACGGGCCTAAACACATCAAAAATGTAACGGTTGCAGTTCAAAGTGCCGGTAATGCGAACAAGAGGTGATCGAGACGTGTATTTAATGGCACCCCATACCATCACTCCAGCAGATGGGCCAGTATGGCGATGTCCAATGCAAGCTGGCAATGCGCGTCCTCCACGATGCCTCCAAACACGGATGCGGCCATCATGGTCGAGTATACAGAACCGAGATTCATCTTTAAAGATGATGTGATGCCATTCCCACGTCCAGGTTCGTCACTGATAACACCATTGAAGGCGCTCCTATCTGTGACGCAGCATCAATGGTAGCCGAAGCCATGGTCACCATGCAGACAATCCATGCTGCTGCAAATGCCGTCGAACTGTTCGATCAGAAACTTGTTGCCTTGCAAATGACTCCATTTCTCGACTTAGGGTTCGTGACGTGGCTGTACGATCCCTTGTGACCATGCGGATAAGATGTCTGTCTTCTCTGCTGTTAGTGATGGGGGTCGCTGAGATCCTGCATGACGTTCCGTATGCTTGTCCTGAACCCATCGATTCCATATTCTGCTAATAGTCATGGAGTCTCGACCGACGCGAGCAGCAATATTGCGGTACAATAAACCGCAATCCCGATAGGCTATATTCCTTTCTCGATCAAAGTCAGACACGTGCTGATAGGCCTTTCTTCTTCTTACACGAAGCATTACAACAATTTTCTTTGCCGAAAACAACGTTTAAGCGGAAATTGAGTATGAGAAAACTGCTGTCAAATCTCTGGTTTTATACACATTGTAGATGTCACTGAAGTCGCCTGCTTTGTATGAATGCGCTGAAAATCTAATCATTTGCATATCACAGCAAGTTCTACCTGTCATGCAAATTTCCCATGTGTGGTCATGTGTGGTATGCCATTTTCCTGGTGTAACAATTATAATTGCCAGTAGTGTAGTTTCATTAGAATATCCTTGATTTTATTTTATAGTCAGTAAAACAGAATTTGTATTGAGACATCATCAATTTAGTTGTTCAGATTTCTAAGATTTTTATTAAAGTTATAAATTGAATGTTAGGTTATGCAACATTTATATATATATATATATATATATATATATATATATATATATATATATATATATATATATATATATATATATATATATATATATATATATAAAAAGAGAGAGAAAGTATTCTCTAAATGACAAACTAGGAATCTCCACAAAATTAATTTCCAATCACTTTCCTTAATTCAAGGAATAAGAGTTTCAATAACAAGTAATTGTTTTAATTTTGGAATTAAAGCAAAAATGCGATAGATTATTAAGAAATAATCCCCCAAAATGATAGAGCAAAGCTACACAGAAAAATTAAAAGTATAAGGTTTTATATTATACTGATTGAAAATAAAGAAATATATGATGATATAATTTCATGAAATTTGATACGCGCTTCTTAAACCAATTGAATGTGATGAAAAAGTTCAAACAAAATTACTTCATGTACACACACACAATTGAGTGCTTAAGAAAACTTGAATGTTCCAAGCTGTAATTCTCTGGTATAAAAACGAATCTCATATAATGAAGTATTATTTGTGGTTATGTACAGGATATCTAAATATGTAATTATTTTTATTGCTTTACTGTTAAAGTCTATTTGCACTTCGCATGATGTGAGAATATTCTGAATTATAAACAGGCTTCAAATTCATGGGATAGTAAGTTGCAGTCATCTCCGTAACATTATTCATGCGAAAAAAATTACGATAACTGAATTTAGAACACTCATGCATCGTTGCTTCATTCCTATAATCATGAAATTTTGTACAAATTTTCTTTCTCTAAGCGTTTACATATTCGCTAAACACATAACAATTGCAAGCTAGTTTACATTCACATCTAACTTAATGAATCTAAATACTAGGAAAATTGCCTTCAGTATTCATGTATAGCTATTGTACTTTCATTATCTAAATCAGTATAGTATCGTCTACAGAACATTTTGCCGACTATAGTCATTCAATTCATAATTTTTATCATGGTAAATTATTAAAATTGGTATCTATGAAAACCCAAATAGACTGCAATTTATTGTGCTGCTATTGTTCATTCCCTCATCATAAAGCCTTCCCTAGTAGTAGTGTATTCATGTTAATTTTAATAAAAATGTTTGAAAACTCTCAGTATTCTAGTGACAAGACTGTATTTTCCAGTTCTTCAAAATGATAGATCTCTGATTCTATCTTAGCTACTATTTGACTATAGAATGTGAGTATCGCATGTTTGCTTTCTGCAATCACAGCTGTTCGGGTGAGAGTTGGGAGTTTTACAGATTTCTTCCCTGGCAGCAGAGTCCACTCTTTGAAATTCCTCCTTTAAAACAATCTGTTAGGGAAGTTAATAGAGGCCTGGCAACCAACTTGTTATATCAGGCTATCCGAAAAACGAGTTCAAAGTAAAAGCTGTATAAAAAAATTGGGAAGATCCTTAAAAAAACAAAATAGATTTATAAGTATATCTTCCTTGTCTCTCGGTAATGTTCAATTCCGCTAGTTGCATAAACAAATCCTTCATAAGAATCTAAAACAATCAAAGGTAACTATTTTGTATGGGATTTGATTTTCTATTAGTGAGTTATCAATTAATTCGGAATTAAATTTCTCCGTAGGTAATGAATGTGGTATACACTCACTTCCAAAAGTTAAGCACGGAGAGGAAAATGCTAATTTCCGGAAGCCAATCAGAATTTAAGAGAACGCAAATCGCTATTTTCACCAGCAGAGGTCATCAATTATTTATCCTCTGATCATCTTCCTGTCATTAGTTGTCTGGAATTAGTAAAAAGAATTATATTAAATGCCCCAACAAATTGATTGGACCCTGTGCAATAATATTTTGACAGTCAAAAATAGCAACAATAACGAATTAGAGTATAAAACAATATAAAAAATAATATTTTTTATTAAAATTTAAATGAAACATGAAGCTTTCTTCATATCAAAGCATGTGAAGAGAGAGAATCTACAAGAGTAAAATTAAATATCACAATAATTATCTAAAATTACCAAGCTATATCACAAGTTATATAAGAGAGAAATAAAGTGTGGAGAAAATTTTTCAAAGAATGTGTGTGTGTGTGTGTGTGTGTGTGTGTGTGTGTGTGTGTGTGTGTGTGTGTGTGTGTGTGTGTGTGTGTGTGTGTGTGTGTGTGTGTGTGTGTGTGTGTGTGTGTGTGTGTGTGTGTGTGTGTGTGTGTGTGTGTGTGTGTGTGTGTGTGTGTGTGTGTGTGTGTGTGTGTGTGTGTGTGTGTGTGTGTGTGTGTGTGTGTGTGTGTGTGTGTGTGTGTGTGTGTGTGTGTGTGTGTGTGTGTGTGTGTGTGTGTGTGTGTGTGTGTGTGTGTGTGTGTGTGTGTGTGTGTGTGTGTGTGTGTGTGTGTGTGTGTGTGTGTGTGTGTGTGTGTGTGTGTGTGTGTGTGTGTGTGTGTGTGTGTGTGTGTGTGTGTGTGTGTGTGTGTGTGTGTGTGTGTGTGTGTGTGTGTGTGTGTGTGTGTGTGTGTGTGTGTGTGTGTGTGTGTGTGTGTGTGTGTGTGTGTGTGTGTGTGTGTGTGTGTGTGTGTGTGTGTGTGTGTGTGTGTGTGTGTGTGTGTGTGTGTGTGTGTGTGTGTGTGTGTGTGTGTGTGTGTGTGTGTGTGTGTGTGTGTGTGTGTGTGTGTGTGTGTGTGTGTGTGTGTGTGTGTGTGTGTGTGTGTGTGTGTGTGTGTGTGTGTGTGTGTGTGTGTGTGTGTGTGTGTGTGTGTGTGTGTGTGTGTGTGTGTGTGTGTGTGTGTGTGTGTGTGTGTGTGTGTGTGTGTGTGTGTGTGTGTGTGTGTGTGTGTGTGTGTGTGTCAAACTTACAAAACAATCTTTAATAAAATGACACATTAAAAGATTTGCTTACATCACATAAACAATGATTGGAATGATAAAATTCAATATCTATTTACTGATGATGATTTTGTCTGGAATATCACCAGGAAGACTCGAAATAAAACTGAAATAGATGCTTAATTGGACCAAATAATTCCCCATATCCAAATATACCGAGAAGTTAAATATTTTTCTATAGTTTAATTACAACAATTTCAATTTTATCAAAGTACTAATATCTTTACAGATTTTACAGCTATACAACTGAAGGTTATTAATAATAATTCTCTTCAAGCTTCCATAGAATTATCTGATGACGATGAAGTAATTACTTTTATCAAAAAATTAAAAAGACACATTAGGTGCAAATAACATCACCAATAAAATAATCAAAATATGCTATTAACATTATTAGAAAAAAATCTTCCAAATTTAGAATAAAAGACTCCAAATGTCTTAGTTTCTTTCCATATGGAAAACAAAAACATCATACTGCTCTCTAAGCCCTGAAAAGACACCATAAAAGCAGAGAATTATAGATCAAATAACTTGCTTCCTATCTTAGGAAAAATATATAAAAATATTATTTATAACAGAATAAAAGACTATCTTAATTTATCATCAAATCAACTATATGATTCTCGCAAAAATCTTTCAACTGTCAAACAACTATTCCAAATTATTAAAATTATAGAACACAATCTGCACACGAAATCTTTAGATGGTCATCTATATTAGATGTTATTAGATGTCTCTAAGCATATAGAATCTGTCATATGATGGAAATCTATATAACTTGATTAATCTCAATTTTAATGTAGATATCACCCGTCTCAACTTTTATGTAAATAATAGACACATTCAAATTAGATATGATAATGAAATTTCTTTAGCATTTCAAACTTTTGTTAGTGATTCTAAAGGAAGCATAAAATCCTTTACCTATTTTATACACATGATTTCCAATAGAAAATGGCCAAAATATACGTTTATTTTTCTATAATGATGATCCAACAATGTTCTCAAGCTCAATGAATCCAATACGGCCATGCATAAAACCCTACTTGCCCTTTACAAAATAAAAAAATTTAGTATAAATTATATAATTGTAATAAATGTTGAAAAATCCCAACACTGAGCCTCGTAAACTCGATCCGCTTTTGTCTCTTCTGTGTGTGTTCCTGTTCAATCACGATTGCCTGGTGGTTAGGATGTCGTTTTTCATAATCGGAGTAGTGAGTTCGAAGCTCGGTTTAACCGTAAATCCGCTGTATTCATTAAAGGCGGCTGGGCACATTTAACGTGAAATGATCGCAATGTTTTCCAAGTGAAATGATATTTCTGAGGGTAGCATAGCATGTCATGCCAACTGTTCAAGGGGATTCTGCTCGGTCTCTAACCACGTAGTCTTGCACCCGGCAGCTTCCATCTAACTGAAAGAGCCAAACTAAGAATCGGATACTGATAAGCATGGTGTGCATATACAACAATTACTTTTCTTCAAAAAGAAATGAAGTCAAATGAAAAACATTTTTTAACGAAAATTTTCTACATTTGAGAATATATTATATTTGGATAAATAATAAACATGTAATTTCAATTATAATATTGTTATTCAAATTCAAGTGCAACCACACACACATACAATACTTATGGAAGTATCAAATCTATCATGGGAGGAAGATTGACACTACACCTTAATCTCAAGAGTCATATAAATCAACAATTAGACTTCTGTTTACCTATGCCTCACCAGTTTTGAACACTATTATTTAAAAAGAAAAAATAATTAAGAGTTTTTTCAACATGAAAAACTGAGATGTATGACCAGTCCCTACTTTTTAAGAAATAAGAATTTAGAAAATGATTTTAAGAATTCGCGATATCATGAAGTACATCGAAAAATAAAATAAATCTTTTCAAAATTGCTCAAAGTTGCAAAGCAGTGAACTTTAATTAAATATTTATGTATAAATATTTGAGTACACTAGACACCATCTAATTACAAATTTATACTTTTGAGAAAAGAATTGATTCTAAGAGTTTTTAAATTTGTAAATACTCCATTATCCTAGATTTTATCTTAATTTATTGAAATTGTTAAATTTAAGAGAGAAAACTCTAGTACTGAATTCCTAGTATGTAACTCCAGAACTCTAGTTCATAGTACTGATAATTTGAACAGTGCTGTAATTCTGTACTCTATTTGGCCTTTAGAATCCTCAAGTAAATAAATAAAAGACTTTCAATTGAAATTAAAGTTATTTTCTTTTTGACCTAATTTAAATGGAAGAGTAAAGGCTGACTTCGCATGCTGGTTCTCCGTATTCGTACCAAATCCAAGCAATCTGTGATAAAACTAGTCTTAATTCGTGTTTTCTATTTTAAAAGAATCATACAAATTAAGATTCATCAAAAATAAACTTTTAATTTGTATATGTAAGAAAACAATGAAATATAATTTGTAACACTAGTATCTCTAGCTAGAGTCCCTAAAGTCGATTCGAGATGGGAATTCTAATGTATGCACACGGGGTATGCATTAGAGCTCCCATCTGGAGTCAGCCAAGGGGAGATTTTGGCTAAGATGCATTGACTGACCGACGTAGGAAAATGCAATCAATCTATCTGGCTAGCTTAGTTTTTCAAATTAATGAGCGATGCTTTTGAATCGAGCAACAAATATTTAAAATTTGCGCTTGTGCTAAGAATTTTTCATTTAAAGAATACACACAGTGTACATTTTAAATAACAAAATATTTTAATTCAGAAGTTGTGTTTTTATAATTGAAATTTGTGATACACCAAAGCTTATTAAAAGAATTTATGCATGCAAAAAAATTTTAAACACTTTTTAATGAAAATTGACAAAAATTTTAATTAATTCTTTTTTTAATTATTTTAAAAAAATATGAATTTATTAATTCAAGTAATTTTTTAAAGATAATATAAGTTTGATAAAGTGACACAAACAATTTATAAATATTTTGTTTGATAAATTTAATGAAAAAAATTTAAGCTTTCGGAGGGTGTCTTTTTTTAAGCATGACATTTTATTCCCATTCATATCTTTACTAAAATCCAAAAATCAGAAAGAAATAGGATAATCGCAATCATTCTTTTTTTATTCGCTTTTCGCGGACGCACAAGAAATGACAGGAAAGGTAAAGGACTCAATCGACTTGCGAACTGAGACTTACTAGGGTTGCTTAAACTAAATCTAAATTTTGAACAGTATTCACATCGCATCCACCAAATTATCGCAACCACTTTCTTCAAATGCACATGTGTTAGAACTTGAAACCGACTTTCGGGTTTCTATTTCGAGATACTAGTGAATTGTAACAGTTGAAAAATCTTGCTTGCTAAAATTTATTAGTGTGAAATAATTAAAAGATTTTGGTAAAATCTTTAAATATATTTTTTACCCTTATCATAAATAGATCCAAAATGAACAGATAGAATTTTATATTTCGTAGCACGCTGAGCATAATATAGATGTCGTAATGAAATTTTAAAAAAAGAACTTTTATGGTTATTTTCTGTTTTATTTGTAATATATTACTTATTCTGAAATTAGTGTTTTTCACTTTATATTAATTTTTTATTTATAAAAATATTTTTATTGTAAGAGTAACCCGAAAAAAACCAATAACATTTATTAAGCATGCAAAACTTATCCTTTCCCTTTTTTTCCAAAATGTTCCCGAGTAAATTATTATTATAATGTTCAAGTTATAAATATAATTTTATTCGTGTCGTACAACAAGCTAACGATATATCACAAATGATATTTATGTTACCGTTAAAGTATGAAATCCGTTATTTTATAGAATACCTAGTTATTCCATGAAATAACTGATCGTGTCCATTAAACTGTAAAACTCTCGTGTATTTCATGGTTTAACTAGTTGTTTCATAGAATAAATGATCTTCAACCCGTTAAATTGTAAAATAATCTATAACATATATTTCGCTTTATAGTATAAAGTACATTTACATTTCGTTTTACAATATGGAAAATAGTGGAAAAAATCGTTAATTTCGAATTTAAATAAAAATAATTTTCGAATGACAGCAAAAGTACCAAAGCATTAAACAACGAGAATACTTTTTCGCTATACTCTCAAAATGTCAACGACAGATACATTTACTTTCCACCCCTACAGCATTTATGAACTATTCCAGGCCATAAGGCGAGAAATTGAATTCATTTTAGTTTATCAACATCACCTTACAAATTTTGTGGTTTTAAGACCTCTTCAAACAAAGAGAGCAGAAGAAGTTGCAGAACAGTTGCTTGATATATTTCTGTTGTTTGGAGCCTCATGTATATTGCAGTCAGACAATGTAAGAAAATTTTGTAACCAACTTATTGATGACTTAAAAGTAACTTGGCCAGAGCTTAAGATCGTGCATGGCAAACCAAGACATAGCCAAAGCCAAGGCAGTGTTGAGAGAGCCAATCAAGACATAGAAAATATGTTGACGACTTGGATGCAAGAATACCAGTAACTTCGTGGAGTAACTTGTTAAAATTTATCCAGTTTATGGAGAACAAAGCGTTCCATTCTGGTATTAAAAGGTCTCCCTACGAGACTATGTTGGGTTGCGCAGCTAGAGTTGGACTGTCAACAACCGCCATTTCGAAGGAAGCACTTTATTCGTTGGTCGACGAAGATCAATTACAAAATACTTTGAGTGCAATAAATGTTTCTTCTCAACCTGATAATGAAAAAGTAGTTGAACAAACAGTATTAAATAATCCCATTGCGAAAGTATGTGTTGTCTGTTTAAGAGAATCCTGTGAAGATATAGTTTGCTTCAAATGTATGGAGTCTGTCCATATATCATGTTCGGAAGATTATGTTTCAGAAGATGAAGTTGAGCAGAAAATTTGAAAATTGTGTTTTAATGAACTTAATGTTCGAAGAGAAAGAGAAAGTTGGGAAAATGTTTAGAAATTCAATCGAAAAAGATGAAATTAAAATCGCATAAATCTCATTTTGAAGCCTCTGTGGGGTTTACCGTCCGCATCCCAGTGCCTGAAGTTGACAGAGGAAAAGGTGATGACAAATCTATTTTAGCTATCACCATAAAAATAACTGAAGAAAAAAGGATTTTTCCAACTGAGCACAAGAAACGGCCGCATAAAACAATTATATTCCCGATCCCAGTTCAGTGTCTGCGAACAAAAATTAATTAAATTTGAAGAAGTACGAGATGTAAAATTATCGCTCCTGTTGGTTGCTACAGCTTAAAGTTTAGGTACTGGTCAGGATTTAAAAAATGTTCCTGTAAAACCCAGTGTGTCAACAAAAATGTTTTTGTTTTAGAAATAATGTTATTTGCAATTCCAAGTGTCATTTTAGTAATCCTTGTTGTAACAAATAATTTTATGGTACGCGCGTTTCCATAAATACCATTTATACGCTGCATAAATTAGATAAATTGCTTCGTTTTCATTTTAATTGTCTATCATTCGTTTATTTATAAAATATCTAATTATTTCATTTTAGAGAAATTGCTTATTTTACACTTTAATTGTCTCTCATCAGTTAATTTCTAGAATACCTAGTTATTCCATACAATAACTAGTTAAAGTGTCAAATTATTAACATATTACACACTTTAATGGACACGATCAGTTACTTCATGGAAAAAAACTATGTATTCTATAAAATAACTTCATTATATACTTTAACGGTAACATTTATACCAGAAATAAATAAACAAATTGTTCCTTTATATAGGAATAAGGAGTTCAAAAAATACAATGGAAAAACCTTTCTTCCCCGCATTAACAGCATTACATCTTTCACATGCAATTCATTGCAATTAGCGAATGTAAAGTTAGTAATTTTTATATACAGGGTGATTATAAAAAAACTTTGCCAACATCTGCACTTCTAGCGTCCATTCTATTTAACCGATCAAGATGATATTTCAAATATAGTTCTTTTGAGATATGCGCTCGAGATTCTGTGAATGGCAACACAGTGGCCCTCGCGGTTACAGTTATAGTGAAAGAAACTCGAAATTTTCGAATGGCAACGTCTACTTTTTACCATCGCAAAATGTTCAGCACATTCGAAAACCCTAAATAGCGTTGAAACGGTACCGATATGTCTAAAAACGGACGTGTTCTGCAAACACAAAAAAGAGTTCTGAAAACCGGCCAATAAAACACGATCTGGGCGCACGCAATAAATTTGCATGTGACAGAGTCAAGAAACCAATCACAGAACGCCGGTCGCCAGATATTCAGCGTAGGAAACCTATAAAATACCAAGCGGGTATGCGAAGTCGTCATTCGGGAACTCGCACATGCCGACGATATGAGTCTTCCTAGGAAAGTTCGCGGTGAATTGATCAAACTCTATTACAAAAATGGGATGAACGCTGCGGAAGCCTTGCGTGTGTATCGCCGCAATCATCGACAACGACGCGGCCCATGTACTCTGCAAGCTCTGCGTAATTTAGTGCGGAAATTCGAAGATACAGGCTGCACCTGTGACAAACAGCACTCCGGACGGCCAACTGTTTCTGACGACGTTGTCATGGAAGTGCACCATACAGTGACTGCAGGACACACAGAAACCGCAAGAGGCATAGCGCGTGTGTTGGATATTCCGAACTCAACGGTCCGCAAGCTCTTGCGCTCGGTACTTCACATGTTTTCCTATCGGTTCCAGCGCGTCCAGATGTTGGAGCCGGGTGACCCACAACAACGTCTGGACTTCGCAAATGCATTTTTGTTACGATATGATGCGGATAACGACTGGCCACTTCGCATACTATGGACGGACAAGGCGCATTTCACCTTAAATGGCAGCATTAACACAAAGAATTGTGTGCACTGGGGAGAGACGAATCCTCATGCTGTGGCGCCAGTACCATTATTTGACGCCAAAGTGACTGCGTGGGGCGGCATTACAGCTACATTTGTTCTGGGCCCGTTCTTCTTTGAGGAAACGACCCCGACTGGCCCTGCAACATGTTCTGTAACGGGCCCTCGGTATGCAGCCATGCTGAAAATTATGTCTTACCGGAGTTGCGTCGGCTGAATGCACTCAATGACATTGTTTGGATGCAAGATGGCGCACCACCACATATAGCGAGGTCAGTTAAAAGGCTCCTGGATCAGCATTTTGGTGATCGCATCATCTCACGCTATTATCCTTTACCGTGGCCTGCTCGATCCCCAGATCTGACGCCTATGGATTTCTGGTTTTGGGGCTATCTCAAATCCAGAGTTTATCTGTGCAATCCTCAAACATTGTCGGACTTAAAGGATTCTATACGGCGTGATATTGGAAACATCCCTCGTGCCATGTTGCGTGCAGCGACATTGTCCACCGTCTCCCGCATGCAATGCGTAATTGCCTGTGATGGCACTCATGTGGAAAATGTTTGAAATTAATAAAGATTTTTTTTTCTCTATGTGTTCTCATCATTGAGCAGTGTCTTGTCTCTGTCGTATGCATTATTCCTCCGTGCGCCTTGAAGAACTGTTTGTATGTGTATAACACGTCGGTTTTCGGACATATCGGTACCGTTTCAACGCTATTTAGGGTTTTCGCATGTGCTGAACATTTTGCGATGGTAAAAAGTAGACGTTGCCATTCGAAAATTTCGAGTTTCTGTCACTATAACTATAACCGCGAGGGCCACTGTGTTGCCATTCACAGAATCTCGAGCGTATATCTCAAAAGAACTATATTTGAAGTATCATCTTGATCGGTTAAATAGAATGGACGCTAGAAGTGCAGATGTTGGCAAAGTTTTTTTTATAATCACCCTGTATTATTTTACAGCAACGTAATCGGACACTCTAGTCTCCCTTTCACAGTTGGTGCCGCAATACCTAGCTTGCTACAGTGCTCCATACACAAAAAATGTTTTCGTTCATGGCTTAAGCAATATAACAATACCAAACATTTAATTCTCATTTCTTTCATAAAAATAATGTTTGATTCAACACATTTTCTTGATCTAATAAAATTGCTTTTGACATAAATCTTGCCGAACTGTGCACACATTTAATGATTCAATTTCAGTTGTCTTAGTTTGAAAAGTAAACTCACATTTGAATATTCATACAAAAATAACTAAATTATTTGATTTATAATTTGCTTAAGATTGCTGATTTTAAAATCGTAATACACCGAAGTTTTAAACCGAAAGCAATAAAATGTTAAAATTGGTTTATCACTTCAAGTTATTTATTATTTACAGAAATTTTACAAGTCGACTTCCCGCTGACCATTCCAGCTCGAACGCTGATAGGACTTAAGATAACAAGTCTCCTTACTCCGAAGACCTCTGCGAACACTGTGTCTTCCCTTGCTAGGATCACTTCAGGTGAAAGAGTAGAGGCCTTCTCTGTGATTAATCCAGATTCAATATCCCTGTTAAAAACGGTGTGTTTCAAAGTAACTACGCCCCTACCAGTGCTTCAGAAACCTTTAAAGATGTTCCCACTATATAAGAGCATTTGAGTTTGCTGTGCAAGTGTGTGGGCATGATTAATTTGTATCCCTTTAACAAATTTCCAAGCAAAACATCGAAATTTAAGAGACGAGTTATCGGCACACAACCATAAACTGCAATTAATTCTCTTTATATATTAGATTTTTATTTCACGTAGTAATTCAAGGATGCTCTAAATTAACGTATTGCCCTCTAATTTAAATTGCAGCCTATAGGATTGCGTTAATGCAATGCCAGCGGACATGAAGTAATTTCAAGAATTTAAGCAGTTAACACTCAGATTCTTATTCGTGAATTTTTAACATATATATTTTGCTGATATAAAAATATAATGAATAAATACTGGTAGATATACTTCTTTACAAAAATTATAATGAAATTGTTTCTTTTTGACAAACATGCTTAAATTAATTTTGCATTACCTTGGAAATAATTATTTTGCTTTAAATCTCTTTTGATTCTTTAATGCAGATTCCAAAGTTTAAGATAATAATTTCAATGACAAAGTAATTGAGAAAACATCAAAATGTGTGTTAATTATTTATTTAATTTAGCTAAGCTGTGCTCCTGCAATGAGGCATTTACACATTTATCCGAATTCAATTGAACTTGCTAGGCTTAAGTTGAAGAATGGTTAGGAGTTAGAAGAGGGTAAGGCAAAAGCCTTTGATATAATTGCATCAAAGTTGAAAAGGGCTGCAACTGGTCTTACTTGGGCATCCCCAAAAAGATTATCGGCTTCGAAGAGTTAATACAAGTTGCCAGCAGTGCAATTAATTGCTTGCAAATAAAAAATGATGCTGAGCTTAGCAATGTGTTCGGTAAAATCCTAGGAGAGCCCACACACTTGACAACAAACTAATGAAAAAGTGCTAAGCCAGAAAAAAATTCCAGAAATAATTTGGGTTATTATATCTGGCGTATCGAAGTAGGGTTATCAAGATTGGCACAAGTCACAATTATCGCCGACCAAAATCATTCGCGTCAAGGGTGTGGGCTCTACTAGGATCCAACCATGTGTTCTGTTAGAGAATTGATTTTCAGATGTTTTTATTATGGATGTAATAAGGAGCATTGGCCATGTTACGCAGCATTTTTCTTTGCATAGTATTTAAAAGTTTTGCATTCACTTAGGAATAAGAGCACCATGCAGGAGACGCATATGTAACTACAGGCCTAATAAAAGACACTTAGTCGAGTCTTTTCAACTATAGAGAAAGCTTTGAATATTTTTCTGTGATTGTGAGTTTATTGTAGGTACACTATGCAATGGTAATTTTAGATTTGATATTTGGAGTCTAGATAAATAGTGAGTTGATATTAAGACCAAGATAAATCTCTTTTTTAACAATTTCAATAGCTTGTTCAAAAATGCGAAAATCTATGGTGACCCATGAACTCGTTTTCTGATAATAATCTAGATTTTGAAGCATTGATTAAGACTCTCCATCTAGAGCACTATTCTTCTATATCTATAATTTAGCAAAACATGTGTCATCGTCGTCGTAGTTGTTGGACCTGAATTCCAGCATGAATTCCAGACACACACAAGCGAAACTTGCTTCTACTCATTCATTTGTGAAATTTTTACATATGGATTAAGCTGATATGATTGACAAGAGGAGAGAAGTGAAGGAAAGAATCTGAATTACTATAGTTGGGTGATCGGTAATATGAACTTTTATTTATTTTTCAATGCTTGGGATTTTTGCATAACTTAATAGGAGGATATCGCTTGTACGGAAGGCTGCTTATGGTCTGAGATATTTACCTTCGAAGAGAATTTCTGTTTGGAATATTTTATTTAATTCTGCTGTGTTACACTCAATAGCTTTGGTAAAGAAGTCTAAGTTAAATTTGGTTATTTGATTGCTGAGAAGAATGATTTTTAGATCTTGGTGTATGCTTTCTTGTGCATTAGGGTGTGTTTGTGTAATCTTGCGGAGGATTTTATTTTGATGTGTGTCAAGTTTTTTCAGTGTTGTTGGAGCATTACACCAAGCTGATGAAGCATATGTGAGCATGGGTCTAATGGTGCTCATGTAGAGTAATCTTTTTTAAGTTTAAGTTTAGAATGTGGACCAATTATAGTTGTTAGTTTTTGTGTATAACATAGGTTTTACTAATATCTTCTTTACGTGATCTTTCCAGGAAAGGTTCTTAGTAATAGTTGGGCCAAGATGTTTTTTTTTTTAATTGGGATTCCTTCGTTGAATAAATAGAATTTCCTGGTTGGTTGGTTGATTTCTTCTAAATTTGTTTATAATTGGTAAATGCATCTAGAGACATTTATTTCGATTTTCCAATTTATGCAAAAATCTTTAATTGTTATTTTGGTATGAAGTTTTAGAATTGCCATTATTCAATTATTTTGATTTAGCAGGAATTACGGTGTCATCTACGGAAAAGGAGGTAAGGCTATTGAATTCCATGCAAATAAATGGAAAGTCTATTTCATAGAAAAGGTATAAGATCTGTCCCAGAATGCCCCCTGAGGCACACCTCTTGTGATTACTCTTGGTGATGAAAGGTGATTCTTGATTTTGAATTTTCTGTTGGTACGGTAGTATTTGAGGATGAGGAGGATGTCTTTATTTATATTAAGATTGTTTTGTATAGAAGGTCTTTGATATGTCCATCATTAAAAGTGCAACTGACTATTTGTTTCTATTGCTGATACCAATATATGCATAGGAGTTGCTTAGTTGTAGATAAGTCATTCCGAAACCCATATTGTTCGTTATGAAGTTCATGGAGGTAGTCAGAGTGTCTATTAATAATAACTATTTCCAGAATTTTGCTTATAGTGGCTGATGGGTGGATAATTCTGTGGCTTACTTGATCTTTTAAAAGATTTTGAAGCAGGATGACTGTTGCTATTTTTCAATAATTTGAGAAATAAGAAATCTTGAGTGCGCTATTGAAAATTTTTATTAAGGCTTCAATTATGTATTCAAGTAATTTTTTGAGCATCATATATGTGATCTTATTTTCACTTAGGGCTTTTCTATTTTCTAATTTTACTACAATAAATTTGCATTCTTCTAAAATGGCTTGGAAGACAGTTCCTATGGGTGAATTTGATATAAATAATTTATTGAGTTCTTTGCTAATTCATCATTTTTATCATCATAGATATGATTTCGAGAAAATTGGGAGTCAAAAGAGTCAGCAAAGGCCTCAGATTTTTCTTCTGTGGTGTAGACTAGAAAGTTGGTGCTATAAATTGGTTTATTGATGATGATTTCTGTTCTAAGTGATATGGCCATTTTCCATACCGAGAGATCTAAGGTGAAAAGTGAGGCAACTTTGTGTTCCCATGCTTCATTTTTATATTGATGACATTGGCTTTTGATTATTTTATTTAGCTCTTTTATTCTGTTTTCAAATTGGGATAACGTGTTTTTTGCTAGCGTTTTTTAATCCAATTTTTTTGTCCAATTATTTGTCTGATTTCATAAGGTAATTTGTAATGATTTTCATGGTATTTGTTTCTTCTGAGGCTTTGTTGTAAGCTTGGAGGATGATAGATTCTATAACTTTTATTGGTTTTTCTATTTCTTCTTTGTGTTTAGGTCAGATATTATAATACTTTTAATGGTTACGATATTCTGCAATCCAATCAGTTTTATGATGGAATTTTTCTTCGGTATTTTTATTTAAGTTTAAGGTAAAAAGCACAGGCAAATGATCAGAAAAGAGTTCATTTATTACATCTACTGCAAGGGAGAAGCTAAAATTTGTTACGATGAAATCCAATATGTCAGTTGCATGTGTAGTATTGCTTATAAAATATGTTGGTTGTATTGGTGCAATGAGAGTTACGTTATTAATTATTTTTATAAGCTGTTTTCCGTTGTTAGTGCTGTTTCAACATCTCTATGTTGTGTGTTTAGAGTTAAAGTCTCCTCTAATATTTCTTTCAATATTTGGTGGAAAAGCTCCTTGTGCTCATTTTTATTCAAACAATTTGATGGTGGATTATACAGTGCCGTTATTTTAATTTTTTGTTGCTCTGAAACTTGAAATATAAAGGAGAATTCTTTAAAACTTATAGAGTTTTAGAACTATATTGGCATGTTTGCAGTGATCGTTTGGCAAAAATTGCAAATCCTTCTCTTCTGCGATTAATTCTGCCAGTGCGATATGTAGCATAATTTGAAATTTTCAGGTTATGTTACTTGAAGTCATGAGTTTCAGTTACAATACAGATATCTACGTCATTCTCTGTGATAAAATGTTTAAATTCTTCCATTTTTTTAGTTATGTTATTTGCATTCAAGATTGCTTGTAACTATATGCTTGACGATGCATTATTTACTTGTGCTGAAAGTTGTGGCGTTTGTTGAATCTGTTGGGTGATGGATGCTGCTGTATGTAGTATACCAGATTCTTTGATGTAGTCAACCAAAATTTTAGGTTGGCCAAGTACTATCTTTGCTTACATTAAGATGTTGGACATTTTAGTTTTTTCTTAGAGTTGTGACCTGCTTTGTATTCTCAGTGTTACTTGGGAATACTAGATGTTTTCATTAATAAGTATCCTGCAATCATATAATTTATATTTATAATTGACAATGTATTAGGTTTTAGATTCCGTTTGGGAAATGAAACACAATTTCTATAGCTCGCTGTGTGGTTTCTTCCACAGTTAGCGCATTTTGGTGTTTCGTTTTTATCTTCAACGCATTCTTTTATAAAAGCATTTTACGTATTTGAGGTTGTGGGATTATAATAGAATTATCGGCATCTGTGGCATTGGGAGATGCCTGGGTGTAAATTTGTAAGTTTCAACTTTGATGCCCAGTTGAGCACTATACTGAATTTTATAAACTTCTTTTGCTGAAATCATGTTGAGTAGTGTTACTTAAAAGAGAGGCATTTTTATAACTTTCGTTAATCTTTTCCTTGTCATTTCAATAACTTTTGTGGCAACTGTTCCATAATCTTCGTTAAGTGATTTTATAATTCTTTTTGGAAAGATATCTATAGACACGCTTCTGAAGAAAACTTGAAACTTTTTTCATCTGGTAGGATGTAAGTATAATATTTAATATTTAAGAGTTTTCTAATATTTTAGCAACTGATCTGTGGATTGTGGAGTCAAGAATGATAATTTTAAGTGTATAACCCTAATGTTTACTAGTATAGGATTTAATTTTATTTTTTAATTAATTTTTGAAAGTTTGACTACGAAATATTAAATCGATTAACCTCAAAATTTTATATCTTTAGAGTTGTCCTTTGCTCACGCTACAGTAAAAAATGACTTTGCAAAAGCAACAAGTATCATAACTGAGCTACAAAACCTCATAATATACCTTGAAAATACAAATCTTTTTAACCTAATAAAACAAATAAAAACTGCAACTCCTGCAAACCTCAAACACTCACAAAGTCAAATAATGATCAGTAGAAATGTCTCTATTCAACCACTGATTATTATTGCTTGGAATGCTAATAACATTTATAATACAATTTATGAAATTAAAAATTTTCTAATTGAATGAACGATGTTAATATTGCCCTTATCTCTTAAACACATGTATAAATGCTTCTACCAAAATTAATATGCTTAACTACTTCACTCACATAGAACACCTAATATGTAACACACCTAAACGAAAAGGTGGAACTGCTATTATTGCCAAAAGAACTCTTCAAATTTTACTAATTAGTATAATAAACGATGAAGATTATGAAAAAACTACAGTTATGTTAACAATAATATTTTTCCTGTACTTAGAATAACTATGCTATATTGCATGCATGTTTGTAGTGGTTCGGAATCCACTTTAAACCGTAGGTCCCGGTCTAATTAGTCCTCGTGTGCAAAAAATAACCCTTGAGCGACAAACAAACCAAACCAATCTGATCATCTACCAATTTTCTTAATAATTGGAAAATCCTCAAACTTTAAAAAATATTAAAATTACTATTTGGAAACTGTTTCATGACTTTCTTGAAGTTGATGCTTATTCCGCTGGTAATCTTAATAATAAAATTAGAATAAATAAAGAAATTCATAAAATTACTAATAAAATTATTGTAGTGTGTGAAAACTTTACCCATATTAAACCATATACACTAGACTATATAAAACTACCACCTGATATCAGAAATATTAAACAAAGAAAGTGGTCTTGAAAAAGGTTTTATTTTAATTCCTTGAGACTAGAGCTCATTTAACCATGGACCACACGGAATTTGTATTACTTCAGAACAAATTTGTTTCTGGCTAAGTACTTCTATTTTACATTTTTGTATTTACATTCAGTATCACTTTATTCAATTAAATAATTTTTGTACACCTTTTCAGGAGTCTCAATACCTCCAAATAAAGACTGCTTAATTTTAGTTTCACCAATGCAATTAAAATTCATACTTTTAACAATATCTTCAGATATATAAGATTTCATAGAACCACTATCAAATATAGCTCTAATAAATTTTTTCTTTGAACCATTATGAATTTGGACAATTAATGTTTGAAGCAAAACATCTGCAGATGTTATATAACTATTAAGATTGCTTGTTTTGTTTTCACATTTTCGTACGTTTGATTTATCATCTGCTTTATGCGATGGTAAATCTGAGCATAAAATAATAAAATGCCGATTTTTAAATAAAGGACATTTATGGCCAGACCTACATTGCTTACTCATATTATTTTTCTTTAAACAAACAAACCAAGCATTCTTTTTTTACAATATTCTTCTTATATTTAAGATTCATAGAAAATGTGTCCTTAGAATTTTCTGATAAAGGAGATGATTTATCACCAAAAATGCATGCATTGCTTTTAAACTTAGTTCTATAATTATAATTATTATCATTATTACTATTCATACTTAATAATTCCCATGCAGTAGGAAAAAATTTAGATTCATTAAACTTATTCTTTTTAACATTTACTTTTTCAGAGCAGAAATCATCAGGTGTCATTTTAATTCTAAATTCTGCATCAACTACTGTTTTAATAAAATCAATTAATAAATCCAAATCACTCTTACCTGAATCACTAGGGGTCACGCTTTTCTGTCTCTCCCAAATTTTTATTATATCGATTGGAAGGTTGGTTGGTTGGTTGGTTGGGTTTTATGGCGCAAGGTCCAAAATTGGACATGCTGCGCCAAGACGTTTTTGTTGCTTTAAATATTTATTTAATTATTTTATTATTTATTATTTTTTTTAAAACCCAATCAACATTTAAAATTTTTAAAATACAAAAATCTGTGTATATAATATATTAAAATAAATTTTATAAAATGAAATGTATGTACAATTTTAAAATTTAATAGTTAAATCAAATAAAATGTATGAAACCTATTGCTCTTAAAAAAGCGAATAGTTTTCTATGGGGTGGATCCCCTATTAAATCAAATAATGTTATAAAATCAGTACTAAAATAGTGTAAACGTTGTTGGTTAAAAACATGACATGAAATTAAAATATGATATATAGTAAATGGTTCATCACACGCTTCACACCATGGATTTAGTTCATTTAGGAACAAATGTCTGTGTGTGAAACGTGTGTGTCCGATACGAAGGCGAGTTAATCTAACATCAGCATTTCGTAACGGTAAAACTGATAATGAGGTGAGGGATGGAAACATGGTATGTAATTTGTTGACGACCTGTAAGTTCCATGATTCTTGCCATAGACCATATATAAAACTTTTTATAGCCTTTCTCACATCTGAGAGAGGAACCGATGGTAATATTGGATCTGATGCAGCCTTTGCTGCTGCATCCGCTCTCTCATTTCCATCAAGACCTACGTGACTTGGTATCCAACAAAATATAATATCATATCCCTTGCCAGCAAGGGAATCTAATGCTCTAAAAATCTTTGACACAACAGGATGGCAAGTAAAACTATTGTTTCTCAATGCTTCCAATACACTCATGCTGTCAGTATATATACAAAATTGACGATAATCAACTGTATTTACATGCTGAAGCGCATAAAAGATAGCTGCGGCTTCAGCAGTAAAGATGGAGCAGGACGAATGTAGACTGTGACTAAAAACTGTATTATTAATAACGACTCCACAGCCCACGTGTCCTGCTGATTTTGAACCATCCGTGAATACAGGTGTGTATGATTGATACTGACAGCGATGAGAGGAAAATAGCATTTGAAAAACAATAGGTGTTGTGTCTGATTTTAAAAACTGAGCAAAAGAGTTATTAAATATAATGGTTGGATCATACCAAGGCGGATGAGCAAAAGTATTAATTGTCTCTATCCGAATATCACATAGGTCTGTGAGCCACAGATATGATTTGGCTCTTGTGAGAAAAGGTGGGATGCTCATTGGTCGAGCATCAAACAGTCTTTTAAGAGAGGCATTAGGAACCATGGAACGTAATGGGTGGTGTGGGGTCGACATAATTTTTGCGTAATAATTGAGAGATTGCTGCATTCGTCTCAGGTCTAAGGGTAGTTGTCCACAAACAGCATATAGACTCTGGACGGGTGATGTGCGGAAGGCGCCAGAACATATCCTCAAAGCAGAGTGATGAACTGTGTCCAACCTTCGTAAGACGGAAGATCTAGCTGATCCGTAAACAACACTTCCGTAGTCAATGCGGGACAAGATCAATGACTGATATACTCGAAGAAGTGATGTGCGATCTGCAACCCAAGATGTATTTGACAACACCTTGAGGATATTAAGCGATCGCTCACACTTCTTCCGCAAATGCAAAACATGCGGAAGAAAAGTTAATTTTCGGTCAAAGATAATGCCCAAGAATTTTATTTCATTGACTACTTGTATTGGAATGTTGTTGATGTAAATTATTGGATCATTATGCAGGCTAGTCTTTTTACAGAAGTGGACACATCTACTCTTGCTAGGAGATAAAGTATGGCCATTCTCAGCACACCATGCAGCAAGCTTATTAACTGCTGTTTGCAGTTGTCTCTCAATTAAACGCATATTCGAACCCTGACATGATATTTGCAGGTCGTCAACATAGAGTGTACCATTTATTGATGGTGGTAGTTGATGTAGAATGTTACTGATGAATAAATTAAAAATTGTGACACTTAAAATGGAGCCTTGGGGGACACCCTCGGCTTGAAAAAAGTATTGGAAAATACAGTTCCAATACGAACTTTAAAAACACGGGAGCTTAAAAAATTTTCAAGGAATATCGGAAGATTACCCCGAAAGCCAAAATTATATAATGAACGGAGAATTCCATATCGCCATGTACGGTCGTATGCCTTCTCGATGTCAAAGAAAATGGAGACCAGATGGTTTCTCCGCACAAAAGCATTGCGGATTTGGGTCTCCAAATATGTGATATTATTAAGAGTGGATCTCCCTTTACGGAAGCCACTCTGATTTATATGTATATATTTATTTTTTTCTAAGACATATACGAGACGGGCGTTGACCATACGTTCGAGAGTCTTACAGAAGCAACTCGTCAGAGCAATTGGTCGATAGTTTGAAGGATCTGAAGGATCTTTACCAGCCTTAAGAACCGGAATCACTATCGCTTCACTCCAAGCCGAAGGAAATTTCTTTTCATTCCAGATCCTATTGAACAAAAGTAATATGTTCAATAGGGAGTCTGGACTTAAATTTCGAAGCATTTGATAGCTGATTCCATCAGGTCCTGGGCTGGTATCATGGGCCTGCTTTAATGCTCTTTTCAATTCCAACATCCTAAATTCGCAGTTGTAAGGCAAGGCTTCACCGTGGTTGAAACGAATTGGTGTTCGCTCAGCACGACTCTTAGTCCTTAAAAACGAAGGACTGTAAGAGTCGTTGCTTGAGACGCTAGCAAAGGTTTCACCAAGGGTATTAGCAATGTCTTTAGGAGAAGAGTATACAGCAGCTCCGGATTTTAAAACAGGAATAGAGAAATCCTTATAAATCCCATTGGCTGCTTTAACTTTTCTCCACAACTGTTTACTGGATGTGGATGATGTAATTGAAGAGACATAGCGAGACCAAGATTCCTTCTGACTTCGACGACGAGCTCTGCGAGCTAGAGCTCTTGCTCTCTTGAAGGCGACAAGATTCTCCGTTGTGGGGTACCTCCTAAATAACCCCCATAACTTCCTTTGTTTTTTATAACTCTCTTGGCATTCTTTGTTCCACCAAGGTTTGCAACGCCTGTGTGTTATAAAGGAACTCTTAGGAATTGATGTATCAGCTGCATTTAATATTGCTTCGGTGACCTTATATATGGCATCATCAATATCGTCGATCATAACCATTTCATTATCAACAACTGCCAATTGTGTAAATAACGTCCAATCTGCCCGACTGTACACGTAAGTAGGTAGACGTTGTCCTACACTACTACCTCCAGTCTGGGAGATGACGAGAGGAAAATGATCGCTATTATGCAGATCATTTCCTACATTTAAATTTAACAATGGCAGAAGAGATGGAGAACAGATGGCCAGATCGAGAGAATGAAACGTTCTTGTGGGTATATGGAAATATGTCTTCTCGTCGGTATTAAGCAGACAGAGACTGTTTTCTAAAATAAACCGCTCTATCTGCCGACCGCGAGAATTAGTATCGTCATTTCCCCACAAAGAACTATGGCCGTTAAAGTCACCTAACAACAGAAATGGTGTAGGCAGCTGATCTATTAATGCATCGAGTTCCTCTTGGCGGATGACATCGTGTGGTGGTAAATATAAACTACAGACTGTAATTAAGCATGAAGTGTGGATTTTCACAGCTACAGCCTGTAGTGTAGTATTTAAATGTTGGGCAGTGCTGGGATAGTTGTTGGATGTTAATATGCAAACACCTCCAGACACTGCACCATCGTCACCACAGTCTTTTCTAAAGCTTTTAAACCCTCGCATAGTAATGTTATTAATTGACTTCAGGAATGTTTCCTGAAGTGCAACACATGCGGGGTTATAAGTTGTTATGAGAGACTTGATGTCATCAAGATGTGATCGCAAACCATGGCAGTTCCAAGATACAAAGGAAGTTATTGTTTAGTTTTAAAAGCTCCTTTACTGGAGCTGGAAGGCGGGTCTTCTGTCATATCCTCGAACGATCCATCATCGTCCGAGGGAAATAGAGAAACCGCGTCAGTCTCCAGGCATGAGAAAGCATTATGGGTGGAAATAGATGCTTTTGCTTTTCTCAATTTTAAAGCTTTTTCTGCCTTTGATTTTGCAAAAGGAGCTTTTTTTGAAAATGTAGGAGATTTTTTGAATTTAGGCTTTTCTGATACTTGGGGTAATTTTACTGGGGAAACCAAAATTGGCTCAGTTTGTGTGCTGCTCGATTTGGTGACTTTTCTGGCAGCTGTGGCATAACTGACTCCAGTCTGGGGAGTGCGGGAAGTGACCAATCGTCTCGCCTCCGGATAGGAACACTTTTGGTTGACCTTAATTGCAGTAATTTCTTTTTCAATCAGGTATTGAGGACAACTTCGAGAATAGGAGGGGTGGTCACCGTGACAGTTGACACACCTCTCCTTCGCATTGCAGTTCGAACTATCGTGGCCAATCACCGCGCAGCGAGCACAGGTGATTTTGCCTCTGCAAGCGTTTCTCGAGTGTCCGAAACGCTGACATTGAAAACATCGCAAGGGATTTGGGATGTAAGGCCTGACGGGTAAATTCATGTACGCAGCTTTTACATACTGCGGAAGGTCTGGCGTCGCAAAAGTCAAGACGAGGTGTTTGGTATCAATAATGTTACCTTCCCGTCTGACTGTAATGCGTCGAACGCCGCAGACCTTCTGATCCTGTAAGTTGTCCAGAATCTCCTCCGTCGGCGAGTATAACAAATCCCTTGCGGAAATCACAACCATAAGAGAAATTAAGGTTTCCGTGAGGTGAGACAGTCACTTCCATGTTAGCCAAAGATTTCATACTGGCCAGGATGGCTGCTTGTGAGTCTGATGCAGCCTCTACAAGCAAGTCACCAGAGCGCATCTTCTGAACTTTTTTAACTTCCCCAACTATTCCCGATATTCCTTTTGCTATGAGGAAAGGAGACACAGTTGTGAAATTTCCCTCCTTCCTCTTGATAACAAAATATTTTGGTTTAAGTTGTTCAAGTTGCTGCTCCCGCGGGAGAAAAGTTTGATTTTTATTCTCCATTTAAGAAAATTAAAATTTCGGGACCTGACCGCACCACCCACCACCGAGTCCAACAAGGGGATGCAGACCAGCTGCACCAGTGCTAGCCAAGTCCTATACGCTCACAGTACATCCCTGAAGTGGCCTCCACCCTTAACGAGTCACCCAGTAGATGTACCGATCGCTTGATCCATAAAGCCGATTGATGTGCTGAGGACCACAACACACCTCCAGTTTACCTGAAGCAGAGGCCAAAGTAATGTGTTGGTCTCTGGGGGCCTCAATTACCAGGACCCTCCTTTCCAGGGACACGGGTCTCCACGCACGGCAAACACGTGGGTGATTTAGTCCTCAAGAGTAGCTAATAGCAACAGAGCGGCGAAAGCTACTCAAGGGGAGCCCTCAACCTCTTGCGAGGCAATCACACTGAGGGAGAAGAGGAAGAAAAAGCAGAAGAATAGAGGAGAGAAGAAAAGAAAGAAGAGGACAGATCACTGGGGTACCTCGGGATTGTGACACCCGTGTTTACCTAAAGAAGGTAAACCCCCTGAGGGGATATCGATTGGAAGAGCAGATTCTACCAATGGATATAATATGTGAGCAAATTTATCTTTTGTGAGCCCTAAAGACTCAATCGCGCTTGGTTGCGTTTGCAACTTATCGTACAGTGTCATTAAATTAATACTTGATTTGTCAGTTATGACTAACTTTAATAATCACGAACGTAAACATGTATGAGAACGTTTTCTTTTTCAAATCGGTCTTGTAGATAGCCAACAGCCTTCTCGTAGTTGGCTTCGGTGGCTGGAAAACTTTGCACTATTTGTCTCGCAATTGAATCAGGCTTTGTTGATTGAAGCAAGTAATGGAATTTGTCTTTGGTATCAATTCTGCAATCTTCATGAATCTTACTTAATCTATTCCAGAAGTTAAGCCAGTTCTTCGAATCGCCATCAAATTGCTTGAGTTCTATTTCAGGCAATTTCTGTTCCGTAGATGGCATCACAGGAGCAGCGACCGTTCACGTGGCAATGTTAACCTCAGTTGAAGCAACGACTCCTCTGTAGTCATTTAGTTTCTTCGTAAATTTGCTTACCTTAACTTTATATTCAGAAAATTTATCATTATATTTTTGTGTCATTTCGTAATTTTTTTTCGAACTCCGCTTCTTTACAATCCTTCTTTTGAAAAAGTTCAAAATAGTTCTTATCAACCGAATGTCTTTTTTTTTCAATCCAATGGCGGGCCTACAAGGGTGACTTAACCCTATGCCACAACAAGGCCAAAAATTGCTACTCATTTGTCGTTACCCAGCGAGCACCTGTGAACCAAGTCACGGAGGTGAGCAGCGTTACACGCGCTATACCACCACAAACCCGTTTATAAGGTGGGCCACATTCATACAACATCATAGAAGAAAGGACAGAGAGAACAGAGAAGAAAAGAAACATGAATGCCCGAACCGGAATTCGAACCCAGGGCCAACAGCTCAGAAGTCAGGAACGCTAACCACTTAGTCAATCGGTCGGCTCAATCGAACGTAATGTCTCACATTTTTCTATGAGTTTCTCGAAACAGATTTCTACTTCTTCATTGCCCTTCTGTATTGATTTTAATAAACCTTCGAGTTTATTAACAATTTTCGTAAAAGTAGAACGTAATGCTTTTCTTTCTTGCTTGATGTTGTCGAAATCCATTCTTAATAATGGAAATCAAAACAATAGCACTTAATTATCGGTGAGTTGAGTTAAATTTTGCTTAAAAAATAACATACATCCCACCTGGAATGCCAGAAATGTGGAGAATACTGAATCCAAAGCAGGTATCCAACAGATAAAGAAATTAATAGAAGCCATCGTAGCACAAAACATTTATTAACAACAGATACAGAAAGACACCCAAAACAGAAATGCGAGTAAAATACATCAGCTAAAGAGAACACTTAAGCTTTAAGTGACAGCAGCGGCGGCGCCGATACACTGCGCATGCGTGGGTGGGAGCGGCGAAAGCTCCTGCTGTTGCCATTCTCCGCAACAACAAGTTTATTAATTTGTAAGAACAAATGATTCCTTCATTGTTAATAGATCGGCTTGATCATGATACTCATTAGAGTAAATTTATTAAGTTGAAGGCGATAAGCTGCTGCTTCGATAAAATTATTAAATTGTGTGTGATGACTATGATATTGTGTTTTTCAAAGAGGCTGATGATTTCTTAGGCTTCTGCCGTATAAAGACTTGATCTCTTTCAATCAGTCAGAATTACCCGTCTATTGAATAGTGGCCAATCTGACCCAGAACTGATGTTGTGATAGGCGGTTCATGTTGGTTTTAAGTTTAAGGATGTGCACATAACTAAGAAAATTTGCCTTATAGATTTTTTAAAATTTCAAACACTTGTGAGGCTCCGTTTTCTTGGTACATTCTTAGCTAAGACTGTATTCCATACGATTGAGCATCTTGAACCCCATGGAACAAGCAATCACGGTACATCTCAAAAGCTACTACCAATAGCATTGAAGTGAATAGCCATTTTTTTTTTTTTTTTTTTTTTTACATCTTGGGAGAGAGTCCGGGAAAAGTGACTTTTCAGCGTCTTCCCAGACCACCTTACTGTCTTTTTACTTGGCAGCAGATATGTATGTTTTTTAATTTTCATTTTAATGTAAATAGATAGCTTACAAAAACTGCCACTGATATTTTTTCATGATGACATAGAGACTGGTAGAAAAAATTAAATCCACTCACGTTTTTATCCACGACACCAACAATCATATTTGACATATTAACAACCATTGCTTGGCAATCAAGTTTGTCTGTCCATTTCTGGCAGAATAAACCTGTGATAAAGTCACCTAAGTTATTAGAAATTAATCGGAATACCTAAAGTACATCATCAAGTCACCTCAAAAACATCCAACTATTCAAATTAGTATAATTAGAAATTGTATAAACAATAGTTAAAAATATATTTAGAGTTATATCGTTGCCATGTAAAATCAAAACGCACTGCTTTTAATTTTTTATTTATAATACAAAAATATGGATATTTGTTTTTTAAGGGGGTATGTGTGTGTGACAAATTTTCTCCTAAAATTTTTTTCCAAAGGTGTGCACTAGGGTGATGAACACTTTCCCACAACAAGGCCAGAAATTGTTACTCATTTGTCGTTACCCAGCGGGCACCTGTGAACCAAGTCACGCAGGCGGATTCCTATAAATGTACAGACTGACATAATGAAATAAATTTTTACTACCACCTTTTTGAAAAAATTGAAATAGACTAATATTAATTAATATAAAGTTAATTAGAATTGATCATGTTAATATATTTCGTTTGATTAATCGCATTGAGATTATTATTGTATGACGCATTTGATTAATTTTTTCTGAGGATTTAAGGAAATGCTACGCAATAGTTAGCTATGTGAGTCATTGAAAATATGGCTTGGGAATTTGTAAAAAATATCTAACAATATGTATTACATACATTACATATTATATGACGGGTTAAGAATAATGTAAAATTTGTGTGATATTGTTATTTCATTACAATCATGTGCTATCATTTTTATTAATTTTATTTTAAATATATGTGTACAGAAATTAGACTGAGATTTTTTGTTTCTTTATTATATCAAAAAAAACTTTCGCATTACGAAAAATTCTAATTTAAGGGGATATTCTTATATCAGTGTACGGCGAGATCTGTTGCCAAGATTCTCGTAATAATATTCACTTTATAAGAAAAACTGATTTAGTAGTTGTTCATGAAAAGAGGTGGTCTGCTATTGGGGGTGGAGCAACTGGGCTTGCCCATTCATTCATGGTCTTCATCGTCTTTTCTGGAAACCTAGTACAAATCGATTGGTTATTATGTGGCATTTATTTTACAAATACTTAATGCTTATAAATATCAATCTAAACTTAAAAAAATGTTTATACTTACTTAATCTTTAAATATTATTCAATATGGCTTACTTATCCTGAAGTTCAAAAGTTCCAAAATGCAATAGGTAAATGTATAAAAAAAATTTCATAATGTTATATCCCTGTTTATAATTCGTAATTTAAATTAAAGAGGTTATTATTAGTAAACTTAAAGATAATTTGTAGAAATAAAATGTTCTCCCTTATCGTAATGAAAATTAGGGGAATATCAACAATATATTAATATTTCTACCACTTTTTTAAATAATACTGTTGAAATTAATATTTTGATCTAAATTATAGTATAAGCATCATCTTCTATTACTATAATGCCTGTATTTTAATTAGCGAGTTCCTTCACGGGAATTCGTTGAAAACCTAAATGCGATGTAGAATGGAGTATCATCCTGAGCGTGAAGTTGGTGTATCTTTTCTAAGTAGTGCAGGTTACTGTTGATGATCTCACTGTTAGGCAGGCAGCAAACCTGGTCACCGTCAACCGGACACGGTGGATGACTACCAGCTGTACACCAAACATCCACCAGCCATCCACGAAATGACGTCAAATTGAGGCGGAGCTTTCCACCAAACGAAGTATTCAGCATGTTTAATTTTTTTGTCCACAACCGAGTGACAAGTGTATGTTTACATTGATTTGTGCCGTTTGGACAGCATGGAGTCTAATAAGTTTTCTGTAGAAATTGAAGAATTTATTATCGAATATTTTAAAAGTAAGTTTAATTTAATTGGTTAATTTTTTTTAGAATTTTATTTTTTGTTTTGTTACATACATTTATGTATTTGATTTCATATATATATATATATATATATATATAATATATATATTTTTCAATAGGTAACAGGTGCTTGTGGGACCCAAGAGATGATAAGTATTTTAATAAAAATAAAAAATCTCAATTGTATAAAGATCTCAGTGGAGAAATCAATAGCAATTTTGAAAAACATTTCTCTGGTAAGATTTTACTAGATTTTTAAAAACTATTTTCTTTTTTTAAATCTTTCTTATAGCAATTTGCTTTTTAAAGTTAAAAATTATTTTTGAATATTTTTATTAAAAATTAACTGAATAAAACTTTTTAAATTTAAACTGCATTTAAAGCTTTGCAGAAGCTTTAAATTAAATAATATTAAATATATTGTTGTATTTATAACTACTTTTATGAATGTATTAAATGCTTAAACTTTAATATGATAAATAAATTTATTTCTATTTTTTGAGTTTTCATTTAAATACTATGAAACAGACTATGAAATGAAATATTATTTATTAAATTAGGATTTTTAATATAATGCAAATGCATAAGTATTTGTACTAAAAATTTTTTATGATTTCACAATTCTGTCTATAATTCATTGTTTAAGTATTCATTTCAAAGAACTGTGAACGTTGTTTTAAATAAGTTGCTTGTGCAGTTGAAATAAGCTTTAGAAATGTTATTTAAATTTTATGTTTGTAAAAGGTTAACAATTTTAGAACTCTATAGTATTTGGATCCTTAAAGTTCTTGATAAAATTTTTCACTATTTAATTTTATAAGAACATTTACAGCTTATTAATATAAAAATCATAAATAAAATTATCCTCCAAATTGATACTTTTCATTAAATTTTTATCAGATTGCATGTGTAATCAAGTGCTTAGTGTTGCTTCATCTCAACCATTTCATATGGAAATTGTTTATTACAATTATTTTAAATATATGAGTATGGAATTCTCTCTAGAATTGTGTGTTAATATTGAACATTTTATAATTTATTTGTTAACTATTTTTTAAAGATAAATTGAAAAAAAATTTTTTTAGTGGAAAGTTTAAAAAAGAAATGGAAGCATTTACGGTCGTCATTTTGTAGAGAGGTGAAAAAATCCCAAAACAAAGCCTCAGGTTCAGGGACAAATTGCATTTATAAATCCAGATGGGTACATTTCTCATCAATGATGTTCTTAAAAGATGAAAATCCGGAACCTAGTATTGACACTTTAGATACTGATGAAAATGAGGTAATTTTTTTAATAGTTTGTTTAAAAATAAATTATGTAGCTTATTTGCTAATCATATAGTTTGCAATATTGTTTAGCAGCACATAATATTTTTAAAAGTCTCAAAACTATTATTGAAATATTTTTCAAATAATTATTCAACTAAACAGTCTTAGGTTAATAAAATGACTCATGTATAAATTGTCTTGAAACTCATTATTGATAATGGATAATATTTTAATTTCTTTTGCAGTTAAATGTATTTCATTTCTAAATTTTCACATACCTTTTCATTTAATCAGTTTTCAATAAATAATTCTGCTGTGTACAAAATGGTTTCTATAATTTGATTTTTTTCAACTTTCATAACTGAATATTTTAAATTAAATACTGAAATTTATTACAAAACTGGTATTTTTAAGTAAAATAATGCATGTAATTTGATGTTTTAATGTGTAATGAAAATATTAAAAGTTTTATTATAAATGTAATGCAAATAACAAGAATTCGTTGAAGATTTATTATTTTCATTACATTGTAAGCATATTAAATTTTGTAGATTGATTGTTCTAATAAAAACTAAATTAATCAGATTTATTTAAAAATTAATCTAACACACAGAAGCATTTATTATTGTATGTTCTTTTTTAGTTTGATAGCAGCACTCTAAGTGCTTGTTCAGAAGAACTGGGGTCTGATGCTGATGCACCGGAAACAAATGAAGAAAGAATAAAAAAACCTCAGGATGAGGTAGATACTTTCTTAAATTACATGAATGTAGTAATCAGAGATTTAAATAAAGAAAAGCAACGTGCTTTCATGTTAAAGATGCATAATGAAGTGTATTCATTATTTTCAGAAAAATAAAAAATATTTTAAAGTATTCTGTGATTGATTTAATAAAATTTAATTGTACATTTGCTATCAAAACTTATATTGAGTTAATTAATTTGATGATTGCTTACTTTTTGTAATGTTAAAGATTACTTAACAGGAAAAAGTTACACTTTATATGCTTATAAATTTTTTATTCACATTTAATATAATAGATACAAAATCTTAAAATAATAAATAGAAATTTTCTTCTCTTCAAGATAAACCTGTAAAACACAAATAATTGACTTAAGTAAATTTCACAAGACACTATATAAATACAATAGATTACAAGATAAATCTTACTAGTAACTACACACTAACAAAGTGAAGCAAAAATTATGTATATATATAATTTAATTATTCACAAATAGTTAAATTGATTAAAAAGACAATGATTAAATTATTAGTGAATACATTTTTTTAGTTTCACTTCGTGATTTAAGTTAAAGTTCCAGTATGAGCTGATTTTATCACAGAAATAATGGATTTATTTGTTTGTCAGAGTTTAAATCAAGTTTTTTATTCAAGATAATTATATGAATTTTGTTGCAGATATATCTCAGTTCTAAAAATTAATTTTTTTTTCAATTTGCAAACAAACTTTTAGAATATGCAGCAATTAAATCATAATTCTTATTCAAATTAAGAGAAATATTCCTTATGTATATAAACCTTTCTAATAGATGTTAATTTTATAAAAGTTTTATATTATATATTTCTATTGATTCGTAGTTTCAATGCATTTTTATTTTAAATTTATTGTATCAATTTCTTGTGTAATACTGCAGAATGTTTAACACTCTTAAAAAGCCTATTAACAAATATTATAATGTAATTTTGATATAAGTTTTAGTGGTATACTGAAATTCAACAATTTGGCAGGAAAATAATACAAATTAATTTTGGCTTTGACAGTGCTTAACATGGTAAAAAAATTCTAATGTGACGCATCATGTAAAATTTATTATTAATTCTGAAATAAGAAAAAAAATTCTGAATTTAATGAATAAATTTAAATTAAATAAAAGAATTACACACACATATATATTTTTAATCATTCACAAATAGTTAAAATTGTAATAAAAGATAAGCAAACAATATATGGTAAAACTGAGGTCTGACCGTAATACTCAGTTTAGCCCAATATATTCCTTTAAATGTAATTAAACTTGTTAAAAAATTAAATTGTGAGTGAATGCATTTTTGTAGTTTCATTTAGTGATATAAGTTAAACAAAATAAAACATACCTGCTGCTCTATATTGCCATTCAACTCTACCAGCTTCTGTTAAAAAATAATGGGTCAGTTTAGACCGCATTTCTTTGGCAAGACTCGTTGCATTTCTTGAAGAAGAAGGAGGCAGGTTCATGACTGCTGATAATACAATCAGAGCATTGCAAGCAATATTTGTAGGAGTTTTAGGCATGATAATATTTTTCGAAATCGAAAATATACACAAGAATTATAAGAATGGAAGTCAAATGTAAATAAACTTTCATTGGTTAATATTTTGAGTGACGTCATTAATCACGTGATTGTTTCGTGTTTGGCTGGTAAACCAGACACCAAAGATCCACAAAACAGACACCGATGAAACACCATCCACAAGCAACGCGGTGCACAGGTTTGCTGCCTGCCTTAATGTGACAACAGGATGTGTGGTACTGAGAGGTTTCCATTAAATAAAAAAATAAGTATATACTTCAAATCTTTAGCATTGATTATTTAGCATATTTGAAATTTTTCTTTTTTAGGAGGCCCCTATCATTGACGGTATGCTTCGAGTGTCTACTTAACCGAAAACACTCTTTATAACATTTTACGTAATAAAGGCTACCTTTAACTATATATCCTATTTTACCCTTCTTCAAGGTCAAGTAAGTAAGGAGGATAGCATAAACTTTGCTTATTAATTTGCTGTGGGGTGTTCCTAGCACGACATGCGACCTCACATTGTACAAAAAATGTACACCTTTTAGGTTAACCAGGGCTGGTCCTTTTGTTGCAAAGCTTGTTTACATGTTCGAATTACTGCGAGTACAGGTCAGCTTTGACCATTTATCCCTTTTATAGCAGCTCATAGTGAATCACTTGAATGGCTAGCCCACCTGACAACACTGTCATCACGATATGTGTCCTGACCTGAATTTGTGAAACAATGCCTCATTATTTTCATTCACTCACTATCTTCCAAAAAATTTTCTGGCCAGCTGGAATTTTGGTAATTCTTTTGATCAAAATCTGCAGGTACCACATTTAATTTTATGGTAAAAGTTACCAGATCCGTACGGGATTGGCGTGATTTCAAATTTTTGCGCCAAGCAATCTACAGCTCTGTTGCCAACCTAAATTACGTCACTAACCGAGATAGCCATCAACCAATAACGATCATTTGCATTTTCACGTTTGAACTTCAGCTTTGAAATCGCGCGTTTTTTAGAATTCCAAATATTAAAAAGTTGAATATTTCATTATAATTAAATACTGTAGAAGTTTTTAAATTCTAATAAATAGAAACGAAATTTTTAAAATTCGATTTTAAACATACCGTGCAATGGCGCCCACCTTAAAAAACATCAGTGTAGCGCTACCTACTACAGTGCCAACTGAGCAATAAAACTAAATTTCGAACGTTTACAAATTTCATTTTTTAATTTAAACTCGATTTTTAATATACCGAGCAATGGCGCCCACCTTAAAAAAAACATCAGTGTAGCGCTACCTACTACAGTACCAACTAGAAAATAAAACTAAATTTCGAACGTTTACAAATTTCATTTTTTAATTTAAACTTGATTTTTAATATACCGAGCAATGGTGCCCACCTTAAAAAACATGTAACGCTACCTACTACAGTGCCAACCGGGCAATAAAACTAACTAAATTTCGAATGTTAACAAATTTCACTTTTAGTTTAAACTCAAATTTTAATATATCGCCCACATTAAAGAAATAAAGAAATTTCAATACGCGGCACGTTCTAACACTAACATGCAATACACACAACATAAGCATTCATTTACTTATGGAAACATTCATTTTTATAAAAACTTTAGTTTCTAAATATGAATAAAATTGTAATGAAAAACAAAATAACTCACCTAATCTTCATCGTTCTCCGAATCGTTACTTTTCGGCGAATATACCGTTTTTATCGCATCTAAAAAATCTTCTATTATGTTTTCCCAACGATTCTTTTTTCATACGTACTCCGCGAAAACGTAAAATCAATATATTCTCACTAATAATTATTAATTTTCGAAAGCAACACACAAACTCCAAAAATGGAATAACGAAACTCAAAGCGTTAAGATTATTCTGAAATAGTTTCAAGGGCTATATACAAAACGCGCATATCAAGCGATCACGTTACTTCATAAGCGAAAAGCACGTCATAAATACGTAATCTGAACCGTTAAACCAGTTTTGCAAACTTATCGCACCACTTTATCGCCTGCTTGGCGCATTTTACCCTCCGTACGGATCTGTTCACTTTAGCGAATTTTAGTTCAAACATTTTATGTCGTGCGTTTCCACATCAGCATTCTCTTTGAAATATTTTTGTGATTTCTGCTGCATGGGGAATGTCTGAGGTGGGTACAAGAATGTTTGGAAAGAATGGTGTTATGTGGTATGATGAGAATGTATATTTACGGTGTTTGTATGGATTGGATGAAACGAAGGAGGCATTGGAATTCGGTATGAAAGCTGGTTTAATTGTTGATAGATATGAGTATTGTAAGTGTGGTAAGGATATGAAATTTGTTAAAAGGAAAGATAAGTGATGAATATGAATGGAGGTGTAAATCTAAAATGAAAGGACATTAAAAAAGTGTGAGAACGGGTTCCTTTTTTTAATTGAGCAGATTGACGATGAATGAAATTTTATTTTAGGTTTATATGTGGGTGAGTGTGAGAGTAAGACTGACTTTAATATGAAAGAGAGTAAATGCTCTTCTAAAGTAATTTTATTTTTAAATGTCAGCGTGTGTGAAATTTTGTTTACGTTCGTACAATTTAAAAGTGCATTAGATGTTATTAATTTTAAATTGCTGAACTTGTAAATTTTGTTTCAAAAATTAATTTATTTTGGAAGTTTTCAAATTTTGGGCGTGAGTGAACTTGATTATGTAAGTACTTTTTGTTATTCTATTTAATTTTCCGCCTAAGAGTAGATAACTGTACAATGGGTAATATGTGCTAAGCATGCAATAAAGCGTGTCAAATTGGTTTACTGGTTTGATTGCTGACATGATTTTCGTTTTATGTCATAAAGTCATTGCATGACATGCGTAAAATTTGTTTTGTGTGCAACCCTTGGATTATTTAATGAGTAATTTTATTTGTTTACAATTTAAGAATTTGTTACGTTAATGTTATATTATTTCAAATTTTATCAAAGATATATTATTTATAGTGCTATTGTTTCAAATATTTTATAGCAATATTTTTAATTTTTGTTTGGTCACCCATTAAAAGATCTGTTGCTGGTCAGTTTGATTCATACCTCACAAAGTATGTAGGGTAGAGGAAACATAAAAAATGTCTTTGAAGTGATTAAAATTATTTATTCTCCAACCAGGTGCAATGATTGCTAAAGCTGTGAAAATTAGGTGAATTATTTTGTTTGCTATTAAAATTAAATTCAGAGTGGTAATAAACTCTAATTTTTATAATATTGTTTGTGTGTACATAAGTAAATACATCGTTAAGTAAGTTTTATTGCATGTTTCATGTATGTGATTTATTGTGCCATACTGTAATTTTTTTCAGGTGGGTGCCACTACCAAGGAAATTAAAATTCGAGATTTATTAAATTTGCCTCTAGTTATTAGAATTTTGATATTTCTATAGTATGTAATTATAATGAAAGATTCGAAAATTTATATTTAGAATTCGAAATAGAACGCGATTCCTAAGTTGAAGTTCGAACAGGATCACAGAGTACTTAGTAAGTGGATATTGTGCATAGTGACATAATTTTGGTTGGTGAGATAACTGTGCAGCACTTGGCGCGAAGATTGCAAATTGCACCAAACCTGTACAATTCCATTATTTTTTACCTTGAAATGTATTACTTGATAAATTAAATCTAGAATGATGAAAATTTTTGATATAAACATTTGATCCTTTTTAAAAAATTTTGTGCATTTTTTATTCTTGATGAAATATAATTAGCTCAGTTTATTCTAGAAAGAAATTGTAGTTGTAATTATTAAAGATATTTTTTTGCATTTGTGTACTGTTCCTAATTTTTATTGATTTATTCAAGTTTGTATATTTTTCTTTCTTAAGTGTTTGTAATAAATGAAGGAAAAACCAAATATAAGTTTTGTGTAAAGAGACAATCCTGCTGATATCTTGTGAATAAGCAAAGTAGAATTGAAAGTGATTACTTACCTGGTATTTGAGGTAGAATACCAAAACGAAATCAGTCCTGAGATCTGAAAGAGAATTGTCGTTGCCTATTTGGTATTAGAGACCAATTAAATTCCCGTCTGATTAAAAGAACTAAAATTTTACTATATAAAACTCTCATAAGACCAGTATTAACATGCATCTGAAACTTGGTTTGAATGTTAGTACAAAAACTGAATATCCAAGGCTAAGGAATTGCAACTTTTATATTTATTATGACTGTAAATGAACAGATGCATATTCCCAATGATAAAGAGGCATGCTTTTACTGAATCTCATTTAGTAATAATGTCTTGGTGAGAAATTGCATGAGCTAGCTATACTTTTTAAAATAGCTATCAATGTAGTATTCTTTCCAGGCTTAACACTAAAATGAAAAATAAATTCGTTTTTGAAAAACTTTACATACCTAAATATTAAATTTAAACCTTATAAATGAAGAGCATGAATATGAATTTTTAAAAATTTAGATTTATTAGAAATACCCACTTAGTATTATTATATACAATATAGTTTAAAAGTTTTTTTCTTTTGGTTGATTAAAAAAATGTAAATATTATGACTGAGTACAGATAATATTTATTCACCATTAGTCCATCCAGGTTGGATATGCGAAAATAAAATAATATTTATTATCAGCATTGTTAAATTTGTATTTTTAAGTGTTATAAATACTTTTACGAAAATAAAAGAATGTTTGAATCAAAAATATTAAGATAATGCAGCAGTTTTTAAATACACAATTCTAGCATAATCTATTTGTTTATTTACATCTGTAAACAGTTAACGGTTCCAGTTAAGCTGGTTCTTTCTTCAATTATAACTTAAGATTGAGAAATAAAATGGAGTTACAGTTAAAATGCATTTATATAAAGTTTCTAGACAGCATTATTTAAAATTCCTTTAATTAATGCAATACTGCGAAAAATCATGCATTTTTAAATGTAAGCAATTAACATTTTAATCAGATGTAAATGAGTATTCTGGACCCATATTTTAAGTGGAACCGACATCGGAACAATATTTGTAAACTAATTTTTCTTGATCAACTTGATTTCATATAGTAGAATAGAGCTCTAAAAGTGTATTAAGCCATATTCTTCTATTTTATGTTATCAAAGCATTTATTTTTATTATTTCTCAATCAATTTAGCTGGTTAGTATTATTTAAAAAATGTGCGTAATGGCAAACCCCTCGGTTTTACAGAAACAATAAATTTGTGATTAATTCAAAGAAATAATTCTTTAAATATTCTTGTTAGTCACATCTTAACGTGAAAAAATAAAAAAATCGCAAAATAATCAAGGGGTATTCGATTGTAAAATTTTTCCCGATTCCGATAGTAAGTTATGAAGATTGTAGAAAAAATAGTGATTCTCCTACATACATGTAATGAACAACAGATGCCATATTATTAAGGAGGCCCAATTCCGAGTTTGGTAATTTTTTTAGCGAATTTTATCTATCTTTTTGTTGAATTGTTATCTATCTGGCAACCTGGTTTTTATTACTTCATTGATATGGAAACCTATAAAATTTATGCTCTAAATTCTATTTTAACAATCCTAGTATTTATGTAATCGCTCATTTCTTCATCGCCGAAAGCATCCTGGATTATACGGCATCTGTGCCAAGTTTTCATATTGTTCACTCATGGGCCATTAAATTTGATGTATGTTTTTATTAACAATTAAACAATAGCATATAAAAATAATTTTTATTTTGCCAAATTTCATGTTTACATTTAGATTTCAGGGCTGGGGAGAATACTTCCCAAGGAACAGTTCACTGTCATAAAGATAATTATTGGTGATAATATTTCCCATGAAAAGATGAGAAGCAGATTACAATGCACCAACGAATATCATATTCTACATACATGTAGTGGGTTCTCTTCCTTTCTGCTACATTTTCCACATCATCTATAGTTGGAAATCAACTTCGGCATGATTTTTCAAACTGGCTGAATGCATATCAGGAAGTACACACTTTGTTGCTTGGAAGCTAGTAGAACGTCCCTTCCTTTTCCTTGAGGAATATCCATGAATAATGGTAATCATACAGTCTCTAGTTACTTATGTAAGGCATCCACAGATTTCATCATATTTTGAATGGTATCCACATAATAAATGGCAGCAAGAAAAGGAAAAGCTAAATTTTTGCAAGTATTCCACGCCACCCAAGAGGTTCTTGCAAAGGCGCGTTCAATCTACATTACTTATGCACATTTGAAATTTGTACAAAAGCAATTTAGATCAACCAAATTATTTTAGATTGCTGGTTCCCCAGAAGCTATATTTACTTCAAGGCCTATCCACCATCTTTTAATTCTTATAGCAGATGACTCTATCTAAATTATCAATTGTTATAAAAATTAAAAAGAACACGATTTTTAATTGAAAAGCTCTTACCATATAGAATTCAAGTGAAATTGATTAATCTTCTTGTTTCAAGTAACCTAAAGAAATGATTAAGAGTGTCATATACAGAAATAAATTTTATAAATAATTACAAACTTTTAGCAACAATTTTTTAAATTAATTTTAAAACTTTTACTCTATATAATAAAAAGAAAGAAGTGAAACGATAATATTTTATATACTATTTTATTTGTTTCTGTTTTTGCATATAAACAATTGAAATACATAAAATGATTGATAATTTAAATTTTAAGAACTTAAAAGTCATACTTGAATATCCGTCATCGTATGAATAATTTAACATTATCTGTGTCAAGATATGCTGAGAATGTATAATTGATTAAGAATACATTTAATTCACTTAGATTAACTACACATCATTGCAAATATTACATATTTAGGTTATTTGCAAAAAATACATTTTTTACATATATTTGTTTTTCCTTAGTTAAACACAATTTATTGCATGTTATCCAAATATTAAAAATAAACACATTACTACAATTATTTAAAATTTTATATGAATTAAAAAAAAATAAAATTCACATTTTTAATTATAAAGCTCTTACCGTACAAAATTCAAGTGAAATTGATTTATCTTCATTTGTTTCAAGTAACCTAAAGTATCTGTATCTGTATCTATTTTCGTTTACGAAGTGTCGGCATGCGGAGCAGGCCTTTACTTCTTCATCTGTGATAAGTCCTTGAAGGAAGACATTGCGGTACTGACAGGGAACGCTAGTCTTGAAGCGTGAAGAAACGAGTCTTGGCGGTGAGAGCCAATCAGCAGAGAGTTGAGGGGCAGAGCAATAAGTTAAAAAAAATTTTTTTTGAAATGAGTTGAAAATTTTTATTTTACTCGAGAATAGAGGCAATAATAAAGTTAATAAAATTGTTATATACAGTGAAAATAGAAAAAATAAGAAATAATCCTGAATAAATGAAGAGTAATGTGAAGTTAAGTAAGGCTATACACTCTATATACAAAAATTATATTAAATATATTCATCTAAATAATGTATGGCGATTGGCCTATATTTACAGTCTTCTATGAGATACTCATAGTGAAAAACTTGATTAAATTCACCATATGTGCAGTTAATTCCTTTATCGTAGAATTTTTTATTTAGGTTAGCAATATTCTCTAGAATATCAATAATTTTCAGATCTTTTAAAATGCTTTTATTGCGAATAGAGTAGGGCGCCTTCGTAATTTTTCTAAGTATTTTATGTTAATACACTCTAAGTTTCTGTTTGTCTCTTGGCGTAATAGTATTCCATACAAGTGAAGCATAGGTGATGATGGGTCTTAACATTGTAAGATAGAGCAGTCTCTTGAGTTTTAGTGTTAAATTTGAGTTCTTTCCAATTAAGTTGAATAGGCATCCATAAGCTTGATTGGCTTTTTTAATAACGTTATTGATGTGTGCAGTCCATGAAAGTTGAGTTGTAAATGTTAATCCAAGATATTTAATGGATTTCACTTCCCGAATGATTTTATCGAATAGAGTTTATTATGTTGAAGTAATTTTATTTTATTTCACTTTTTTCTATTAAATACTATAAGTTGGAATTTATCAGCATTTGAATTTATTCTCCATTTACTGCACCAGTTTTCGATGTTAATTAACGCATTTTGAAGCTTATGAATAGCTTTATTCGGCCTCATAGAATCAGCTATAATAGCAGTGTTATCTGCGTAGAAAGCAATTTGAATAGAGTTATTGTCCAAACCGGGGAAGACATGGGGGAAAAAGAGGTATAAGAATGGGCCCAGGATGCTACCTTGGGGGACTCCAGCTTTGATGTTCAGAGTAATAGAGTTTTCATTATTGTATTTAATATGGAAGAAGCGATGAGTTAGATATGAGGGGATGAGTAAAATTATATCAGTGTTTATGTTGAGTTTTATGAGTTTGTATAGTAGGCCTTCGTGCCATACTTTATCAAAAGCTTTTGCTACGTCGAGCATGACCATAGCTGTATACACATTGCGATGAATATTTTGACCTATAATCTCAGTAATTCTTATGAGTTGTTTAATAGTTGATAAGTTGTTTCTGAAGCCATATTGTTGTTTCAGAATTAGGTGAAGATAACATTTAATTCTATTATAAATTATTTTTTAAAATATTTTTCCTAAAACTGGAAGCAGGCTGATAGGTCTGTAGTTTTCAGGTATTCTGGGATTTTTTTCAGACTTTGGGGAAAAGAATTATGGTAGCAATTTTCCAGATTGTAGGAAAATATGATATTTTAAGGCAGTTATTACAAATATTAATGAGTTTGCGAATAATGTCCAATGGTAAATATTTGATCATATTGTTGGTAATATTATCTTCTCCTGGGGCTTTTTTGATCTTTAGATTTTTAATAATTTTAATTATTTCATCATCATTTGTTGGTGTAATGGTATTATGAGGGATATTAGCTTGCATATAGTTTTGAATAAATGAATTAATACCATTGGTGAAGGACTCATCTGTGACTTTGTTTGGTTGAAATTGTAGAAATATGGTATTTGCAAAGATGTTCAGTTTTTCATAGTTTGTATAAACTGGTCCATTTTGGCCATTAATGCAATGATTAGTTGTTGTTTTTCTTCTTAATTGTTTTGAGAATTTCCATATAGAGTTGTTTTCTGTGCTAAGGCTTTCAATTGTATCTTGCCATTGTTTAGTCCTATAGTCTGTGCAGAGTATTTTAATTTTCTTATTAAGTTTGTTGACTGTAGTTTTGAGTCGTGGGTTCAAGGTTTTATGAAATTGTTTCCTGATGCTATTTCTTTCTTTTATGATTTCTCTTATGCTATTTGGTAATTTTAAGTAATTTTCGTGGTATTTTATTTTATGGGTTGCTATTTATTTTGCATGATTGATATTTTCATTGAATAAGTTTATATCATTATTTATTTTATTTTTAATTTCTTGATTATTATTGCTATTGGGTTGATTATTGTTGATTAATGATTGATTTTCTTTGTTAACTTAATCTTGAAGAATATTATAATAGAGTTGCCAGTTGGTTCTGAATAAAAATTTATTTGTAATATTTTTCTTTATTCCCAGGCATCCAAGAACTGGAAAGTGATCAGAGGAGAGATCATAGATAGTCTGTGATGATAGTGGGTAGCTGGTATTTGTAAGAAAAATGTCCAAGGTGTATCCTTGGTGTGTATAGTGGAAGTGCGTAAGTTCGATTGGAGCAATTATTTTTAATTTATAATTTTGTGCTATTTCTAATAATTTAGTTCCATTTTTATTAGTAGTGTTGCATCCCCAAGTGATGTTCTTGTTGTTAAATTCACCTCCAGCAATTGTAGGAATATTAGCAGATAGAATATTCATAATTTCTTGGTCTTATAAATTATGCTTAGGTCTGTTGTAATAGCTAGTAATTTTGAATTTTAGATTATTTCCCAGGTTGATGATAGCTGAAGTTTCTTCAAAACCATCTCCTATTTTGCTACTATACAGTGTGGAATTAAAAGATCTTTTAATAATAATTGCGGTTCCTCCACCAGCATGATGTGTCCTGTCAGTACGATATGCGTTGTAGTTTGGTACATTAAGTCTCATACTTGTCCTTAAGTGGGTTTCTGTGATTATGCCAATGTCTATATTATGTTTATCTAGAAAATTCATGAATTCAGTAATTTTAGGCTTTAGGCTACGTGCGTTCCAATTAACAATTTGAATAGGTGAAAAATTTAAGCTTTTAATTGTCATTGTTGGTTGAGGTTGCTGTCTGTTGTGCAGCCATTGCTGCATTGAATTGTTTGAGCTGATTAATAAGATCTGTTATTCCTGAGTTTTTGATATAAGAGATTAGATTTTGTAATTCATAAAAAATATTTTTTGCTTCATTTATAGTTTCTTTGTTTTTACTAATGGTTTCATTCTTGTGGACTAATGCATTTGCATAAGACAGGTGTGGATTAGTGCATGGAATTATCTTGCTTTTGATGGCCTCGACTTTGTTATTGTTGAGGTAGTTTGATTTTGGAAATTTATTACAGCCCCTATAGCTGGCAGGATGAGCTTCTCCACAGTTTGGACATTTAGCTGGAGTGGACATGTCTTTTTTGCATTCTGAGTCGTGATGATCACCAGCACATTTCACGCATTTAATTGCGTGATGGCAGGAAGTTTGGGAAGTAACCTAAAGAAATGAATTAAGGCTGTCATTTATAAAAATAAATTATATAAATAGTGACAAATTTTTTAGCTACGTTCTTGTAAATTATCTTTTATTTCCACTACTTCTAATCTAGACAGTAAAAAGACAAGAAAGAAATGAAAAGCCAATATTTCATATATTAATATTTCATTTCTGTTTTCACATTTCATTTTGCCTTTATTTAACATACATTATAGCACATTACCCAAGCATCACAACTGAATATTGGCTAATTGCTGTGTTTTTTGTAATAACAGAATATTGGCTACTTGCGGTGTTTGGTAATTACGAATTATTGGCTAATTACGGTGTTAATTTAAATACATATAGTAGATCAAGAAGGAACTCAATATGCAAGATTACAAACGCAATGGAGAACATTTTCAAAAATATGATTCAAAGTTTACTATATTTTTCACACTTTAAGTAAATTAAAAATTGCACATACAGACGTTTAAATTAAATTATATATTGCACACCGGAACTGAATTGCACAACCTAGAACAAAAAATTTTAGCTTATAATTATAAATTTATTAAACGTATATTATTACACACGGGAAATTACAGATACTTAATAGTTTTCGCATATACTTTTTTAGGTCACATTTTGAATATTGTGAAAACTTTAAATTAAAATTCGCACACACAGCCATTAAAATAAAATTATATATTGCACACTGGAACCAGCATATTTATCAACCTAATACAAACAATTTTAGATTATAATTATAAATTCATTAAACATACATTACTGCACACAGGAAATTACAGATACTTAATAGTTTTCGCATGTGCAGCAACGGAAGAGACCATGGCACAATGGGCGATAGAAGGCAGGGTATTTTTGTATTTTTTATATTTTTTTACATTTTTTTTTGGTTCACACTTACCATTACTGGAAGCATGTTTTTTATTGCATGTACCCAGTAATGCCGAACCTAAAAAACACATTTATATTTCATTGGACACATTATTACTGGATGCATGCTTTTTTAATTTTGATGACAGCAACATCTCAAGATGACTTTTTACTTTTCTTAAATAGTTTAATCGCTTTTTTAAAGTTGAATCAAACTTTAGTCTTTATTTAGTACTTGAAAAATATTCTACTATTTTACTTTACTTAATAATATTGAAATATATTTTTTTTCTGACTGTTTATTGCACATAACACAGTTATTATAATGAAATGACAAGATTGCTAATAAATAATAGACAAAATTAAATTTCATAATATATGTCAATTTTTATTGCACATATCCCACAACTAATAAAATTATATAACAATATTGCACATAGATAACAGGTATAATTAAATTTTATTCAACATATAAATCCTTATTGCACTTTATGAATTTTAATTTAATGAATTGCATAATACAATTTACAGATGTTTAACACATACTTTTTAACTCAACTACACATTTTCTTATTTTCTGCTTATCTTAAAGTGAATAAACAGTATATTCCTTAATTAAACAAAACCATTACACAATTGAAATTGCTAATTGTTGAGATTATTTGCTCATCAATAAAAAAATTTTGTATTTTTTTTTTTTTTTTTTTTTTTTGCACACCACTTTTTAAATGAATTATTTTTAAATGAATTCATCTGATAGAATAAAATGTTTCGTAGTAATTTGCAAATTGTTTGGTATCATTATTAGATTTGAATAAATTAATAACTTCACGAAGAAGAATTTTAAAAGTTTGCTCATCACGTTCTCCTAATAATCAACGCAATACTTTATATGAGTCAGCCGGCAAAGTTTGATTTTTTATGTATTCTGTTAATTTTCTGCGCCAACTGCGGTCTATGTGCCAAGTACATAATAATCTTTTGTTTGGTGGCCCAAGTACAGAGCACCAAGCATTATGAAAAGAATCTGTATCATCACTCATAAAGACAAAGGGACATATATTTACACCAGAACATTTTATACTTTTAAAAGCCACCTCTAACGCTTGAGAATCTTGACGATTACTCAGTATTAGGGCGGCAGGAAACCCTTCACGCTTGTCATCTAACACACATAATATCCACAGATCAAAATTATAATTGTTAATACCATGAGTAAAATCAACACAAACAACATCATTGCCGTATAATTTTAACATATCTTGTTGAGCATTATTCATGATAACAAGTAAAAAGTCTTCATTTTTAAGGCAATTATTTGTTTCAAAACCTTGTGGTTTGTAATACCTGATTAAGGACTCTGAATTTTCAATACTTTTTACCCATGCATGTACATTCTGTGCATGCTCGTGAGGAAAAAATTTATTTTTTATGTTTAATATACTTCGACGATCTAACAAATGTATTCGACTTAGTTTATTACCCACTGAATCCCTAATATCATTTAATATTCCAGTGATTGGTTTTTTGTTTGATAGGTCAATGGCTATTTTCATACGCTCTTCATCGTTCAAACGAACTCTACCTAAATCACTGGTATGACCTACATGGGTCTTAGTAAAATCAACCTTAACTGAACTATTTTCCGAAAAGGTAACTGCTATCATTGAAGAGCATGTTCCATTTATCTTATTTGTACCTAATATTTTATTACTGCGTTTGTTATTCTCACGCTAGATCGTCATGAAAATAACCAGATCGATGACAGTAAAAATATTCATACATTTTACCTTTTACAATATTGGTACCACTATGTTTAACACAATCAGAAGTAAATTCTTGTTCTATATTTTTATTCCACTCTAAAAATTCTAATTGAGTTTGAAATATCAAATTTTCTTTTTTAATTATTATGTCATGCATGTTACTAAGATGCTCTTCGTAGCCCTTTTTTTAAACTAAATCAATTTTACAAATAATACATGTAATTTTACAATGATTTTTATCAGATTGGGAGTTATGAATGATTGGTACATTGATTGAATCTATGTTGGTGGAATTTGAACACCCACCATCTAATTCTACATCAACAATTTCAGCAGTAGATTCACTGTTAGAAACACACGTTTGAGTATCTGTTACTTCAACACTAACATCTTTGCCATGAATTACTGTCATCATAGCAGGGCACCTTTTGTATTTGTCCACTGGCAAGTTTTTATTTTGATGACAATAATAATAATCAACATCTACATTATTTCTTCGTTTTGTTCCACACCTCATAACAAATTTATGAATAACATTTGCATTTTTGAAAGCAATAAACTCGTCAATAGAATTGAATCGATGGAGTTTTTTTTTTTTTTAATTTTACTGTCGTGACCTTCCGCAAATGCGTTTCGTATGCTATACATGAAAAATAAGTTTTATTGCACATACTACAGACATATGAATTCTGCTGCAGTTCTTTAGTTTGAACATGAATTTTCTTCTTATGTCGGTTTAAGTTAGATTTATTTTGAAACACAGCATTACAAATATTACATTCATATTCTTTATTGTTATTTTGATTATTCAAATCCATTTTATTCTTGAAACAAAAAAACGCACAAATAAGATTAATTAAAATTGTGAACTTACCATCGGATAAACTTTTCCACGCTCCTGAATTCTGTAAAATTTTCTCCCTAATTCTGTAAAATTTAAAACGAGTATTTAGCTTTAGCATAAAACAACAATTATATTATATGTGCCATTGATTATTAATATATAAAATAGTTAAAACTAAAAGACAACAAATGTGAGTAATTGGCAAAAGGAATCAATGTCAAATCAAAAATAACAATAATAATTAAAGTACTTTGCTAACAATCAAGAATCAGATAAATTTTCTAGAGCTTTCAGCAGCGAGGCTGCTTTTACTCTTCCATCGGAAACAAGACGTCATGGAATAGGGTAAAGGTGGCTAGTGGGAGGAGTCATGAGAAGTAGAAGGAGAGGAAGAAGAAGTCCGGGGACAGCGGACGTCTCTGATTGGTCGGCAGCGTTGAGCCGGGCGTCGAAAAGAGAGTGTGAATTCTGAAAATTATTTTTAAAATAAAAACAACTTTACAGGGGCAAAATGAGAAAGTCTCAGTCTTGTTTAATAGATACAAGTGAAGAACTGAATAAAAGCAGAATAACTAAGCCAATATAATTGAAATTAGAAAAGAATAAATTCTGAATATATAAGTAAACACTAGGATGAAAGTAAAATGCAATAAATATGTACAGAGAAAAAATAAAATCTAGATAGATAAGAAATTACAAAATGTACAAAATATTATGGAATTACTGTAGACAGGCTAGACATTGTTCAAAAGTGTCTAGTTTTAAATCTCTTCTAATAGCTGAGTTCTTGAGGTATCTAGGGGCTCCAAGAATATTCCGCAGAGTTTTATTTTGAAATCTGTTAAGTAGTAGCATTGTTGATTTATGAATTGCGCATCAGGCCGGAGAGGCATAGGTGAGGATGGGAAGTATCATTGTTGTATATAGTAGTTTTTTCATTTTTGCGTTTGTTTTGCTGTAATAGCCCATGATGGGTCTAAGTTTGAATAGCATTCCTTTGGCTTTATTGATGATGTTTGTGACATGAGGCTTCCATTTAAGGTGTTGGTTGACGGTGAGATCCAGATAGTTTGCATTGTTGACTATGGGGATTTTATCATTGTACATTAACAGGTCAGATGTTCTATTGCTTCTAGTGCATGGTCTTTTAATGATGAGAAGGTTGGATTTGCTAGTGTTTATTTGGACTTTCCAAGTGGAGCACCACTCTTCAACTGTATTTAATTTCTTTTGAAGTTTACGGATAGCTAACTCAATTGATTTGGATTTAACTATTATGGCAGTGTTGTCGGCGTAATATACAGTGATGCTATTGTGGTCCAATCTATTAACAGGGAAATCAACAGTATAAAACAGGTAGAGAATTGGTCCTAGTATGCTGCCCTGAGGAGCTCCGGCTTTGATGTTTCTCTGAGATGATAGACATTTATTATTTCTAATGAAAAGCGATCTGTTAAGTAAATAGTTTTTTATAAGGAGTATCATACGTGCATTGAAGTTTAAGTTTTTGATCTTGTAAATTAGACCTTCATGCCATAGTCTATCAAATGCTTTTGCAACGTCAAGCATCACAAAAGCAGAATTTTCTTTGCTCTTTAGTCCTCTGCTGATAAATTCTATAATCCTAAGGAGTTGCTTGGTTGTACTAAGTTCCCTACGGAAACCATATTGCTCATTAGGAAGCTTGTTCATGTAGTTTAAAAGGCGATTGTAAATAATTCTTTCTAAAAGTTTTCCCAGTGAAGAGAGGAGACTGATGGGCCGATAGTTGTTTGGAATAGTAAGATCTTTGTGTGGTTTAGGGATCATGATTATGATAGCTTCTTTCCAGGTGTGTGGGAAGTAGCTGAGATGAAGACAGGAGTTGAAAATGAGGGAAAGCTGTTTGATGATATTGTTCGGAAAAGATTTAATCCTTTTATTGGTAATGCAGTCTTTACCAGGTGATTTTTTGATATTGAGGTGTTTAATTATTGCATAAAGTTCTTCAGGGGTTGTGGGTTCGAGTCCCGGGTCCTCTATGTTAGTTCGGTTTATTTCCTTGTAAGTATTATTAATAATATTTTCAAAATTTTGATCAGTTTCAGTGATGTTCAATTTGAATTGATCTTCCATACTGTCCGCAAAGGTCTCGGCTTTTTCTTGATCTGTATATATTAAACCCCTTTCACCCTTCAGAGGTTTACAGGTTTGAGTCCTATGTTTCGAGTTTCTGGCAAATTTCCAAACGGAATTATCTTCAGTATTCAGGGATTTGAGCGTTTCTTCCCATTGCTGGTTCCTATGAGTAGAGCATTTTTCTTTAATTAGTCGATTAAGATTGTTTATTGCCGTTTTATATATAGGATTGAGCGTCTTCCTGTACTTTTTTCGAATACCATTTCTAGTTTTAATTAATTCTCTGGTTTCTTGAGGAATTTTGTGGTAGTTATGGATATATTTAATCTCCTCAGTGGCATCTTTAAAGGCTGTGGATAATTCCAAGTTGAGAGATTGAATTGAGATGTCTATATCTATGGTATTGTTAATGGCGGGGGCTGTCCAGTTTCTTGTGAGCAATATATTATGGTAAAGGTTCCAATTCGTTCGTTTGGTGGTGGTGGGAGTATTACTTTTGCTAATGTTGATTGTAGATATAGTCGGGAGATGATCTGAGCTCAAGTCATTGTACATGGGAAATATATGAAATTAAAATTCAGTATTTAAAAAATGATATTTAATAAATAGCTGAAATCACAAATATTATCGAACAATAAATGGTAAATCAAAATAAATTATGCAAAATCTCACTTGAATATAAAAATCTAAAACTATCAGCAAACAGTGTTTAAAAAATGGCTAATGTATGACGTTTAGGATTTAGGGGGTGACACAAGTGAATTCAATAGCTGAGAATCGGAAACACTGGGGATGGAATTCGTTCGGATTTCCCGAGGGCTTCCGAGGACTTGTTCTCTCGGAGAAAAGTTTACTTCCCTTATCCGCTAGTGAGCGGTAAACCAACTCCCGTAACCCTGGTGTTATGTGATCTGTGCCTAAAATGAATGGCACTGCGGTTACAGTGTCTAAATGGAGCTTCTAGTTGCCTGGCAAGCCTCTAGAGCAGAGCTTCCCAACATGTTGTCCGCGGACCCTTTAGGGGTCCGCGGCTCATTCTATGGGATCCGTGGCCAACTTTGAACAGCGGCTGCGGTTCCCAAATTTGAACTGCAGGTAATTTAGCACCGGGGAATGTGGCCTCCCTGCTCGACTTTCTGTAAACTCCGGGAGTCGTCTGCGTGGCATCTTATAGCGCTCGTTGCGTTGAAACCTTTTACGCAGATCTTCGGAAATGGCTCAAGCTCAGTTGACCAATTGGAGTGCTCACTGCCTCGTATTCTCTCCTGACTTTGTGTGCAGCGGACAATCACTCGCTTTTCCTCGAGACATCATTCAATGTTAAACTTCCTTCGTGGGTGTACCATTTGCTTTTTGCAGTTTATTACTTCCACCATGGATTGGTGGCTGAAGTCGGGATCATTGAAGTAGCAAGCAGTTTCTCTATTGCCTTCACTGCAAGGAAAGCCATCGTTTAAAACTTATGATGAAGGAGGATAGCCAGATGAAGAACAGTCACATGAAGCGCCACAGACGGATTTATTATGTGAAAACTCTGCAAGTTCTCGATTAGTTGCCTGCGGAAATGGAATAACTAAAAAGAGTTAGTACAACTAAAGCTATTTAAAAATGGGCTTTATATCGAGACAAAGGAGGGTAAAGCTCAGTGTATGATTTGCGCGCGAGTCTTTCCAAACAGTTCGATGACTCCAATTAAATGGCATCATCATTTTGAGGGTATTCACCCGGACCCCGATACTAAAAAGGTTGATTTTTTCAAGGGAAAGAGCACTGAGTTAGCTGCTTCTCAACAATGAAAACTCACTAAAAGCTCCTTTCTTGGTAAGTTATCGTGTGGCAAAGACAGGCAAAGCTCATACCACTGTGGAAACCCTCATAAAAAATATGTGTTAGCGATATTGATTCTTGTATGTTAGACGAAAAGACAGTTAAACTTATATATTCAGTATCATTATCAAACAATCCTGTCAAGAGATGGATAGTTGACATGTCAGAAGATGAGGAAGAATCTCTGCAGAACCATGGTTTCTCGCATCCAACACAATTCATTTTCTCTCCAAATAGATTAATCTACTGACATTGCAGGATTCGCAATTTCATTAGCTTTTGTTCATCATGCATATTCGGGATGTTTCGAAGAGGATTTTTTATTGTGCAAACCACTACCTGCCCTTACAATAGGTTCTGAAATATTTCGTTTGTTGGACGATTTTTTAAGAACGAACGAAATTCCATGGTTTAATTGCATAGATGTGTGCACAGATGGTGCAAGCAAAAGCTATGAATGGTCTAATGTTTGGAGCGGTAACAAAAACGTAAGAGAGTTCGACGGATTGCAGTAGTAGCCATTGTGTTCTCCACAAACATGCTTTAGCTACGAAAGAAATGCCTGAATGCTTCAAGAAAGTCTTAAACGAATCTGTCAGAATTATTAATTACATAAAATCAGAGCCTTTGGAGTCAAGACTTTTCAAAATGCAGAAGAATTGGGAAGCCTTTATCATTCTTTGCTTATCCATACAGAAGTAAGGTGGTTCTTACGTGGGAACGCACTCTCTCGATTATATGAATTACGTTTAGAAGTCCCAGTTTTACTTTTAAACTACCATTATACCAAATTAGCAGAGATTATCAATGCTGAAAACTGGCAATTTATACTTGCTTATTTGGCAGATATTTTCTTCAACTTGAGATAAATGAATACTTCACTATAACAACGGCCACTGCAAACGACAAAGTTCGAGCGTTTGAGAGGAAAATCAATTTTTGGACGAAGAATGTGGAGGAAGGGATTTTCTCTTCTCAATGATTTTTTGAAAGACAAGACATTGCAACATGGCAACAATTTGTTTCATGAAATCTTCGAACTCCTCCAAAGCTCGATGTCATCGTTTCAGCATTATTTCACAACAGCTCAAGATAAGAAACTGCAGGAATAGGAATGGATGGTCAACCCATTCGCTGTATCTAAAAAGTCGAACATTCTATCATCGAAAGAATATCAGTTGTTGATAGAAATTTCCACAGACTCAAACTTGAAATCTACTTTCGATAGTGATGGTTACTCATACTTTTGGATACGTTTAGAAAACAAAACATTCTACTCCCTTGTTGAAAAAGCAAAACTTATTCTACTTCTAATTGCCACAATATACATGTACGAATCCGGATCTCGATCTATGCCAGCACCAAAATTAAGTAGTGAACCTGACATCCGTCTCCAGTTGTCAAGTACTGAGCTAGACTTTTCAAAATTGTGTTATCAGAAGCAACCTCAACCTTCACATTAAGATTCCATTATTATTCCCTCAGGCTCATCTCTAGTAAAAAGAACGCATTGTGTTTCGTCGACGATCAATGAATGTTCCCGGACTATAACTTTTATAAGTATTTGTTTATATTTTATATTAATTAATAATTAATTGAATTCTGTTTGTATTGAAATTTTTATTCTGAAAATTAAAATGTTATCTATACCGAATGTTGCTTTTCTTTGCAATATATTCCCCTCCACTCAATTTTAGAAATATGTCCTGCCTAGTGTGTTGAACGATGTGAGTAAATCCAACAGCAAGTATCTAAATATACAGTGTGCGTTAGACTGACAGGAGTCCGCCTTGGATTTTTGCCTGAAAAAGGGGTCCGCCAGCTAAAAACGTTGGGAAGCCCTGCTCTAGAGTATTCTGCCTTACCCAGCATCTCAGGCAATTCTGGGCGGACTTTTGTTTTTCCTGAGGGCTTTTTCTTTCTCTTCACTGGTGGGGGAAAACAAAAATCTTATTATTTTTACAGGTACAACTCCTGAGGTAGACCAGTCTCTAGAAGACAAACTGACCAAGGAAAGAAAGATCGCTGAAGGAACTTGGGTTAAAAAAACCCAAGGGAAAAGGCAAAAAAAGACAAAGTTCTGGGATGGAGCAGGACTCTGCGTCTAAGACTGCGATGATGGTCAGGCCTGGGGGTGGGTGAAACCTACAGGAGGGACCTCTCGGTAGTCAAAATGGCTGTAACCGTTTGACTGAAAAACCTGATACGGGAAAAATTACAAGGAATGATGAGGGCTTTGCCCCCACTTTCCTATCATGTAATCATGTTAGTTGGAAACAGGACCTTTAATTATCAACTTTGCTGATCTGGAAAGCTCTAAGTAGCTGGAATAGATTGTCAGTGATATTAACCCCTGGCAGAGCAACAGCTTTTGGTGGGTAAGGCAAATAAATTTGTCAGAACCACCTAAATTTTTGCTAAGCTTCCGAAGGTATGCTGCAAACTGGAACAAAGTAATCTTGAAAAAATTGAGGCACAGAATGGTGAGCTCACTTCGACTGAGTGAATATTCTGCAAAGAAAAGATGACCCATTGTCCTTAGTGTGCCTGAAGCGGAAGCGGGTATACTTGGTAGAAGGGGATATAAGATTTATTTCGGTTTTCACCAAATTCAAGCCAAAGTCCTGGATAAGACTCCAAAGCCGGATGGGGGTGAAGGTACTTCAGACCAACATCCGCCACAGTACCGAAGGTACTTCTAACCTCAGTAGGAAATTTCTTACTGAGGATTTCCACCTGGCCTTGATTCAAGAACCTTAGCTTGTCAAGGGTAGAATTAATGGCCCTAATGGTACTAAATGTAAGTTAATACATGATTATATTAGTAATGCTAGAACCTGCATACTTGTTGATAAAGATATTGAGGTTTTGCCTCTTTTTGAATTTATCAATAGAGACATAACAGCTGTGAAACTTAGACTCGACATAAGGAGTGGCGTTTGCGAAGTTGTTTATGGCTCCGTATACCTGCTCTGTGAAGAGAAATCTCTACCTGGTGAATCTCTGCATAAACATCTTCGTTTTTGTGCAGAGAATAACTTGCAAGGAATCCTGAGATTAGGCTGCAATGTTCTCAATGGTGTCTGGGTAAATACAGTCACAAATAAAAGGGATGAGTGCCTTTTAGAATTTATCCTAAATAGTAACTTAGGTGTTCTAAATAGCATCAATGAAACAACTTTTATTGCTTCTAATAGAGCTGAAGTGATCGATATCACCGTAGCTACTTAGCTTATTAGTAAGAATATCAAGAGTTGGACTGTGGTTGGTAGACCGTCTGGTTCAGACCATCTGAATATCCACTTTGAGTTTATCTCTAATATGAATGTTGATCGACGGTTCAGAGACCCGATGAGGACCAACTGGAAAAAGTTCCAGGAAGAACTTGTGGGGCTTACTGAGTTGGAGTACAAGCCTATTAGAGATAATTATAATCTAGAAATCACAGCAGAATGTCTGCAAATGAATATTCTAGAATCTTATAACAACAATTGCCCTGTTCACACTAAGAGAGCTTAACCCCAATGTGATTGGTGGAATGACTGTCTGGCTGCTGAAAGGGCAAAGGTTAGGAAACTCCTTAATAGAGCTAAGAAATGTGGTGAATAGGATATTTATAAAACGACCCTAACCAACTATAACAAGAATGTTAGAAAAAGCAAAATGGAATCCTGGAGGAAGTTCTGCGAAGAGGTAAATTCTATCTCTGATGGAGCTAGCTCCAACGTATCTTTAGAAGGGATGAACCTATATCGGTTGGCACCTTAAAGGGCAAGGATGGCAACTTTCCTAATACTGGGAAAGCAATTATGGAAGTTTTGACCAAAACGCACTTTCCAGGAGCTAGAGATTTTAATAGTAATGATTGTCAGCACTTCATTGGCCCTTTAATTAGAATCAACAGGAGTCATTGGACATATACTAAGAATATCATAAATTATAATAATTTAAGGTGGGCCATTTCCACCTTTAAACCACTCAAGAGTACTGGTAGATTAATGCCCATCATGATCCAAAAGGCCGATGAGTTTATTATCCCAGTGCTGACTAGAATGTATAGGGCTAGTCTTGCCATGCGATATATTCCGAAGAGCATGTGTCAGAGGCCAATGATTGTTTTCCTTCCTAAGCCTGGGAAAGTTTCTTATGACCAGTCTAAGTCCTTTAGCCCAATTAGCCTTTCCTCTTTCTTCCTGAAAATTATGGAAAAAAATTATTGATACGCCTGGTAGGGATTACTTATGTAGTAAAATTGTCCCTTACATGACCTCAAATTTGCTTATCAACTTGGTAAGTCTACTGAGACAGCCTTATGTGAGCTTGTCTCCAAAATTGAGGACTCTTAGGATAGGAAGGAAATAGCCTTATCTGCTTTCCTAGACACATCCAAGGAGCTTTTGATAATACTTCGTATCTATCCATATTTAATGCTCTACGAGCTACAGGGATCAATTGTATTCTTGTTAAGGGGGTTGAGACCCTACTCACGGATCGAGTTATTCAAATGAACATCCTTGATGAGTCACTTGAAAAGAAGACTACTAAAGGCTGTCCACAAGGAAGTGTCTTGTCACCTTTATTTTGGAACTTAGTAGTTAATAGTCTCACTAAATATCTTAATGATATTTGCTACTACACTCAAGGGTATGCGGATGATATTGTCATCCTTATCTTTGGTAAGGATTTCAACATAACTTCTCAACTAATGCAAAGTGCCTTAAGTTATATTAGTAAGTGGTGCAAAGAGAGGCATTTGACGGTAAGTTCTCAGAAGACCTATCTTGTACATTTTACACGCAAAAGGAAATGGATGGTTTTGCTATCCCTAAACTATTTGGCGTTCCCACCAATGTTGCTACTGAGGTGAAGTATTTAGGCCTATTTCTTGACTAAAAACTCACATGGAATAAGCATGTTGAGTTCAAGATTAACCAAGCTAAGTGTTATATTATGACATGAAATGCTTGGTAAAAATTGGGGTCTCCAACCGAAACTGAAGTTTTGGATGTACAGTGCTACGATCAAAACTATTATAACTCATGCCTTTATTATCTGTGGTGCAAGGCGGAGCAGGTAACTGTGAAGGACAGGCTAGGAAGTCTGCAATGACTAGTCTGCCTGTGTGCCTCAGGAGCTATGTCTTCTACGCCCACCAGAGCCTTATAGATTATTTTAGATCTGATTCCTCTAGACATCTTCATTTGCAATACTCCAAGAATGACTGCATATAGAATGATGTTGTAAAAGCAATGGTATGACAAGCCTTTGGCTATAGGTCATTCCAGATTCACCAAAATTATAAAGGATCCTATTCTTATGTTGCCTTCTGACACCATAGAAAAGTTCTACGTGTTCGACAGACCTTTTGAGGTTGTTTTTCCAACCAGGGATGAATGGAGTGAGAACGCGATCAGGTTGGATAACTATGATCTTCTCTGGTTTACGGATGGATCTAGAAAGGATAACCTCTCTGGACTTGGAGTGCATGGGGTATCACCAAGTGTCAAATTCTTTAGGGGGCCCTGGAATTATGCCACTGTATTCCAAGCTGAAGTTCTTGCCATTATTGACTGTCTCTTATTAAATATTAGAAAAGGCTGATTCTAATTTGTAGTGACAGTCAAGTTGCCTAAAAGGCCATTAATTCTTTCCAAGTTAAATCTAGGATTGTCTTGGAACGTAAAAACTTTCTTAAGGAACTGGCAACCAATAATAAGGTTTTCCTTTTTTGGGTGTCCGGACACGTGGGGATTGAAGGTAATGATAAGGTGGATAAACTAGCAAATCAGGGTTCGTCTTCTAACCCTATTGGTGCGGAACGTTTCTGTGGCATCAACATGAATATCATAGAGGGTACCCTGCTCAAGTGGGAAATGCAGAAGAGGAATAAATCTTGGTTTAACACTTCTGGCTAAAAATATGATCACTAGATCATCGACGAATGTTGCATTTGAAATTCTTAGTTGCTCTAGTGCGAAGATACATACCATCGTAGACTTCATCACTGGACACTAACATTTCAAGAAGTATCTCCATACCATGGAACTCGTTCAAGACCCTAATTGTAGGAAATGTCTTAAGGATGATAAGTCGGCGCATCACATCATTTTTGAGTGTAATGCTCTAACCTGTATTCGTTTTAATACTTTAGGAATAATCAATATTAAAGAGTTACATAGTAGCTACATAAACGGTTTGCCTGACTTTATAAATAAATTGGGTGAACAATTTTTTGAACTAAGTGTTCATGGGCTTTAGGTTATGGCACAAAATGCAATCGAGCAAAGGTGCCCAGTACCGTGCAAGCCCATTAAGAGGAAGAAGAACAAAATCATATTACAGTCCTTTTTACATTAGATTCCTTTTACAAAACATGCGTAAAATAAATTTAGATAAGATCTTGATACCATAAATATTTAGGTTTTTATATGACTAGAACTTGTTTATGAGTTCATTCTTGCTTGAAAGAATGAAAATTGAGTATTTTACATCGAGTCTACGACCGCGCCCTTTTTTTAGACACACCCTTGAGATTTGCAGTATATCATTACAAATGAATCTCAAAAATAAAGTAAATGACGTGTTTATTTACCGTTTTTTCTTATAATTACCTCAGACTGCTTGTTGAATCTTAAGCCCGTCACACACGATAGGATTTTTCGTTAGGATTTGTTGAAGGGAGTAGAAAGTAATTAAGCACCCACTTCCCTCAAACTGTGCTGACCACAGCAGGGGAGGCACATCTGGAGTGGGAAGTTATTTTTAAGGGTGCCATTTTTCAACATTTATTGCTTTTGGCTTAAAATGTGTGCATCGTAAATGGAAATCGAAAATCGCCAAACATTTCAATCATTTAAGAGAGTTGTTCAGACACTTTTATGACTTGACGTATTTATGTGTCTTCTTAGTTTTTATTGTTGTATTCATTTGTCTGCTGGTAACATCTACCATTAAATGTTATCATAGGAAGTTAAGTAACATGAGTAAATTAGGCACAGAATTATTATTGGCTGTTGCTTTGGACTGTGATGCTGGTGAAAAGAAAAACAATAAAAAAAAAGAAATGGGCAAAAAAATTGGTCGCTCCAGCGTGAAACTCCTTCACATCTAAATTTGATTACAAAAATACAGTCGGAAGATAAAGATTTCTTTAATTACATGAGGATGAATGAAAAATTGTATGCAACGTTGGTAACACCTTTCATTATAAGAAGAGATACATCCATGCGCTCATCTTGAAGTTCTCATGAACAATAAAGTGCAACTTAGCGCTTTGTGACAAGCGGTATTATTTAAAGAGCCCCATTAGTACATCAAAAAGTTTATCTATCGGGTATTAATTATTATTATTTATTAGTAGATATAAAATCAATTATTAATTTGTTATTTATAATTCAAGTATTCTTAGATTTTAATATTTTCTTAAATGATTTTCAAATAAAAGGGAAACAAATTAACATTTACCAAATGATAAAGAATAACTGAAAGTGCATTTAATTTCAATTTCGCTTAAAAGTGAATAATTTTCTTTTGTTATTGTTAATCAATTTATTATTTTTAATTATCTAATTTTATTATTGTTTAATTGTATAAAGAATATTTAAAGAAAACAACAGAATAATCTCAACTAATACATTTATATTATTATTTAAACTTAATTCATATTTAAAAATATAGAAAATTAAAATTTTAAAATGCTCATTTTGAAGATTTGTAAGCATTCTGAAATAAAAAATATATTGTTTTCTAATAAAGCTTATTATAATAATCCGTAGTTAAATTTTACGTTAAATGTGTAATTATATATATATTCATTCAGATAGAGAATAATTTTACAAAATAAATTATTTTACTTATTTCATCAATATTCTCAACAAAACTTTTGTCCAAATTCGTGGAATGGCAGTTTCGTCCAGAAATGATATATATTTAAAGTACCATAAAGTCTGCACACATAAGCATCCTCCGTGCTTACATCACTTTGTTTCGATTCATTGATTTTTCTCTTTTATAGGTTCTACAGTGGGCATTAATTTTTTCCTTTACTTCGTTAATTGAAGCCTTTTCATCTATCTTTTTGTATATTTCCAATAATTTTTCATAAGCTAACTTTCTTTTTATTTTATTTGTGTAATCGACACTCATTATTTGCCACAAACAAGGCTCATCTTTATAGACTTCAATAAATTCCTGCAATATTTGCTTCATGGACATTTTTAAAAAAGGGTCTAATGTTCGTGACGTTTTGTAAAACGTGAATCTAAGTTTCAGTAAATGAGAAATTTTAAATATTAGTTTCTCCAAGTATCGCCAAGAAATAATTTGCAACCCTGCGAGACAGACACGCGACAACGGGAAGCAATTACTTACTTCCTGTGTTGGAAGAAAAATCAGACCTTGTTTGAATTTTCTTGAACCTGTCCAACTTCCCCACACACGGTACAACTTGTTCACGTCCAACAAATCCATAGGAAAAATCCTAATCATCTAAAGGAAGACTTCTAGCTCCTGCGTGTTCTATACCTTCTCTAAGCTACTGACTTTCCTATCGACAGAAATGATCCAAATTCTGTTATGGGACTTTATACTGATGACACTGCAATCATTACAAAATCAAAAATTGCAAACTTTGCTCTTCATAAACTTCAATATAAAATGGAAGATATTGAAAACAGGTGGGAAAACTGAAAGTCAAAATTAATATGCAAAAATCTCAAATACTTATTATTAAAAAGAAAAAAGAAAGAGTTACCAGTAACGTCATCCTATTTGATGCAGAAGTACCCATTGTTAATAGTGCTACTTATCTTGGCGTTGTAATTAATAATAAACTTACTTGGAAAAATCATATAACTAAAGCAATTTCTAAAGCTAATGCAGCATTCCACAAACTTTACAGCCTTCTCAGAAGATATTCAAAGCTTAACTTAAAATCAAAGTAACTTACAATTATACTGTAAGATCTATTCTTACATGTGCTTCACCTGCTTGCACTAACATTAGCAATTCTGTAATAAAAAGACTTTGTGCCTTCCAAAATAAACATCTACATACTTTAACGAACTCAAGTTGGTTTATACGAAATAACTCAGTTTGCAGAGAACTCGAAATAAAACTTGTAAATGAATGCATAGCAATTCTGAATAGAAACATCAACAATAAAATCAGAAATAGCAAAACTAAAGACTTTACAAACCTCCTAAATAATGAAATGCTTACTGTAGACAGGAAAATAAGATCTATGGTAACCTACTTCACATCGGATGCTATTTTAACTGAATAATTCAGACTCTTAATGCATCCGCTTATTAGTGTGATTCTTTTTTATACAATTAAGTTTTTTCTTCATTAAAAAACTTTCCACTTGAAGCATTCCAAGCAATTAATGAGAAATGAGGGAAGGCTATATTTTAGATTTCCATAAATTACAAGTGACTGTGGAGTTGTTGGATCTCAGATAATATCTGGTATCTTCATTGAATTAGTTGCAGGTTGAAAGAAAGGTTCTTTATCGTTTGAATTGGGTGTGGATTTTAAATTTTCAGTAACATTTGTAGCAGTGTTAGCATTAGTTGCATCTTTGGATGTAGGTGTATCCTCAGAGAAAAGAAGGCGGAGTCTATAGTTTTAGAGCTTATAGTGCTTTGAATATGAGCATGGCATTATCGACTTTATTTTGGGAAAAGATTGAGGGCGGGGCTTGCTGTATACGTTTGTTTCTTATTTTTGTTGCTTTTATCAACTATTTTAACTTTATTTAGTTTATTTGTGATTTGTCTTCTTCATTTACTCTGATTATTGGATGCTTTCTTTTTGTAGTTTCTTGGTTCTTTTCTTCAGTATTATCGAGTAATATTTCATTTCAAAGAATTTAAATAAATTCCGACTTTTTATCATAACGCCATTGTCGATACTTGTTATAAGGAAAACGCTCTGATTTTTTTTTTAAACAAAGAATTTTTTTTTATTTTCTACTAATATCTTGCTTTTTCCTGTTTGTTTAGGTAATTTCGTTGACAAAATAGAAATTTATATTCTCAATAATTTATTGAAATCAACATTATATGCAATAACCCACACAACCATTAATATCTCTTAGATATCCAAAACATATCTAATTTAGAGCCAGATATCTCTTAGATATAAAACACATCTATTAGACGTCTACAATTTGGATATCCACGACTTAGATATCCATGAGATATCACAGAGGTAACATAGTTTAGATATTAACATGGAGATATGCTAGGGATATCTCATAGATATCCACAACTTTTGCAATGTGGATATCTCAAAATCGCTTCACATGGATATCTATTAGATATTTCAAAGTTAGATATTACTGGATGTAGTTGTTATAGATGTTGTTTAGATATCCAAGCCTAGATATCTCCTATACATCTAAAGAATGATATTATGTAAACACGAGTGAAAACAAGGAATTTTTATTCAAAATTTTTATTGTGTTTAAATATGTTAGATTTTAAATGGGGCTCTTACTGTAACTTAGGAAAAGATTTAAGCTGTTATGTGCCTGTAGTTTAACTCAATAAGTGAAGTGAAATTAAAATCGGCAATTAATTTAACCTCGCAAAAACTACCAAGCCTTTTTAGTGCACCAAAGGTATACAAGGTGCAAAATATATTTCATCTTCTTTTATTTTCAATGAATAATTTTTATCTTGATAAGTTAGTCTATGTTGTAAAATTAATAAAATGTATGTTTTTGTATTATTTTTTGCGATCTGGGATGCAATCGGCGATTGAATTTTGTTATCAAAATATAATAAATTATCTAGTTTAGTTCTTTTTTGTTATCAAATAATTGCTGGTTAATTAAAATGCAACCATTTCAGGTTGTTGATTGTGTTTTTCTTTTTATTTCTGGATATTGTGTATTGTGAAAAAATTTAAAAATCCTTGTAAGTAATTCATCAAATATTTATATATCAATCTAACTTTACTCCCCATATTTCTCTATTGCCTTGTTTATTTTAAATTGCCTTCTTTATTTATTGAATTAAATTGTACTTATTGAATATAATTGTATGTAAATATAATTTAGTATCAATACAAAAGCTAAAATTAAGTAAATCACTTAAGTGACTGATTCACTGATTTAAATAAAACTGGAAAATATAATTATAACTTGGTATTAACAAAGCTGATATACTCATAAGTAAACATATAATTATAACTTTGTTCTTAATTTATTCTGCATATTATAATGTATTATTGATTTAGGATCCAAACTTGCTTGAAAAATGGAGACGGGCAATTCCTCGGGCTAATAAGCAATTGACTTCTTCAGATGTAGTGTGTTCTTTGCACTTTAAATAAGAAGACTTAAATACCTATTATACACAAAAGTTATCAGATGGAACTGTAAGTTATTTGTGTTGTATAAATTTTTTGAAATGTATTAAGACATTTTTTAATGTTTTGTGAATATATGTGCTTAGGTGTAAAAATTGCCAAAAGGAAAGCCAAATTTGATGAAAGATGCTATTCCAAGCATCTTCCCAAATTTGCCCAAGTACTTTTCATCAAGCACAAGAAAAAGAAAACTGCCTGCTCTTAGAAATACAGCAAAGAAAGTATGTGACAATTTTCCAACATCAGTAAAAAATAAGCAAACTTCTATGCATGGTAAGCAATTTATCACTGTCAAGAAAAATTTATCAGTAATTGAATACTTACTAAATGATTCCCAATCAAACTCATTCAGTTCTATAAATATTTTATAGATTATTATTCAAAGTGTATTGTAATTTACAAAATGAATCTCAATTGATTATTTCAGTAGGTTATTTTTAAAAAGTAATCTCATTCAAATTAACTGTTTCATCTTAGCAAATTTGTAATTTGCATTCATAAAAATTGTTACTATTTAAAGATTTGTTGCTTTTAGGTGAAAGTTTGCTACGTACATTTGATCAAAGAATGTCATTTGCTTTTATTTAAAATTTATCCAATAAACTAGAATGGTGATATGAAATATATGTAAAAATTTTGTTAGAATTTATGATCTTAGATTGAAGCATTTTTTTAGAATTTGTTTCTAATTATTTATTTAAAAATTAAAATAATCTTTTTAAATTCCATTACAGAAAATATTATAGAATCATTACCTGAAATAGACCATGATATACTGGAATCCTCATTACCAACACCTGAATTTAATTTTGAATATTTGAAAACACAGTTACACCAGCATCTCTTTGTCTGCTCAATGGTCATACTCTATCACAAGGGATTCTGTGGTTCTTTTGTTCTGGACTATTGATCATTGTTTAGAAAGGTGGATTGTAATAAATGAAAATCTTAATGTCAAAGTATGCTTACTATTATTCTATTTGTTTAAATTTTTGCACGGTTACTTATTTTATTTATTAAGAAGCTTTCAATTTTATTAGGTTTTCTTAAAAGGAATTTTATCTACAATTGGGAGCAGTTGTAGGCTAACAGGAATGGAAAGTATATGTAATTTGATTAAAAATGGGGAGAAGTATATTATCTGTGCTGATGCTAGGAATATGTAAGTAAAATAATTTTCTCATTTATTAAATACAAATAAATATTGTTATGTATTAAAATTACTTAATTTTATATTTATAGAGGAAAAAACTGCTCAGGTTATGTTCCTAGTAATTTTTACATCAAGAAAACTGGTCGTTGTAAAAATTGCTTCCAACAGCAACCTAAAATTGGCCCTAGACATGCTTCCAACAGTTTTCTTCTGTTGAAGAAGAAACAATATTTTCATAATACTTTACGACAAAATGCAAGGCTTAAAATGAAAGTAAAGTTTCTAACAGAAATTAATTTATCTCTCTTCTTTTAGCTTTGCATCTTTTAACAAAAGAAATATTAATTCTTAAAGCTAATCAAAAACTCATTCTCCAGAATCAGAAGGAAATTTTAAATAAATTGTGTGGTATGTATTAACTTTAAGATTTATTTTCTGTATAAATTGTATGTGCATAAATTTCTTTGTTTTAAAAATTATTTTATGTTAGCAAACACAGTCTACCATCAGAATCTTTTTGAGCTTCAACCTATTGAGCTACCAGTAAAGCTTCCAATTAATTCAAGTGAAGATTTTCAGAAAATAGAAAGTTCTTTAAAAGATGAAGCTATAAAAGATTGTTTGGTATTATTTTTTCCATGCTGAGTAAATGTTTATTATATTCAAAAATCAAATTTGTGATGAAATTTTCTTTTAGATTCTTAGACTTTCCGATTGTGGTGGCCACACAGTTGATTCAACTGTAAAACGCATTATGAAGAAATTAATGATTGGGCGCTCCGCGGCTGAGTGGTCTAAAGCATCACCGCTAATCGCTTGAGAGCGTAGGAGTGTGGGTTCGATTCCCACCGTGGCCCTGGGTGTTTTCTTCGTTATTCTTCTGTGGTTGTACATCTGTCATTGTGCTATTTGTCCCATTATCGACGAAGACTTACAAGCGGATCTCAAGAATCAAGCATACAAGTCTGAATATATGTTATGTAATGTAATAAATAATAAATAAATAAATTAATTAATGACTGATTTTATTGCCCAAAATTATAGCTGGCTGGGTGCGAAAGGAAAAGAAGTTTTTTCTAGTCTCGGATTGTGTGAAATTGTATTTGGTATGTCAATAGCTTCTCAATATCATTCTCACGATATTTGAATTGAATTAAATGACTGTTCCTTACTTAGAATATAAATCATTGCTGAGGCAGGCAATGCTTATTTGAACTGTGTATTGAACATAATTTTAGAATTAGTTTTTCATCTGGGTAGATGGCGAATCGTATCAGTAAGAGATTGGTTCACTTATTTGATAAATGTACTTTGTTTAGGATTGTTATTATTTATTTTTAATTTGGTAACAATTCCAAATCTTTTAGTTTTTTGTCAGTTTGTTATAAATTAAATTACATACACTGTGATATATTGTATTATATTTTTTCTTTGTTATATTTTAAATTATTTTGGTGGTTATTTAAAAACCTTGTGTAAAACATTATTTATCAGAGGATGAAAATGTTTCGTTAATGAATTATTTAAGTGAATGACAGTGAATATTCATGTTTATAAGGAGCTAGGAAGTAATTCTGACATGCAACCCAGGAAAAAAGTTTTCTAAGATTATCAATATTAATCTTATTTTAAAACTTTATTTGATTTTTCTTCTGTTACTTAGTTTTTTTCCTTAACTTAGGCTTAATAATTCTTAATAACTTAGGCTTAGAGACTTCATTCTAGAGTATTGTTCCTTTGCTTTGTGTGCTGCATATCATGGAATGCAGCTGACAAAGTGAGCTTGAATTACAAAAATTTAGTGCATATTTTAATTATTTTTGAATTAATAAATATTTTTTTCTATTTCACAGCTGCTGCCCGAAAAAATCCTTCTTTGATTGGACCTGCCACTGATGCTGATATAGAGTTGGCAATTAAAAATTGGCTTAGACATGCCAAAGCAAGATGCAGCAAACATATTTGTATTCAAGAAAATTCTCAATCACTTGTTTAATTCTTGTAAAAATAAACATTGCTGTTTTTCTATACTTCCTTGCCTGTTCATTGATCCTTGGAAAAAACAGATAATCTAACTTTTTAATAAATTATAATGTATTTTTCTATGAACTTATTCTAATTATGCAATATTCTATTAATCAAGTTTGAGATATCTATAAAAGAGCTTCAATAAGAATGTGAAAGTTTTTAAAACTAAAGATTCATCAATCAAGTTTAAAAAATTAAAGTGTAAGAAGTTTAAAATGCTTATTAGCAGCTTTCTTAAAGATGTCAAAAATAAATAATTTTGTTGCACTAGGCAAAACAAACCATCTTAAAATAATTACTGTTACTTTTAAAAGCTAAGCTTTTTAAGATTATTTAGATTTTCGTTTTGATACTTTTCAAGTTGATAGTAAACACTTAAAATTTATTCTACAACAAATGTGTTCTAACCAAAAATTGAAAAACTTTACTAACACTATTATTTAAGACTCAGAATATATATATTTAGTCACTGGGGTTTTAAGAGAATTTGTTTTTCTTTGTAAAAACTATTCTACTTAAGTTTACAAAAAGGAATTCAAATTCAATCATTTCTGCAATTCTTTTAAAATTCAAACATTTGGTTTTAGAAATCAGTTTATTACCATGTGTAAGCTAGTAAATAAAATGATTTTTAGTTTCAAAAACAAAAATTTCCTTATTTAGACATCAAAAATATTTCCATTAGGGATTGAAAAAGAACATTCAAAGTACTAGCAGAGTAAGTAAATAATGTTATAAAGACCGTCTATTTGTGAGAAAAAAATACAAGCAATATTTACAAAAAATTAATTTAACTTTGGTTTAACAAAGTATTAGAGAAAAAATTTGTCTATCAAATTATTTATAATAAATAGTCAAAACATTGTAAAATTTATATTTTTTCATTCTGTGCAAAAATATATATTCAATCATTAAATTTTGAATGAGTTTTATAAAAATTACATATTTGTAAGCATTTTGCTAAAAAATTTCATAAGTAAAAGAAAATACAACTTTATTTTAATTTTCTAACATGGAAAGTTTAAAAGGTCTGAAAAATAAACACAGATATCCAAATGACATCCAATCAGATTTCATTTAGATGTCTCATAGAGATCGTATTTAATTCCAAATGCATATCCCATGGATATCAAAACATATCTGAGATATCTAATAAATATCTAACGTATATCCAAGGGTTATCCAAAATCTCTAAGCGACATCCACTAGATGTCGCAATATCCGAATATCCACTTGACATCTCTTTGCTGCGAACCTTTGGATAACTGGTGGATATGCCGTAGATATTTGGATATCGTGTGGACATCTTAGAGACAAAACGATATCCAATAAAATGTCTAGGACATATCTCATAGACGTCGTGTGGATCTTTGTGGTTGTTTGGGAATGAAAATACACGTTGACATATACATTTGTTTTTAATAGATTTTAATAGGTTAATATTTTCTGCATACCTAACAGTCATTAATATAGGTAACAAATTCTAAATAAAAGTGGCATGATATAACAGAAACACTAATTATCAAATCTGGAAAGCTATTTTCTTGGTTCAGATTACTAGTTATCTGATAATAAATAATCAAGCAAAATGATGAAATGAAAATTGAAATTAGAAAGAAGATCTAGAATTCACATAACTGTCAAAAAAATCTAGCACAAAAGCAAGCTCGAAGTTGAATAAATAGTGAAAAGAACACTCGATTATTTAATAAGAAATTTCCAACCATTACTTTATTAACTCCGCCAAACTATAAAGCAAAACGTCATCACCCCATCCTCATTGATTAACGTCATCTTTAATCAATAAGCAATCTTGTTATGCTGCTATTGATCTTGATATCACACTCTTGGTATCATATTTGAGAAAGAATTTTGGCTTGGAATCGGAGCAGTTCTGCTTATGGAATAATTTTTGTTGAAATAGGGATTTTTCTCCTTGTTTTCTTTAACTAACTTTTTGGTTTTTCCTGATTCTTTGTACAATTTTGGTGTCTTACATTGTTGCATGAATTTCATGAATATTTTTTCGTTCCTCATCTTCATTGAATTCCCAGGTACTAAGCATGTGTTTTTCATTATATTTCCAGTTTCTTTTATTTTACTTTTGAAATTGCTTATGAATAATCTCGCTAGTCTCTTTGTACTTGTAACACTAACACGAGTCGACGTAAATCTCTGTTGTGATTTCCTTTCTGGATTGCTGCAAGCTCCATTTAATTCCAATTTCATACCTTATTCAAATCCAATTTCTTTTGTTTCATGCATTCTAAAAACCACGTTGCCCAGATTTGTGCAGCAGGGTGAGGCAGCTGAATCCCCTGGTCTTAAAATACGCTCTGAAAAGGCCATACCAACAGGGTCGTCGTCTCCTCAATTTGAATTTGGCTTTTTATCTCTCCCGTGGGAGAAGGTGAAAAGGTATTCATGGTTTCTCTTAACAAAGAGAGAGTAGAAAAGCAGTAGTCTGAGAAAGGGTGAGATACAACAGTCGTGTACGTCAGCAATGCTCTGAATGTCAATGTGATTATGATAATTAATTTTAATCACAGAAAAGATTATTATATTGTATGCGTAGGCCAAATAACTCAGAATAATAAGATTCCTTGAGTGTGCAATACTTAACCATTCCATTTTCTTTGGAGACTAAATTATTATAATGCTCGAGTTATAAACATCATTAAGTCGCACATCAAGTCAAGAAGCAAATTATATTCTTGTAAATTTATGTCAGAAATTAAGTCACACGTTTTTCTCTTATTTGAGCAATAGCGAGTTCAGAATAAAGGAGAAAGGAAAACTTCTGCAGGTACACTAGTGATTTGCTGTAATTAGTGTACATAAAGTTATTTATCATTTATATTATTTTACAGAAATGAAATTTGGTAGCTTAAGAGAAGTATCCGTTGTGTGCCCACTACCGACACAAAGCTAGCTACTTTATTTATATCATACGCATAGAACGTTTTTGTGATAATTTGTGCAATATAAAAGAAATAAAACACTGTAATTTAAATTATCCTTTTTTTATTTTCCGTATAATTTTGTAAGCATGATGTTTTTAGAATCAACTCATTTTCCTGATTTTGTAAATATGCTTTTGTCATAATTAAATGGCTTTTGCAGTAGCGAACACATTTTATCGTTTATTTACAATAATTTTTTTAGTTGGATTGTAAAGTAGACTGGCTTCTTAATATTCGCGTGCTTCATTCATTTGTTTCTTCTAAATTTCCAGTTTTATAATTTTTTAATTTATCAACCGTTATTTGTAGTTTCATAAGATTTTTAAGTAACTTGTGGAAAAAATTTATGAAATTATTAGGATCATGTTTGAAATACATTCCTGGGACATTTTTCTCCTAATTCAAAATAAATTTGTTATGATATCACATAACACAATGGTTGTACATTTTTTAAGGTTTTTCACAATAATCATTTAATTAAACATAATTTGTATGATTTAATCTGATAATATCAACATTACTTAGTGTATTAGTCTTGAATATATAGGCATATATTAAATCATTAATATCGAAAGTATAAAAAAATTAATTTTTAAATTAAATTTGTGGCCAATTAAACATTCATATTTCCATTATAGAAATAACTGAAGTAAATGAAACATTGCTTTTATTGCTTTATTATTTTTTTTATTAAATATCACATAAAAATAGCAAAATTTATAACTTGCTCAGATAATAAAAATAGAGTAAAGACAATAACAGTTTGCTCAGAATAACTTTATTAAATACTTCAATTCCACATTAAAATATATCATAAATTAGTATCAAAATTTATAATTAATTTTTGTTTTGGTATACAAAATGATTTCTTGAAATAAGAGCACAAAATGTAATTAACACAATGTAAGTTTAGGAACATCAATTTAATAATTATACTTACCTACAGAAAACTCTTCTCTGAAATTTATATTATTTTCCTAAAGTTTGTAATTTTCTTTTTGATTTTAATTTAAGGAGTTTTTTATTTATGATAAATCATCCTTAATTTTTTACATTAATTTTTGAGTAAAATATTAGTAAAAATTAAGACAATATTTTTTACTAAGTCATCACTGTCATGTTTGCAACATTCTGAAGTTAAATTAATTTCAGCTAATCGAAGACTTTTTTAATGTTACATTGCTTGCAATAAATCTATGATTGTTACACTTCAAAATATCATTTTCATATTCAGAAGATAATAGTTTAGATATAACAGTATAATTGAAATTAATTATTTTGACGATTTCATCAAAAGGATATTTTAAACCACTCCTATATATCTATATTTTTAATTAAAATATAGTTTTCACTTTCATCGTCAACTTCGTTAATTAAATAAACACAGCACATTTCACATTTAAATTTTTTCTATATAGAATGGACGCAATGTACGTTAAAATAGTTAACAAATGAGAATATTTTTTAAATCATTTGAGTTTATTTTAAATTTAAACATTGATTCTTTAGGGTCGGGAATATCAAGATTTAGATTTTCATCAACATCATCATTTAAATTAATTTCAACATTTCCATAAACAGCAGAATTTAATGTTAAAGGAATAAGGCTCCTTCTCCTGATTAAATTATCACCCTTATAATCTAATGAAGCTTTTATGTGAATTTCATCCTTTAATAAAACTCATTTTTTGTCATTTTCATTAAGATAAGAATATTTGTCTCTAATATATAAAAGAAAATTATTCCTGTTCTGCTCTTTTAAAGGATTTGCTATATAATTGACAAATAAACATATCAATGTTACTGGATGTGGAAGAATTAAATACGAACTTTTACGTAAAAATTTATAACAATGGGGTGATATAGAAAAAAGCATGAAACATAAAATTAAAAAGTTAGAAGAATATATTTCCTATGATTTAAAGAACATTGCAGCAGAGAAATCTGTTCTTCTAAGCAATCAAATACATTTTCATTATTCTCACAAATAATTTTTAATTCATTGATAACACATTTACACAAATCAAAAGTTATTCTTATCGTTAATTTTTTCAAAATTTTCGAATGCTTGTAATATATTATCTAAGGTACAAATACAATATTTACAATCATAAGAAATTTAAAACTATTTTTCTTATTAATTAGAACACCTTTAATTGAACTTACCAAATTAAAATTTCATCAACCGTTAGCGATGATTCAAAAACAGGAACTTTTGAAAGACTTTATCAATAAAAGCATAATTATATCCTTATTGGTAACAACAGTCCATGATGATAGAATTTTAAACTTACTTAAGCAGTTCTTGTGAGTTCACTTAAATCTTTAAAGCAAAATTTATTCCTGTAGTCTTTTTCACTTTTTATACTTTCTTCTAAGGCCCAAACAAAGATCTGATTTTCAATTCTTATCTTCTTTGCATCTTTGCTTGATTCTTGGTTGTCGTTAAATATATCGGGCAGTTTGGAAATATGGAGGGATCTAACTTCAATCGTGGGTGTTGTAAGGGAGCGCTCAGTTTTTCACCAGTTTTCTCTACATATAGCTTTGAACGTCAGGATATCACTCTGATTGCTAAATGATGCTTGCAAACTTTAAAAAAAGAAGAAAAAACCACTATTACGATAAATGTAAACCATATACATTTAATTGAATTTTTTGGAAACTTTTAAAAGTTGTTTGATTACATCATACGTTTCATTCTGATAAAGCTCAAGCCATATTTATAATCACTATTTTAACTGGTGAAAAATGTTAAACTTTAATTAAAATTACCTAAGAGGTAGAATTTGTGATTTATTTTACAATTTAAATTATGTATATCACGTAATTAAAATTTTATATCTAATTCACTTTTCCACTTCATATTATAGATTAACATAATGAGAACGTAATTAATAATTATTTCCCCAAGTACATTGAATATTTACTACTACCACTATTATTTATTTCCCAATATGCAAAATGTGAAATAAATAAATTCTCTAATATTTCATTCCTAAATTAATTATTAATTTATAATATAATTATTCAGATTTAAAAAATAAGTCTTAATGAATACAGTTAAACTTAAAATACCAATAATCATAAATGATTAAAAATAATTAATTTGATTAATTTACTAAGAAATATTTTTAATAATTGTCAAAGCTATTGAAAGTTTTACAAATGAGAGCCAAATTAACTACAGAATGAGAATTTTTTTATGATGAGAAAAACATACAATTATGGTTGATTGAAATAACATTAACTTTAATATTTCTTATCCATGCCACAAACATGGGTTTTAAATTTTTAAAAAAATGCGTTTTACTAACGATTTAATTATTGTTATTTGAAATAAATAAAAAGTAAGAGAAGTTTTCGTCATTTTTAGTAACGGCCTGCAACTTCTTTAGCATACATTCATTTTTAGAAAAACTGAAGCCAGATACCTTTGGTTCTCTATCGTAGTTCGATGGGCAATTGAAATAATATAATACTTTTAATAAATATTTTAAGGCAAGGCTTATCCCACATTCGTGCTAAAGCAACTCCCTACAGAGACTGAAATGAATCGTCTAAGCAGGCAACAGGAAATGGAGGGAGAACTTTCAACTTGAGAGGGTTGTTGTTCAGCCTTATGTGGATGACTGATTCTAGAAATAAGTTTTGGTACTCAGGCCTTGTCTTTAGGGAGTGTTGATCAAACCCAGGACCTCTTTACCCGCAGTCTGGCACTCTGACCACTAGATAGGGTGGGCGGCATTAAATCTAGTAAACCAGTTATTTTCTTTCAGCAAACCTGAAAGAAATCTCAAACATTCATTACACAATGAGTGAGAAATGCCGCAACTCGAGTTGTGTCTAACTTAATGTTAAGTCTATGGAAGTTGCTCCCACTGGATGTCGGCAAATCTAATCTAGTAGGGCTTAAAGAGGCTTGAGAAAGTTTTTTATTCAATTTTAAAAGCCTTACTCAGTATAATGATTATGAAAATTTGTAATAACTCAATAGGCATTGATTTCAATGGTGAATTTATTTATATTTTATTTTTCAAATAAATTTAAGTAAGATGTTTTCTGTTCTAAGTGATTTGGCCATTCTCTATACTGAGAGATCTGAGGTACAAAATAAAGCAAATTTATATTCACATGATTCATTTTTATATTTATTGTTGGCATTTGCTTTTAATTATTTTATTTAGTTCTTTTAACTCTATTTTGTAAGTTAGATCGCGTGTTTTTGCCAACGTTTTCCGTTCCAATTTCTTGGTTTAATTATTTGCCTGATTTCCTAAGTCAGCTTATTTTATTATGGAAAAGTTATTTTATTATGATGTCATTATGGTGATTTTCATAATATTTAATTTTTTCTGTGGCTTTGTTATATGCTTGGAAGATGTTGGATTCTATTTCTTCTATTGATTTTTCTATCTCTTCTTTAATGTTAAAGTCTGGAATTATAATATTTCAAACAAAGGGGATGTTTGAGAAGAGCATCCAGTCATTTTATGTAATTTTTTTGTGTTTATATTTGAGTTTAAGATGAAAAGCAGGCGCAAGTAATCTGATGGAAGCTCATTTTTCACACCTGCTTCAAAAGGAGATGCTAGAAATTTTTATGATGAAATCCAATATGTCAGATGCAAGCGCGATGATAAGGGGAAGATATGTTGATTGTATTGGATGCAATGGCTTTTAAGAGTAAGTTTTGTTAGTTATTTTTATGTTTTTTTCCCGTTGTTATTGCGGTGTTTCGACATCCCCATGTTGTGTGCTTAGAATTTTAGTTATCTCCAATACTTGTTTCAATTTTTTGGTTAAAAAAGCTGCTTAGCGTCGTTTTCATTTAAGCAGTTTCATCGTGGGTTATAACGTGCTGTTGTATTAATTTTCTGTTGGTTTAAAACTTGAAATATAATTTAGACTTCTTCAAAATTGTTTTAGTTATCTATATTTTATTATCATATTTGCAGTAATCGTTTGGCGAAAATTGCATCTCCTCTTCTTGTGTGTAGTTTTGTTTGTGTAATAGGTGATATAATTTGCCATTTTCAGGTTATATTCCTTGGAGGTTTTGGGTTTCTGTTAGCAGCTGTTAATATCATTCTCTGTAAAAAAAAGTGCTAAAATTCAAATATTTTTGTAATTAGGTTATTTGCATTCCAGTGCTGGGGGGAAGAGTGTAAAGTTATTTGTTTGATTTGACAAGACATTTTTACTTGCGGTGCTAAAAGTTGTAAGGTTTGTTAAATCTGATGGGTGATGGATGCTGCTATTTGTAGTATTCCAGATTCTTTGATGTAGTCCAGCCAAGTTTTAAGTTGGCCGAGTACTGTCTTTGCTTCCTTTAAGATGTTTGTCATTTCAGTTTTTTCTTCATTTCAGTTTTAGAGTTGTGTGCTGATTTGTATTCTCTGTGTTACTTAGGAATATTAGATGTTTTCATTAACAATCATCCTGCTATCATATAATTTATATTTATAGTTGACAATGTATTAAGTATTGAATTCCCTTTGGGAAATGCCACACAATTTCTATAGCTCATTGGGTGGTCTCCATCACATTTAGCGTATTTTAGTAATTCATTTTTATCTTTAATACATTCTTTTGTGAAGCGATCTCCGGCGCATTTAAGGCATATGCTGCTGTGATGGCATTCATATATGCTACGATAAAATTTTTGGCATCTATGTCAATGGGGGATGCCTGGGTGGTCTTTTTAAGCTTCAACTTTGATGCGCAATAGAAGAATGTATTAGATTTCATGTACTTCTTTTGCTGAAACTCTATTAGCAAATGTTACTCAGAAGAGGCATTTTTATGATTTCACCCTGTCTTATCCGTGTCATATGTATATTATTTGTGGCAATGATTCCATAATCATCAAAAAGTAATTGCATAATTTTTTTGTGGATCGGTATCTATAGGTAGGTTTCTAAATATGACGCGAAGATTTTTTATCAGATAGGAAGTATGTATGATATTTAATGTTCAAATTTTCTAAAATTTTAATAACTGATCTCTGAGTCCGGAACGGTAATTTTAAGTTTATTTCCCGACAACTCTCCAGTGTGGGTTTTGATATTATTCTTTTATTAATTTCTGGAAGTTTGACACCAAGAATTATTGGATCTCCAATTATAGGTTTAATTTTATTTGATTTAGTTGCAGTACGAGAGAAAGGTTCTTCGTATTCGAAATGGGTGTGGAATTGAAATTTTTAAATAGGCGGGTACTAGCGCTGTGACTTCTAGAGTGGGCGTGCCTTTTGTAACATAAATAAATTATCTTCACCTTTTTTCTCTATTTAAAATCTGGAGATAGAAGGCACCAAAAAATTGTTTGACTTAATATTATAAAAATCAATACTGGAAATAAGAGCTCAGTTCCAGAAACAATAAATCAGCCCCCCGAAATCCCAAACAACAATACCAGCTCCCAGCAGGAATAATTTAGGTCTAGCCAATGTTCCCCAGGATCGTGCAGTTGGGCGAGGCAGACGAGTACTTTGGTTCTACAACATTCTTTGAAACGAGCATATCAGCAAGGTTAACAGCTTCCTGTGTTTTGAATTTTATTTTTATCTCTACCGCAGGAGAAGGTGAATATAAATGCTCATAAAACTCTCAAAAATTGAAAGTAAAGCTAATGTTGTCAACGGAGCACCAGCAAGCTACGTCTGTCGTTAATGGCAGCATTTCACAGAATTTGCCCACATATTACATTTGCTTACATTTACATTGGAAGTTTCGTGTTCAGTCAAACTATCCAAGCATTGGCTTAACTTCAAAGGTTAATCAGCTATCATCAAGCTTGCCCGCATCCTCGCTCACTCCCTGTAACCCTTTCTTTCGCACTTATGTCGAAACTTCTTCTAATTTTAATTGTATATTTGTATAAAGTGTATAGTTTTGCTTTATATTTATTTGGAATCTGCGCTATGCTCTGTAAATTTTGATATTTTTCTACAATTTAACCATTTTGTAAGATTTTGATTTTCATGCGGGTTTTGTCTCGCACATTATTTTTGTGTTTCGTTTTCCTATTTTATATAACCTAGACACTGATTTCAAGGTGGCCCTCTGGTATTCAATCAAAAATGTATTCTTTTTCGTTGATCTTCAATCACCTGATACAAAGAAACGCCCGCCATACCTGATACAGTTCTACGTTTGAATCTGTTTCACACTTGAAAATTGTACCATGTGTGGAAGTAGTTTGATGAGTTGAAAAAACTCAAGCAAGCTTTGATTTTCTTCGAACGTGGGATTGAATACAGCAAGTAAACATGAGCTTTCTGCTTTTGCGTCTCTTCCCATAGGATTGTAAAGTAAACTTGGCGATACTTGGGAAAATAATATTTACTGAAACTTCCTGGTTTCTGTTTTATTAGTTAAAACGTCTATAACACAAATAATACAAAAATACACAGAGTCATACATAGATGAATCTTATTTTTGGCAAGTTATAAGCATTGACTATACAAATAAAATAAAAAAAGCGTATGAAAAGTTATAAAATATTTAAAAATTGATGAAAATTTGTAACAAGGAAAAAAATTTTTTATGTTTATTATATATATTCATACCATGTTTATTAGGTATTTACGCAAGGAAATATTTATTACCAAGAAATATAATAAATGCTTAAAACTATTTTATTTCCCTTGTATTAAAACTTAAAACATTATAACTCAGTTAATGATTTGCATCAAATTTTTCTCCTATTAATTTCATAAATGATTATCATCTTACTTTGTTTCAATTAAATGAAAAAATATATATGACAATTTTAAATTTAATTTATTTAATACAAATTAGAATTTTAAAGCTTTTTAATAATCATAATTTAATAAATCAATAAATGATTTTAAAAATTACCTTTACTTTCAAATATTTCTTATGGAGAATTTTTATAATTGACTCACGTTTTTTGTATTATTTTTTCCAAAAATAGGAGAAATAATTGTTGTAAATTTTAAATCTTTATATGTTTTACCTGTTGTCAGAAAATGTAAAGTTGCATTCTGTCGTTCACAATGTCTTAAAGAACGCATGAATATGTTCCTTTTTATAAGTAAATGTGTTGCCTTATCCAGCAAAATTTTTAGTCTTTATCCATCTTAATATAATTTAAGAAATTCTAATATTCTGAATGTATTTCCTTCATCAGATTAAGATGTGAGAAATTTTCTCTGCATCGGCCAAATTTTTGCATTATCACAATCCAGAGCAACAGCTAGCGACATTTCTGTGCTTAATTTACTCAGGTTTAAGCTATGATAATATTTTTTTAAACACATATTTTAGATAAATAAGAATAGTGTAAAATATATCATAAAACAAAAATTTGAGAATAGATATTACCAAGTAGACAACTGAGTGAAGCAATTACTGCTCAAAAAACTTGTAAGTACACCAAGTCGTAAAACTGACTAAATAATTCTTTTAACCCATGAAATATTTGCTTACGATTTGCAAGCTGTAAATTTTAAGCCGGTACCAATAAATGTTGGAAAATGGCACCCTTAAAAATAACTTCCCTTACTCTGGCTCGCAGAATTCTGAAGGAATAGATGCATCGTTGTATCATGTTAGTGCTGAATCACTTTCTACTCCCTTAACAAATCCAAACGCAGAATTGTATCGTGCATGACGGGCTTAAAAGTCCTCGGACTGAAACTTCTATAACGAATACATAGAAAGTAGCAACAACCCTTGAGCTGCTGCTCAGAACAGGACCCTCTAAGTCAACGTTTCTCAACTCTTCATTATTCGCGGCCCAGCTTTCAATCATAATTTTAATCACGTGCCCCTCCGCCCAGTGTTTAGCAAAACGTGTACGATGATAATTTGTTTTGAGTATTTTGGTGCTAAATCTACATTACGAGCTTAATTTTAAAGCTTACAAATTACCAAGAATACTGAACTTTTTTGACATTTGGCAACGCAGATTTTCAGCATTGTCAAAACAAGAATCCGGTGCCATTTTGCACTGGGATCTGTTCTTGTTTCCATCATGTTGGACATTCTCGTGATTTCGAGAGAAATTCCGATTTGTCTTCTACATACTGGATTATCGAAAACAATCCGTCTTGAGCACTTGTAAGCAAATTGTTTCTTATAGTTAGAAGGATGGTGTTCGTTAACGCCAGTTTCAGTTTTTGCAGTCTAATTCGAGTCTATTCTTTTACCGCTATTGAGTCTATTTGAATGTGTAAGCTATATATGTTTTGTTTTAATTGCAGTTCACTGTATGAAATATTCATGATAGAAGATTTATCCAGAAACATTGATAAGTTTCTTAAGTGGTCGAAAGCGAGCATGAGATGACAGTCATGGAGCGAGGGTTTGCCCTTAGGATGGAGTACCTGTACAATTTGCATGTACTTTTTTTTTCTAAATACTGAAGAGTCAACTAAGCTGCATTTCTTATCTGTTATCTCTCTTTTTTAATTATTTAGGAATAGGGGCTTTGTTTCCGTGTGTTGCCTTCCCTTTACAAACAGAAAAGGTGAACCAAGAATTTAATTTCATAGAATAAACAGGGGGTTGAAGTTGGTAGCGTAGCTCTGTAATTCAGTTTGAAAAGGACGGTTAGTATTGAGGTTGCTGATTCAAAACTCAGACGATAGTCAAGCATCAACAAATACATGGACAAACATTGTTCGGAAAACAAAATAAAGAAAATTGTCTCAAAAATACTTAAATTTTACGTTAGAAAGAAAGATAAAGCAATAGAAGTAAATTAAATAAAAACTTAAATATAAGGGGAAATAATTTCTTCATGTTTTTTCTTCCTGTTTATTTGTTTATATTTACATTTTAAATTCATTGTGTAATTAAACTGGTTATATAATATATAAATAAAAATAATATATATATATATATATATATATATATATATATATATATATATATATATATATATATATATATATATATATATTGTAACCATAAGGTGGCTGTTTTCTTTGTTCTAAATGAGCTCATATTTATTACAATTCTCATTGATTTAAAATACCCATGAGGTAAGATTACGTTTTATCTACGTCACATCGTATTGAGACGGCGTCGTAAATCCAACTTGTCACCGAATTTGCTACCTGCCTTCAAATTGCAGTTTTCTAGCAGTAGCCAACAAGACAAATTTCACTATTGAAAGTCTGAGAATATTGTTAAAAAGCTTATTTTGTTAATAAAACGATTTCTTACATAAAAATCAAAGTATCGGTTCGAAAAGCCGTTTTCCATTGATTCAAGTCATTAAGACATTGACAATTGAACAGAAGAAGAAGCAAAATAAAAGACACAACACAAAGCATCCCCTTTATGGTTAGTTTAAATCAGCAAGTACATTTAAAATTTAATAAAGATTTCAATAATTAATAGAAATTTAAATTAATAACTACATTTTTACACAATCTCTTTTAAATCTTAAGACTAATACCTTGCTTATGACAACATTAAAAATTTTCTTTTTCACTTAGATTCATAGTTGCCAACTCTCCTAATTTTACCAGTAAATTCCTGGATTTTCATCTTTTCTCTCGATTTCCCGTGATTATGAATGAAAATCTACTACTTTTTGGCAATTTCAGTGAAAAATTTAAGAATAGTCGAAATTTATGCCAGAAGAAAGTCTATTGAGTTGTTTTAGGAACTTAAATAATCAACAAATAATGCACTAATATATATATACCAATAGTTCAACCTAGCCAGACTGAATACGCTACTACATATATATATATATATATATATATATATATATATATATATATATATATATATATATATATATATATATATATATATATATACATATACATACATATATATATATGTATATATATATATATATATATATATATATATATATATATATATATATATATATATATATATATATATATATATATATATATATATATATATATATGTAGTAGCGTATTCAGTCTACACTCGGGAAACAATCTCGGAAAGTCACTCTGTAGTGTCGACTATCCTCTCCGGAGAGCACTGGAGTCTCCGGGTATTCAAACTCGAGGAAGTCTGGCCTCAATTTCCCGAGATCTCGAGCTAAAGGCTGTTCACTTTCCTCTTTCTGTCGCAAAGACTTTTTTGAGAGAAGTATCAGAAACACCGCAAGTAGGTCAAAGTTCTCCTCTGCCCTTCCAAAGGCCCTGCTATTTATATACAAGCTTTCCCCCAACATCTGGTCTCCAGATACTTCCAGATCCATTTTCCAAATTCACTCTTTGATACATATTTTCAGCCACTTCACCGATTGGAATCAGAAAGAGTGAAGAGGCAATAAATTCTTCGAATGCACCAGACCCACTCACCAGATGATTCCAATTTAATTTGAGGAATTATATTTGTCATGAAGGACTTAATGGCCCTTCATGAATTCTGTTTGCAGTTCTCACATCATCCTCCAATCAGAACTAATTAACTGTCTTTGAGTTCTATGTTGTTCCTGGAATTCAAACGTGCGAAATCAATGAAATTAATCTGTTTCACAGCTGCCAAAGGTGTTACATGTCATTGAAAGTCTGGAATTGACTTATGAAATATGTTCCTCTTAGTTTCGAGTGCGCCGTAGGAACATGACACTTTAACCACAAGTCTGCCAAGATTTTTACATAGTCATATAGTTAACATTCAGAGCAGACACCAGGTGCTTACTTACATAAGCAGTTCAATTAAGAGGAATATTACCAGTCATTAGTAATTCAATTAGGAAAATATTTCCATTAAACAAAGTATTTATCACTAAATTAAGTTTATTTAGTAATATATTATATGTTTTTTTATGTAATTTTATAAGTTTAATACTTATCAATTGCACTAGTGTAGTAAGAGTTGCCTTATAAAATAAATATTGGGACATAAACATTGATGTTTATTTTTTTACACATCTAGTATATTCTTTTATCTTTCATAGTTCCCTTATAATGTTAATGAATATTTTATTAAAAAATTAAGATTAACTGAAAATATTTTAAACATAAATTATTCTCAGAATATGTATAATCTAAAGAGTAAAATTGTGTTTTTTTCTGTACTACCGTTTTAAATATTCTGTTTCAAGCAAAAATGTCCTTAGTAGCATCTCCTGATTTTTTCCATCAAAATGATTGGGTTTAACTGCTTTTTTCTCTCCTAGGTTGGCGGGTATGCGTATGTTTTAATTTTTTATATAGAAATTTGAAGTTAAAAAAGTAAAATAAACTGAAAAGAAATATTGATTACGTAAATGGGCTATTCACATCCCTCGAAGGTTTGAGTCCCACAGAATGAGAATCACTATTCTAAGTACTTTCAATGATGCAATTAACTTATATAACACTCCTTAACAAATGCAAATTGGAAATTAAATATTCAGCAGCCGGTTTATAAAAGGCAAGTACTTTGTTCTTCCTTTGGTAACTGCAATTACGTATTTAAAATAGTTTATTTTATTTTCCTTTCTAGAAAGTAATATCCTATACAGCAAATACTCAGTATTTAACAATATTACCGTCAAAATAGTTTTGCGGATAAACATATTACCGTTGTAAATACTACACACTGCGGACACGGAGTAGATAGTTACCAAGGGTTACAAATTACTCATCCAAATTCCGTATGAAAATCCAGTTATTTATACTTGTGATAAAAGCGTAACATGCAAATACTGGTAGCTAAACTATTTGTAAAAGTTAATAAAGTCATTTGTTAACTAAATCTTGCGCATGGTATATATACATTATTCTTTCACTTGCATGAAATCAGGACTGTAGTTGATAATCTATTCTATTATGCATTTCTGAGAGAGCGAATAAATATTTAAGTCTTTTTAAACACAGAACAAAGCGTTATAAACATCTAAATTCTTGTTAAGATACACAGACAGATCTATTGTCAGCCAAATATTTTGGCGAAGAAATCGACTTCTGAGAGCTCGGTATTTTGGGGAGGAGAAGAGAGCGAAAATTTGTAGGGAGCCTACAAGAAGGGTTCCTCTGAAAAGGGGGCGCGATAAAAGAGAGGGCAGGGAAACACAATAATAGAATTAGCAGAATATACAATTATAAATTAAAAATGTAAAAATAATAATAAAAACAGAATTTGCATCACGTTTATTATTTAATAATAACCAGCATATATAATTAAACTGCAATTAGCATATTTTTAATAAAATATATTACTTTTTTATTTTTTATTTAATAATTAATTTTTTTATTTATAATAACATATTTTTATTAATAACTATAATTTTTTAATAGCACATTTATTATCCAACATTAAACAGCATATATATGATTCAACTTCAATTAGAATATTTTTCACAAATTATATTGAATTTTGAATTTTTATTGTTTTATAATTAAGTTTTAAATTTTTTACTGTAAAAAATTTATTTTCTTTAATACTTTTAATTTATTGAACTATTTGCTTTATAATTTTGAAATCTTATTTTTGCATCAGAATTTTAAATCAGTCAAGGAAAACAGTAATGTGTAAACTGTGGAGGAGAGCATACCGATTACTATTTAGGATGTGAAAGGGTCCCAAACCAAATAATAAAGTAAATCAAAATAGACCTTAAATGAATTCAAATCTTGTAAAAAGAAATTTTTAACTATGCACAGGCATTAAATAAAAATAATGTAGTTGAAAAACCCAAACAAACTGAATTAAATGTCCCTAATAAATAATAATGAAAATACCTTTAGTAATTTGAGATAAGATTCTATAATATAATAAGTAATACGTTCGGACAAAAATAAAAGAAATAAATGATAAATTAGAAAATATAGATAATGAGGCAAACAAACTTTTCCCTTTAATTAACTTTATACAGCAAAATAATAAAGGAAACTTAATAATAATAAATTAAATGGTTTCTTATTATGTCACTGGAACTACAACGGTTTAAAAAATAAAATTTCAAAATTAAGAATTTTCGTAAATGATAGAAATCCAGACACAATTCTTCAACAAGAAACTAAATTAGGCACAGGCGAAATTCTTAAAATTGCAAATTATATTTTGTATCGTACACTCTGAGCAGGATCTAGATTCGGTGGTACAGCACACACACCCAATAAAAAATTTCAAATCCACCGCTTAAATGAATACTTTATAGAAACTTTAATTGAAATCCAATTTAAAATTAGTTCAAATATTGCAGTTGTGATTCTATTTATGTCAGATCCAGTGCAGACCCAATATCTACAATAGATATAGAAAATCTGTTAAGTCTAAGATACAAAATAATATTATCCGGAGACTTCAATTGTAAACATAGGAATTGGGATTGTCCAAAAGCAAACAGAAACGGTAACCATCTTTATAATTTTATTGAAAAAGCTAACTTAAATATAGTTGCGCGCCCGATACTCCAATTAGATTTTCTAATAGAGTTCAGTCGATGTAATTGATTTTGCAATTACCAGAAATTTAAACTTTACTTTCACTACAGATTCTCTTAATGACTTTTCGTCTGACCATAAATCTGTAATTTGCCAAATCAAAAACTTAAAAATATTTTTTTTAAAAACATTGGGACAAGTATCAAGAAAACTTAAATAATGAAATCTTAAGCTTTTCACAAATTAAAAACATTGCAGACCTGGATAACAGATTTCAGGAATTAACATCGAAATTGTATTGATGTATAAATGGAATACCAGTAATGCTTACATGAAGAACAACAATGCTGGTATACAAATCACAGCAACAAAGGAGTTGCTCAGTATGAGAAAGCTATGATTGAGATGAATAGATCATATATTAATGAATATTAAAATAATTTTCATGTCTTTCAAGGCATTTTGAATTCTGAATGACAACGAAACATGAGAATCAATTGTTCATTTGTATCACAAAAGGCAGAAATTCTCTGTTAACTATGATACACTCACTTCCAAATAGTTACGCACGAAAATGTAAAATGAAAAAAAGAAAAAGAAAAAAATACTGCTTTGATTGACACAAAATTCGGCAGGAAAGTAGCATATATATATTTATGCATAAAATAAAATCAATAATTATATACAGAAATGGAAAACAATATTAAATTTTTGTAAGTTATCAGATAATAACATGCTGGAGATTTAAACAGAATTATGTATAAAGTGAAAATAAACAGCATAAAAGTGAAAAAAGAACATTAATAGGGTGTGTGATCCCCCTCATCTATATACAAAGTTTACACCTTGTGACCATGACCATGCTTTCAATTCAGGTGGTCAACCACGGTTGAATTAAGCAATAGTCATTCTTCTTGTAGAGCAATTTCCAGCTCAATAAGAGTGGCTGGAGGAGGAAAACGTGAAGATACAACATGGCCAAGAGCATCCCAAAGATTTTCAATGGGATTAAGGTCGGGCGAATATGCTGGCCACGCCATACGCGCAATCCCTTCACTCTCTAGGTAGTCATCGACGATGTCAGCTCTATGGGGACGTACGTTATCGTCCATTAAAACAAAAGTAGGGCCAACTGCTGCAGCGTACAATCTCACAATGGGTTCTAGGACTTCATCTCGATACCGGACAGCCGTCACAGAACCCCGTTTAAAGATGTGCAGGTCGGTGCGGTATCCTAATGAAATCCCTGCCCACACCATAATGCTTCCGCCTCGGAATGCGTGATGTTCGGTGATGTTTTGGGGCTGATTGCGTGTTCCTTGTTCACGCCATATCCTTATACGCTTGTCATCTGGCTCCAGAGCAAATCTTGACTCATCAGTAAACATGACATTGCCCCAGTCAGACACAGTCCAATTGACATGTTCCCGGCACCACTTTAATCGTGCCCCTCTTGATTGGACGGATAGACAAACACAAACTCGAGGTACCCGGGCGTACAGTCCACTCATATGTAATCTTCGGCGTACAGTAGCTGCAGATATCACCTTACCAATGGACGCTGTAATCATAGATGTCACACGTGTGGAGGTCGCTCTGCGATTCCGCTTGGCTAAAATCGCAATATATCGATCTTCTGCAGGGTTTGTAACCCTTGGGCGACCGGCTACGGGCCTTCGGACAACTGTCTGTGTGGTTTGGAATTGTTTCCATAAACGTGAAATTACAGAATGATGAACGCCGAAGAAAAGAGCAACATCTGAGATCGACTGTCCTGCTTCAATGCGCCCCACAGCACGCCAGCGCTAGCATCTTCCATTCTACTTCTGGAAGTCATAGAAACACTTATGTCTTCAAAACAAATTATACGAAAGTTTTAAACACCTTCTATCAGCACTTACAATCAACTTCTGTAACTCTTCATAAATCTGGTATCTTATAAGATTGCCCTTTTTGCATATTTCTTGACATGAAAACGTGATTGGCTATTTTCTAACATATTTGGATACTTCCATCTACCTCTAGAACGGTTTGCATCCTCTTCAATTCTGATTGGCTTCCGGAAATTAGCATTTTCCCCTCCGTGCTTAACTTCTGGAAGTGAATGTATATTTCATCGATAATACTGCTGTTGTAAGACGAAAGCGTTCAACATTCAAGAAAAAATTTTTGTGTTTCACTAAATATGTGTTAATTTGGAATAAATATTATTGGACATTCAACAATGCTTATAAGAATCATAATATTGTGTAAATTATCAATAATTATTTTATTCTCTTCAAGATAAATATCTCAATGTTGATAAATCGTATCGTTAAGGTTTTTCCATAATCTAAAAATTTTAACACTTGAAAAAAAAATTGTAAATTTTAATCATATGTGTCAGTTTGATTTAAAAATCTAAATAGTTATTGTCTTATCAAACAATATTGCAAGACAGCTCTAGTAAAATTATTGAAATTATAAAATCGAAAAGAATTTCACTATACAATATTTTTTTTAATTTGTTAAAAGGAAATTTTTTTTTAATTTATCATATGATCACCTCATATACCATCGAAAAGTACCAACGAAGATCATGACTATAAGCTCCGAAGAATCTGAAAATCACATTTAAATCGGTCTTGGATCACACACAATTCAAAAACCTTTCACATAATTTTTATGTAACTTTCAAACTCATAGGTTGAAAAATGCAGTTAAAAATTAATAAAGAAAATATGAACAAACAACACTTTAGAAAAAAAATTTTTTTATTTTATTTAACTTGATAAGGTTAAAACTTATATTATACTAATTTAAATTTGTACAGTCTACTACATAACCTGCATTAGTTTAGATACCATATCGATGTATATAATTTTTTGCCTTATTTAACCAGAGAGAGAAAAATGATCTGAATTCTTTCTAGATGATAAATGGTGTTTATACTTTTTACAAGGAACTAAAGAATTTTCATTTCCCGCCACAACTGTTTTAATCATCGGCTTCTGGCTCATGCTGTGACCAGATGTAACCAGTTCTTGTAATGGAGCAGTACGCGTCATAATATCTTCCAGGAGATCTGCAGAAAGACCATTTTGGACATCGACACCGGAATCGGACTTGGAATTCACGTTTGCACACTTCATTCCACCAACAAGTTCGCTATCAAAAAATGTAAATAATTGGTTATAATAACAATAAATATTATTATATAAATAAATTGTAACATTTCTTTAGGTATAAAACTTCACGTGAAAAGTTTTTAATCATTTACTTATTCACGAAAGACAAAAGAAAATTTCTAAAACTAATCTCAAAATAGATAATAATATTGACTTATAAAAAATCCTTTAATTTTCTATATAGAACGCAATAAATTTATAGAATAGTAAGAATTTTATAAACTAGAGTTAAAATGTTGTGAATTTAAGAATATAATTGAATTTATTTTCACAAATATGCGCTCAAATAAGGTCATGAAATATCTTGGTCAAAGCCAGTTGATAATCAGTATGATGCTCGAAAAAATTTACATTTTGTAATATACGTGACAAATTATTAAAACGAGTAATATTATGTGTGTTTACTAAAAATAAACACAAAATTCTAAAATTTGAAAATTTCGATAAAGATTTGAAATTTATTCATAAAGTTCCTTGTACTTTCTAAGTTTTTTTTTTTTTTTTTTTTAAATATATATATATAAATTTAAAATTATCTTGTTAGGAATTTTTAAAATCTTTTTTCTATGTATTTAAAAAAATATATATCTTGTAAAAGCAAAATAGAGATCAAATTTTTTTTAACTGTGAAATAGAGGAAAATCAAATAAAATATTTTCATAGTGAAAACATTAACTAGGAAGTGGTTAACTAATCTAAATTTACTGTGTGAAAATATGTATCAATTGTTTACATAAATGAATGCAAGATTTTGAGTTATCATAATAAAATATAATAATCCTTTACCATTCGCAAATTATAGGACATTAGCTGTACAATTCATCTTGTCGATGAGCATAGCAAATATTTAAATTTTTCTTGTTAAGTTAAAAGGAAAAACAATTTATTCAAATTAGGATTTTCGAAATAAAATCTTTTATAATATAAAATAGATACTTATAAAATATAATTATATGCAGGAATTTCAAGAAGATACATTATTTTGTGCACAGATATCGTAATTAGTAATGCCAAGATGTTTCACAAAATTAAAATATTATTCGCATACGACAAAATATAACCCCATTCCCTTTATTATTTTGGAAAAGGATTCATTTCAGAGCCTAATCCATTTTTAAATATTGTTTTGTATAGTCTCTCTCACAGAAAATTATAAGCTTCTCAGCAATCGCAGTTAAAATGCATAATTTAGTAAATTTTCAAAAGTTTTTTTTAAAATTAATTTTGAAATTGTTACAAAATTTCTTGTGGATAATCATGAATCATCGTGCTCAGGTTCAATTAAGCTCAAATAATTTTGCTACAAATTATTTTAATAATTTTAATAATTCAAATATTTTAATTATTTTTTGAAAATATTTTAATTAAGCTACTACTGAATTATTTGGCGAAGATTTTCTCCTTCAAATCTCGAAAAATATTTTCAAACTTATTAATTTCTTTAAATCATTATTTTCTTTAACTCTAAAAATATTTTTACTAGTTTTAGTATCAATAATTATAAATTATGGACTCTCATCTCTTTAATGATTTTTAATAGTATTCTTGGCATGAAAAATTACTTGAAATTACTAAAAATTATTTGAAAAAATTACTTTGAAAAATCATTCGCTACTACAGTCAGTGCTGCCATCTAGCAATTAAATTACCTAATACGTAATCATATTTAAAATGAAAAATTTATCTTAAATGTTAGTTATTAATAATCTCTTGTTTAAGATATTAATAAATAACGGACTGCGAATCAATTTTCTTATATGGGTTTTATTCTTTTAAAATCGTGTATTATTAGGGTAAGTTATAGTAATCTTGTTTGACAGAATATATTCTCTTACAGATGTAGTTTATCATTCCTTAAATTTTTTCTTTTCATAATGAATTTATTTCAAAAATGAAAATGAGAAATTTAATTCTTAGCGTAAACAGTTTCTTTATAGTAAACTTCTGATAAAATTTTTCGGTATAAGTTTACATTTTTAAGGAATTTGTAAATTTTTAAATAAATATATGGAAGTTTATATTGCTAAGGTCTTATATAATTTTTAAAATAGATGTGCTATTGTAATGAAGGAAAAATATTTCCCTATTTACCATTACCTGTATAGCTATAGTTATAAATGCACATAAATTTTCAAATAATCCAATGATCAATTCTTAAGGGAGTATAAATATTAATTAAAAATTAATTATTAAAAGTATATATAAAATATATCTTACTTTTCAATCTAGTCATTTTACCTTTTTTTGAATTCAAGAATTCATTGATAAAATTTCCCAATTATGTAAAATGAAATATTACATTTAAGTATTAAATTATGAATATCATATTTAAAATTCCTATCTGTATAAATGGAGAAGTTTCAATATTTTTTTAAGAATTTTGTTGAAAAAAGGTTAGATTCACCTTTAATTTCTTATGTTATCAAAGAACATTTATGAAATTATTATAACGATGTTTAATAAGCATTCTAATATAATTTCAATTTTTTTTTTCACATATGGAATATTTATTGATTTTTAAATACAGTTTTTAAAAAAAACAAATTTTCTCAAAGTAGAAATTTTCTAAGCTTAAACATTTTGTTTCCTTGTTTCTAATGAGCCTTAAAGGAACATATCTTCATTCTATATTAATTTAATTTCTATAATATTAAAATTTTAAGATATCTTTCCCGATTGGAAAACATGTTTTAAACATTAAAAATACGCAACAATTTTATTGATAAATATCCAAATTTCAAAATTAGTTACAGAGTAAAGATATTTAATATAAAGCACTTAATGTGAATCATAAAAAACGTCCACATTTAAACTTATTAGTAATTTTAATAACATTTAAAAATAACTATTAAAAAATAAAATGTATAATTTCACATAGAATGCTAAAAAATATTACACAAAATTGTAAGAAAATATTTTGTTTAATCATAACTTCAATAAAATGTTATCTCATAGAAAATATAAATGTAGGTATTAAAACCATGTTTTTTTTTAAAATTTAGTTTAATGTATTTTAAAAAAAAACACGAATACAAATTATACAAAAAAAAAAACTCTAAATTTGACAAGCATGAAAATTTTACATTTTTAATCGAGAATCTAGGGAGCACTTTAATGGTATAATGTACTGAAAAAAATTTTCAAATAACATAATTTCATAAATAATTCACAATATATAGCAATATTTAAGATTATATTTTAAGTTTTTGTATTTTCGATGATGAAAGAAACTAATTTTAAAACGCAAGAAAATAATTTTAAAAAAAATGACAACGAATTTAAAATTATTTTATTAGTATGGGTTATTTTGATTGTGATTTCTTTTACCGAATTTATAAAATTGAGAAAAATATTTTTGAAATTTTACCACAGTAACAAGAATTATTCCCACTATCATTCAAATTAAGAGAGTAATCTGGGGAAAAGGAGGAGTCTATAATATTTTCTTAAAAATAATTATAAGTATCTATGAAAATAGTAAACAAAAGTATAAATAACAACAAAAATTACATAAAAACTTTTTTTTATTTCATTTAAAAAAATTATACCTATTTAAATAAGTAAATACTCAAGCTATTATTTTGCTTAATTATTAGTCTTTCCAGTTATTACATCCTTTAAGAATGAACGAACAACGGAGATCAAGTTGATCATAGCTTTACATACAACATTTTTTAATTTTTTAAGTTCAAAAACATAAATTTAAATTATGAGCTAAATAACCAACGATCAAACAGTTAAATAACTAACTCTGACAAAATAGAATATATTATTATATGCTTCTTCCCCCTTACCTGTTCTTGCCGAAATAGACTCCTAAGGCTGACTTAATATTAAGAATCGATTTGATCTAGGAGTTATATCTAGAATCGGAATGCCAGTGTTTGCAATTTTTTACGAGGAATAACGAATTCTGCTTGCTTAACTTTTTGAAGAAAATGATACACTATTAAATAAATTACATACCAAAATATAATAGTTGTCAAGAGGTACATGCTTACAAAAGACTCGTTGAAATATCTCAAACTGTTACAGAAATTAATACAGCCTTAAATGACGAAATGCTAAAATATAAAAATAATTTTAATTTGACAGATGTATTTGAAAAGTTCAACTATATTCCCCAAAGAAAGGATAATTACATCAATTCAAACATTGGCAGTTGTTTTAGGTTTTTATGTTAAACTCATTTATAAATCTTCATTGCTACATAAAGATTTTTAATACTTTTTAATTTTAAGACTATTAGATATAAGCACTAAAAAGCTGGAAAAACATGTAAATCATCTCCAAATATTAACCAAGGAAAATTACTCTTTGAAGATATTGAAAATGTGACTATTCCAGAATGATTATAGCGCCAAATATTTTTGCTCAAATGAAATATCGACAGTCATTTACGAAGTGTAGTCTTTGAATTATTTGTTGACTATGAAGCGAAGATGATTTCTAATAATTTATAATTTCGGGTGATTATCAACATTATGCAAAGATAATCAAAACTTTGTATTGCCATGTATTTCTCTCTTAAATTGCATTCCCAAGTTCATATATAATTGAATCTAGTTTCGTTCTCTTAATTCCATTTTAACAAAGCAGAGAAATAAATTGAAATTCCAAAGATATTTAAAATTGAAATTAACGAATTTCGAGCCAAGTATTGCTAATCTAGCCTAGTGTCATCCATCTTATATTTTTCATTGACTTTATAGCAATTAAAAGTTTAATTTCATCAATGTAAAATAAATCATTGAAAGCATTTGTTTTATATCGATAAATAGATTAAAAATATAACCAAGATATGGTTATCATTTGCAATTCTTCATTGAGTTATCAGTTCCTTTATAATCAAGTTCATATTTGACATGAATTGAGCGTATGTATAAGTTCTTCTGTCTCTGATTACTTTCTGTTCCTTGACAATAAAAATCTAAGTCTTAGACACGAATATTATTATCAATACTGCTCTCTTATCATTGAAAAAAACTGCTAACTGAAAGTATTTGACATTTAAAATAGAAATATTTATCAGTGGTTAAATTTAAATACCAGTTTGATAATAGATATTTTCCTCCGTTTCTAATAATTTTGAATATTTCATATAACATCTAATAAAGGGATGGGCAAACTACGGCCCACTGAAAAGATTTATGTGGCTCGCGGATAGAATTTTAATTCGTCGGTTGGACGTAAATTAAAAGAAAAAATATGATTTATATATTATTTACCCATCTTCTTTTCTACTTTGTTTAAATATTCTTTCTTTTTCAAAGGACAGGTGATTTTTTTACTTTCTCGATTTTTGTTCGACAAAGCATAAATTGACGGAAATGGCAAGTACAGACAGTGGATGTTCTTTGATAGTTATAACTGTAAACTGAGGGTCAACAAGCAGAATCTCTATCTCTGGGAGCAGACATAGAAGAATCCAGTATAGGTGAATTAGACCTAACATGTAGTGGACTGCGCATTTTAAGCTCCAGCCAGCCCAGAAAATCAGTGCTGTGTTTGCTTCATCTTACATATGTGAACAAGTGCTTTCAACTATGAACCTTAGAAAGAATCATTTCAGAAATAGACTGACAGATAAGCATTTAGCTTCGTTCCTTAGAATCAGTACATCTCACTTCAAGCCTCAATAAAAGGAACTTGTACATGAAAAATCGCAATGTCACCCATCTCATTAACATATTTCAATTGTAAAAACTGTATATTGTTTTTAAAATTTTAGAAAAATTTATCTTTGCCCGTCAACATTTTTTTTCGATTTATGGCCAGCGAACGAAAAAGTTTGCCCATCCCTGCTCCAATACAATTATATTTGAATTGGAGATTCAAGAAACATCATTCCAAATTCATAACTCAAAAGAAATATTCTCAATCTACAAATGTCCAATTAGAACTAAACGATCTACAAATTCTATTTTTTTAATAGATTTCATAATAAAGTTTAAAACAATTTCAGATTTTTCTCTCTATAATCTTTTAAATTCTATAATCTTTCTTTCTATCTTTATAATTATTTAAATTTTTCAGATTCAATTACAGTTTTTTTTGCAAAGAAAAAAGGATTTCAAATTCAAAACTGATATATTCCAATGGTTTTTATTCACCTAATTTATTTACAAAAATATGTAAAATATTTAAAATGTACTTACTTCACTAAAATATGAATCAATAGAATCATCGAGGTAAGATCTTTTATTCACTTCGTCTTCACAGTTGGCAATTACGATGAGTACAACAAAGCAGAAAATCCATGGAATCCCAATACTAGTTACCACCCACATGCTTCTTTCATGCTGAGTATCTATCAGAAGTTAAACATTTTTGTAAACATTTATAATAGTTTAAAAATATCAGCAACACACATATATTTTTTTAGAATATTAAAGAAAATAATTTAAACAAGAAAATAAATGATTTATCTATGCTTGTTTGATCATTCAAGGTAAAAGAATTTCATAACGAAAATTTGCTTATAAAACTTTCTCATAAGAAATATTAAATTTTTAATTATTTACAATTATTTTTCAAATTATATAAAATAAATTTAACATCACTTAGACATCAATAGACTTCAAATATTGTTAAAACTTTTAATTATAAATCCAAAAGAAAAGAACTTTCTTAACATATTTATTATAGATGATGAAGCACATTTCGTAATTTTAGATATATTAAGCATAACGAAATTTTTTCTGCTAAATTGCCATGCCACAATTAAAAATATGTGATAGAATGAAAATATGCTTCTCAAGTACATGTGGTAAATGTAATAATATGTACAATAACAGGAGAAAATTTAGACATGCAAGAAATTTTTTTTTAAATTATTGAAAAATAATTTGAAAAATATGGTCCTGAATAAAATTAAAACAATGGCAATACTCTCAAAATATAACAGAAAATATATTACAAAAACTTTTAAAAAATTCAAAATTAATATACTGAACTAAATGTAACATCAGTTAAATAAATTTTCTTATTCATCAAAACAAAAAACTGATACATGGTTGCAATAATGATTTTAAAGTATTTTGCTCATATGAGATAATTTTGTGTCAGTTGTACAAAATACGACGTTTCTTTTATCATTAACAGCTTTAAAACATATGCATTGGTATCCAAAAATAAGGCTTTAAACATATTTTCTTAAAAAATAGAGATATTTATTACCATTATTTTAAAATCTGTCATGTATCATATATTAAGAGACAGTTTCAAGTCTATGCTTTAAATGTCTATTTAATGATGAATGTTAGTATACAACTTCACTATGACACTTGTACAGGTATATAAAATGTACACATCTCCTATTATCTGAGACAGTAATGAGTGTAATATAAACAAAAGTAAAAATGCGTCTCATTACGTGTTTTGTATTGACCTTCATTGTATACCAGCCTGTATTAAACTCTTGAGTAAAAATTTTGTTACTATATATTTCCTGCTTTACTATATAAGATATTATTATATAAAATTTTCATGAGACAAATACATATTTTCATTGAAATACTTCGATATTTGTTTGTAGCCGAAATTTTTAATACCAGTGCATATCAAGGGATTTGTTCTTATTACAAAAATTAATAAGAAAAGTACTGAAACGTTAATAGAATGTTGACTTAAAAACTGTAACTAAGCATATCGGCTTAGGTAAATTAAAGAAGCTTCACATGAAAGTTATATTCAGATGACCCAAATAAAAGTGCACTATAATTAGTTTAATAAATACTTTAATAGTATTGCAATTATTTACTACAAAAATAAAATGCGATAGTTAAAGAAGATACAAGATACAATGGTTTGTCAGATGATGGAAATATTGTGTAAAGAAAATCCGTGATAAATTGTGAAGCAGATTCAAATGACAGCGCTTGAATCTCATTATGGTTTACAATTGACTCTTCCTTTAGAGTTTCCTTATGAGGAACAAATATATAGTATTGATAAGAGGGTTCAAAGATATAAGAAGGATGTTTGTACATTTTCCCGCAAAACTACTTTAATAATGGTTTGCTCATAATCTCTTCTGCAGGACGAGCATTATTATGCAAATAAGTCACATCGCCTGCTCTTAACTTTCTCTTATTTATGTAATGAAATAGAGGATCCAGTAGCATTAACAAATGAGCATTGAGTCAGTAACTTCAACAGCAATGGGCTATCAATATCAAAAAGCTTATAAGCATTAATTATCCAATTCTCATGGATAAACAAGTCTTTGAAAGGGAGAATGGAAGGGCTCACCATTCTATGCTCATGTGTTTGGTTACCAAATCAAAGTAATAACACCACTATTAACAGCTGCAATAATTTGTGAAAGGAAATAGTTCCCCATATCGTAGTAACACTTATGATGTTTAATGCAAATGACCATGCCATAACACTTCTGCTCTTATGTTAAAACTGCATGACTTACTTGATAACCACGAGATAACATTTCAGAAACCTATTACTGGCAATCGTTTTTTGTTTTGGAACTTTTCGTACAGATTTCTGTGAACACTTTCTTTGCTAATAACCATATTATTTGTTTTCGCATAAATGGTAATTCACTAGTTATCTCTTACGAGACTATACACAGCTGCAAATGCTTCCTGAGCGATTACCTGTACTTCACTGATTATACTCTATCGTTCATACAATGTTCTTTACAAAAATCGTTATATTATCGGAGAATTGATTTACGTAACATACGCTGTGTCATACACTGCTGACCATCTAAATTCCAACACCAAGAAAGAAAGAGCTATCACAACAGAATTGATTTTCTAGGTAACATGTTGATCAAGTATCAAATGATTAAATTTATAGACTTCTGTGAAGTGTGGTTCCTGTCTATTTGCGTGCTTCCTTCAGGGTGTTGCATTTACGGTGACCAGCAGTGTACTTATTTTTGCATGCGATATCCCCCCCCCTCACTCGCATTTTTCGATTTTAAAAATAACATGATCGCATATATGCAAAGTTTTTCTCACAGCGTGAAGAAACAATCATCAAGTTCAACGATATTGTTCGTATACATAATACGAACGATATCGTTGAACTTGATGATCGATCGTTAAACTTGATCCTACGTTATTGTACAAGTACTTGGTAATGTGAGATCAAGATACATACATAAACGTTATCATACATTCATTGATTGATACATCATACACACATGATTGATGTTACTCCAACTACTCAGAGACTTCTTTAGGGGGATATACGTAATCTTCTATATTTTAAAACAATGACGCAATCACGCAGTGCTAATTCATTTGAGCGTAACTCATATAGTAATGAGTTTTGATTGGGTTATGGATACTAAAAATCTCTAGCAGTAAAAACAGACATTGAACAATTTCCGAAAATATAAACTAAAAAGCATAGTTTAATTAAATGCATATTATAAATAAAAAATAACAAAATGAGAGATTCATGTTTATTTAATATGCTGATAATTCTTATTACAACAGGAAAAAGCGATGGGATTTATAAAATACCAATTAACTACTCATCATACTTGTCCTCACTGTCTCGGTATCCAACTTAATCCAAATTATATCTTTAATTGTTTCTCTATATTAGCTGAACTCAACAATATATAGACCTAAATCTTATAGACCACCAACTGCTTTTTCACCAAAAACCTTGAACATAGCCCAAAAAGTTTGAGTGCCTTTGACTCAATCTAATTTTAATTTCTATGCACGTTGTAGACAAGACAACAACAGCAACAACTTCTAATCAACAAAATATCTTTCAGTGCAAATACAAATAGGAAAAATAAACAAAACTTTATACTATGTGATATTTTATACTATGTGTTGTGCGTGTGTTGAGAAAATGTTTTAACTATTTATAAAAATAAATCATTAATTTTTTTTAACTTAAAAGTTTCAACGGTTTGTAATATTTTTTTTTCACAAAAGTTAAGAAAATCCCATTTTACCTTTTAAATCTTAGAAACTTAGAAAATTGACAAATGAACTTGAAAATGGGATTATAATTTTCTCCTAATTTGGCATTTTTAGCTATTATAAACAAAGTAATATAATAATAAGCATATTTTTAAGTTAAAATTTCTTTACATATGTTCTCACACATTTCTAAGAATATATGAATGCTACAAATTAACATTCTATAAAACTTGTTTTTATATAGGTCATAAAACTTTCACTCTATGCCATGATACTAATAATCTAAAATTATTAAAATATACTTAAAAATGTGTGTCTTTGACTGTATTATGCATGTAAGAATTGCACATAATAAAAGAGTCTTCCAGAACATAAGGACCAATTGGTTATGAAAATGAAAAACACGCTGCATTTATTGGTAAAAGCATTTAATTATAGTGCGTTTTTAGTAACTTCATACATATGAATATTATAAGAATTGTTAGAAAAGAATAGCCTTCATAATCACCACTTATATCCAAATACTTGTCGCATTTGAACGAGAATTTTAGAATTCCTTATATTAAACACAAGCCGCCACTTTATTCAGCCAAGTGGTCACTGCATTTTCAAACTCTTCACATCACTTCCGAAACGTTTATCACTCACAGAAAATCTTTCAATTAAGATTTTAAAGTTGGAAATTACAAGAACAAATTCTAGACAAACAAAAGTGTCTTTTTCGGAGTGATCAAATCTTAAATTGCAGCAACTATGTGGAGCTGGACAGAAGAAATGAAGAAGCTGGATTCCTTGAAAAGTCATTCATCGCCGTTTTAAAAGCTTTTATCATCTTTTGAATCCTTTTCATCATATCAATGAAATTTTCCTTTATTATTAAAAAAAAATTAAGTACTGATGACATTTATTAGTGACTAAAAGTTCTAATAAATGTCATCAGAATCTAAAATAAGTAAGTAGGCAAACATACTAGAACAATTCTATAAAATATCGCTTCCAGTAACTAAGAATGATAAACAAGATTTTTAATTGAACTATGAGCTTACGAATCAGTTGACTTTTGATGTATTAACGGTGCGAATTATTTGATTTAAGCAGAAAATGCTAGCTCTATAAAATTTTCCAGTGAACTAATATAACAAGAAAGAAGGTTCGACAGTTGATTTTGAGAAAGTGAAGATAGGAATAGCTAACAAAAATTTTACAGGAGTCACATGTGTAAGTATTAAAACACTCAGTGTTTCTCTACAAAGGTACTATAAATATCATAAATTTAATATTCTGTAAAACCCTCTATTGTATAAATTAACGTTTGTACATAAATGAGAATAATCGTAAGCCTTAATAAACCTTTATAAGAATATTTAAATTATATTTTGATAAAATAACATAGAATTATATCATCGAAGAGTTTTATTTGATACTAGTAAAATATATTTATCGAGACTTTTAAGTTATAATATTCGAGATATTTTAATTAAGATTTCGAGATTCGAATAAGAAAGATATTCTAAACTTTGCTATTTCGAATCTTGAAACTTTTCAAATATTCATCGATTAGTTCAAAAATTTATAATAATGATTTAAACTAAGCCTGGGGAAAACATTAGCTGTCCATAATTTCGTGTGGTGAATAGAAATATAAAATTATATTATGATAATTTGTTTCAGATATTTTAATGATATATTCAAGAATTGCAAAGATACGATGATAATCAGTTTAGCATGACACTTAGCTAATGGAAAGTATTTATTAAAATATCTAATTAAACTAAAGGGGTTAAAACAAACTAAAAAGCATTACAAAATATAACATGCCTACATCAGTAAACTGTATAAATGCATACTTGATTTATTTTGAAAATCAGTATACAGTACACACTGTATAATTAAATTTATGCAAGGCAAATCCAATCACAATATTTAATAGCTTTTAATGTTACATACTTAATTCAAAATTTTCAATTTAATTATCCTCGTTCATCAAATAAACTAGCTGAACAAACGAGTCACTTTACATTAATTCGATATGTGAATCTGATCATTCTCAAAACTGATACAGAATATACATAAAATATTAAAAATGCAACTTACTATACCAAACGACAGTTTACAGTTTTATATTAAAATTATTTCCATTTATTGGTAATTGTATAATTAAGATACTTCAAACATTTAGTTAAACTTCGTGGATTAGGAAAATACACACATAAAATTACCATGTAGTAATGCTATGTGAAACTATTTTAGCTCATCTTAAGAGAGACGATATATCACAGATCCAAATTTATAAATACTTGGTAATAAAAGCATTTTCTTCTAATTGAAATTGAGCTACATTTCGATACTTTTACAATACATAAGTTAGAATTAATACAAGACATGTTAGAAACTTCACGTAAAGTGAAATCTGAAAGTACATAGAATGAAGAAATAATTGATTTTTAAAGACTTTTGAAGTAGATGATATCATCAAAATGCAAATGACATTTTTCAAATGCAATGTCATTCAATAAATTATTTAATTTGATGTCTTATAATTAGTATAAGTTACATAAAAAAAATACATATAGATTTACTGAACTTTTGTATGAATTAAATGCATAAATTCACACAGTTTCAAAAATAATTTTGTAGATCAAAAATCTTCCTTAAATTTTAAAATGTTTGGTGGGTTTCTTTAATATGCTTCATCCATAAATAGTTCTTTTAAATAAAGATTCAAAAAATCTTTGTTGCAAATAATGAGATTGGAATTTTTGAATCCCAAATCTCTTTTCGATATTCGGAAAATATTTGAATTCTACAGTATCGTTTTCTTAATAAAATTAAAAACTAAACATATTTTATGATATCCTTTCAATAAAAAAATAGTAATAATTTCTACTATTTTCTAAATTATATTTTTAATGCAACTATTTAACATTCTCCATAGGATGTTTTAAATGTTTAAATTAAAAGCATTTTCTAATGACTGAAATTAAAATAATTATTTAATTTGATATAAAATGGCTTTACATTTTGTTTACAAATTATTAATTGTTTTTAATACATGGAACAAAATAATTATAGATGTTTGATGAATTCTCGTATCATAGAGACTGGTTTTGGATATTATTTCGAGAAATCTGAAAAATATGTGACAAAATGAAAAATATGTGATAGTATAGCGAAGAGAAAAATTAAAAGCAGCAGCTATCTTATCTATCTTATTACAATACATTTTTATATAAGAAATATATTTTCAAAGTTAGTTTTTGATAGAAACTATACTTAAGTTATATAGAAAGTATACTTAATAATAGTTTACATTTAACTAAATTACTTAATCCAGTTGAGATCATATAAAAAAATTCTTTTTTCTCCATTTTAACATTAAATTAATTTTTATTTCTAACAAAATAATGAAATATTTTAACTTTATTATAATTATTTTGCATCCTGAAATAAAATTTTTCTTTATTAATTATTAATTAAGAATCATAATATTTATTACTTACACGCAAAATTTAAAAATTTAAATTTTGAGAATATAGTCTTTGATAAATGTATATTTTTAATCTATGGATCAAATAACTTAGTAGTGTACTTGTTTCCAGCTTAGAAATATGATTGCATATTATATTTTCTAAAATCTAAGTATTCTGTAAAGTGACAGATAAATGTAAATTATAATTTCTGTATGAATGATTTTTATTAATAAATCATTGTAAAGATAAAGTAAAAACTAATGCATGATTTACATTTAAAGAAATTTGTCAGAATGAATTAAAAATGCCCATGTGCATAGATGATAATGTGAAAATACGTAATTTATTTAAGAGATTCAGTATTTGTAATTAATAAATAATCTTCCAATTGAGAAAACGCCAATATTTGATGGTGTATTGAAAATCTAAAATTATAAATGCACATTTGCTCAACCATATTATTGTCGAGCTGGCAGCCGAATGGTTAGCGCTCTTGCCTTCGGTTCACAGTTCGTGGGTTCGAATCCCACATTGAGTATGGATTTTTGTAGTGGTTCGGAATCCACTTTAAACCGTAGGTCCCGGTCTAATTATCCCTCGTGAGCAAATAATAACCGTTGAGCGACAAACAAACCAATTCTACCATATTATTGTTAATTTTTGTTTTGGACAATTTATAATGATGTAATTTAATACTAGCTTTTGTATCTTTAAGAAACAATGAACTTTTATTATTATTATTACAATTTTATTTATTTATTTATTTTTGAAAAAATATTTAAGAAGATCTTCAAAAATTTCAATTTCTCTTACCACAAAACAGATAAAATTATACTTTTTACCAAGAAATTTGTTATTTTATGTGTACTTTATATGAAAAAATTGTTAGTGTTTTTCACTATTGTTAAAATAAACATGTTATCGAAAAGTTTCTAGAAACAAAAACAAAAAAAAATTAAATGTCAGTTAATAAGGAATTTATGAGATGAATTCCATAAATTTTTTTGCTCAGCTTCCTTGCAATTTTTAATAACATTTATTTCTTAGAAAAACCTGAAGTCTGCTATACTCAGAAAAAAGATTTATTTAGTTATATGAGTTAAACTTTTTGGAAATATTTCTTAAAAACTTGAATAATGGCATTTTTTTTAAAAAATATATAATTTTAGTAACATTACATTTTATGAATTAAATAGATAAATATATTTTAATAATTAATAACAATTTTATTTATTTTTTAAATATTAGTATGCATAGGAGAAAAAAGTGTTTTTTAATACACACAATAATTTTAAATATAAATTTCATTATTTAATAAATCATTTTAATTAATTGTTTATATTAATGAAAACCATGTTTTAGAAATAAACAAATAACTTCGATTTAAAGTACCAAATTATAATAAGTAAAAATAAAATTTTTAACTTGAATATCCATGGCCCTTAAAAAATATTAGCTCTTTAAAAATATTAAAACTTTAGACATTAGAAACACACTTCTTAAAAATCTGGATTTTCTCTCGAAATATATTTACAAATATATCACAGAAAAGAAAAAAATTTTTAATACCATAACATAAATAAATGAAAGAATCTCAAACGCTAGCTCCTTGTCTAGAATGCATTTTACTTTCTTCACTCAATCTTTGATAACATTGTATTGCCACAAAGTTTGTGAAATAATAAATTAAATGAACGAATAAACTCACCTGTTCTCTTTAGAATCTTCATCGCCATCCCGGAGCGATGTCAATCAAAAGAATCGTTTGACAGAAGCGGCGGGTAGCGCACCTCAGCGGGACTGGATGACAAAACTGATCTGTTGAGTGCAGGTGAACCCTGGTGACATCGCCTGGCATCAGAAGGGGAAAAATGATATTTTCTTTTTTTATTGCATATTATTTTTTTTTCTTTTTAGTACTTCTTTAGCAAAATAAAATGCACACATATCACAATTCAAAACTCTTATGTTTTTTTTATTGAAAAATAGTAATCGGATTTATAGCTTTTGAAGCCTTCGCTTTTTTCTTACTTCAGTTGCTTTACTCCAATGTTAAATAAAGAAATAAAATGAATGTTTCATATTAAATAATCCTTCTTCTAATTTATTAATTATAGCTTGTTAGTTATTTTTTCTCTCCAATTTCTTTCAATTTTATAAATGTTAAAGAAATTAAATTCAACATCGTTCATTAAAAGCTTAAAATTTTTTAATTAGAGTTTAAAAGAGAACTTATTTAACCAAGAATACTTCACTCAAGATAAACTTTATGAATGACCAACTAATTTTAAAATCGACAACCAAAATGGTATGTGAAAACTGAAAACTGAAATAAATTAATTTTTTCATTGTATCTTAAAAGAAATTGACATAGTATCCTCCGAATATTATATTTCAGGAGATTTTTATTTATAGTGATTCCTGCTATAGGGCTCACAATAACAAAAAAATTATATATAAATAAATAAAATACCTGGAGATATTTCAAAACACTTATTCCGACAGATACATGCAAAATAAACATAACATCCATCTCCAGGTGTTCAAAAGTGACAAGGAATCCAATCCAGGTCTATCCAATCTAATTAGTTTTATCACTTGGCTAGAGTGAATCCAATTATTGCTGTCTAAAAAATTCCGAAATAAAAATGATTGCTTCAAAAGTACCTGTTTTGTATTCCAGTAATTTTAATAAAATTAATGTTAAATTTACTATTTTAATATATGCAACATTCAATATATTTTAATCACATTACTTTATTTTTCATTGCTTACACAGAATCTCATCTGAACATAATGAATAACAATTACATTTAGTCTAAAATTCGACGAAAATTTAGTACATTTGAAAGAAAAATATCTTTTTGGAATAATTTGTGCAAAATAAATAATAAATTTGATTTGTTTATCAATCTGTGATCATTTTTTACTCACGAAGACTATATATACCGTTCCACTATATATGCCGGTCTAATTAGACCGGGGTATACTGTTAAAAGTGGATTTTGAACCCTCATAAATATTCATATCTGAGAAAAAAATCGAACTCATGAACTGATAAACCGAAAGCATGTTAGACACATTAAACACAAAAAATGTGTCTAATTTGAAGTAAGAATGAAAAGAATACATTTCGTTTAAATATTTCTTAATGTAATTTAATATAATAAACAATAAACTCACAATTATATATATATATATATATATATATATATATATATATATATATATATATATATATATATATATATATATATATATATATATATATCCATGAGTTGATTATCCGCTTTGTAGATTTTACTCGATGTCTAAATTCAAAATAAAATTTCAATCTTTAATAAAAAATTATTTCAGTGTGGAAATTTTTTATCGATTATCTAAAAAGTAAATTGTAAACAAATTTCTTAGAGTAACACTGTGAAGGATTTTCTAAATAGATAATTTTATAACGTTGTTTTTTAATTAATAATTTTAGATTATTTGCAATAGCCGAGCCATTTAACTTCGTTGATAATCGAATGTTTACTGCATGAACAACCAGTTCATTAATATAACTCACTTTATAATAACATAATGAATTTTATAAAAATTTATGTTGTAACATTGCAATTAGAGAGAGAGAGTATCACAATAATTTACTTTTTAATAGCCCAAGTATCAGAAAATGGTGAAAGTAAGTTTTTAAATATATTTCAGAATAATATTTTTTATTTATCATCATATAATTTTTTCTAATGGATAATAATGTCAGCCAATTTTACATATGTGATTAACTTTCCTTGTTTAAAGTTTTTCAGTGTCTCTTACTCAAACAATTTACGTTCAATTTAAAATATCGCATTGCCATGCAACAACCATTTTCTTACTTATATATTTTAGTGAACAATTTTTAGGAATATAATTCTCCATGTGCCAAAATCACAGTTTTGTCAATATGTATAGTTTTGTTATTATAGAGATTTCCCTGAAAAATAAACTTGTCAATGGCCAAGTGAACACAGTTTCAACGATAATTCCTAAAACAGAAATTAGCATTTTTATTTCAACAATTCGATTTTTTGTCGATCTGAAATCAACTTTTGAATAGATGACATTCTATAGTCTTTCACGCTGCGTCAGCAACACATGGTTATTTATGAATTATAAAAGTTCGACAAAAGATTGGTTATCATGGTTATTAATTTTTTGAAAAAAAATGTTGAGATACACTCGGAGAAAGAGTTTCGTAACTTTGAGAACCAAGCAGGTAACGTGGTCCACAAATAGGAGGAGTCACAATTCTAATTCTCTTCATTCATCGCTAATTCATTTTGGCAAATTTCCACATTAAAAAAATATAATGCGATTATCTGAGCTGGTAGCTGAACGTATTGCAACCATGATTTCAGTTCAATATTTGGTAGCTTTGATTCTGACCAAACTTAGTCTTCTATATTTGTAATGATTTAGAGTTCAACTTTATTTATAAACCTATGTTGTATTACTTCTTATAGGAAAAAAAGTCAGCATAGAACTATGAAAGAAAACAAATACATATCTTTTTTTTTTTCCTCATAAAAATGCACATGCATATAAAATTGCATTACACTCGATTCACAAACCGAAAGCATTTTTGGTGGTTTCTGTTCATAAATCCGAGCGCATAATATTATTAATCTCAAAAACATCAATTTACACAACTTGAAAATGGAAACCTAATTTAAAACAGGAATTATTTTAATATTACTATAGAAATTTCAATCAATTAATTTTGTTTTACAAAAAAATCGAGGAAAATCCTGGCGATATCCATGATTAATTTTTATTGAAAATAAGTTGTAAACAAAGTTTTCCCATTTACATGCACCTAATGTACCTAACGTTTTTAAATAATCAGAAAGTGTCAAAAAGGATGTGAATAAAATAAATCAATCTTAAATGAATTGAAATTCAATTTGATAGAGACAACTGAGATAAAAATTATTACATAAAAAATTCATCTCAAAAAATAAAATAGTTTGCCAAATGAAGATAAAGATATCTGTGCATAATAAAGGGTGTTTTTTTTTCGAGGTATAGAAGTTTAAGTTGGCATTACTTTTTAAGATGGCGACCGATTTAATAGCTGTCAAGTGATTTATTCTCAGTTTGGTTTGACAATTCATCATGAATAGACTCACGCCTGAGCAATGCTTTCAAATTGTGCAATTTTATTTCGAAAATAATGGTTCTGTGCGGAATACGTATCACGCACTACGTCTATTTTATCGTCGACAAAATCGTCCATCAGAGCAGATAATTCGATAAACCATGGAACGTTTTCGCACCACGTTTACTCTAATTGATAACTCGCATCCCCAGAGATGCCATACAGAAGAAGTACAGAAGAAGCTATAGCTACTGTAGAGCGTAGCATTGAGGAAGACCCGAATGAGTCCATCCGCCATCGAGTACAGGAATTGGATCTGTGTCCATCCACTTTATGGAAGATTTTGCGGAAGGATCTTGGTTTGCGTGCTTACAAAATCCAACTCGTGCAAGAATTGAAGCCAAACGATCATCAAGCAAGGCGTAGATTCGTCGAATGGGCCCAAAACGAGATTGCCGTTGTTCCCGATTTTCATAAGCGAATTTTGTTTAGCGGTGAAGCGCACTTTTAATTTAATGGCTACGTCAACAAACAAAACTGCCGCATTTGGAGTGAAGCTAATCCACAAGTGTATGTCGAAACACCGTTACATCCAGAAAAACTGACTGTTTGGTGCGCTTTATGGGCTGGTGGAATCATTGGTCCGTACTTCTTCAAAAACGATGATGGCCACAACGTTACAGTCAATGGTGATCGGTATAGAGCCATGATTACTAACTTTTTCATTCCTAAATTGAACAATCATGATGTCCAGGAGCTGTGGTTCCAACAAGACGGCGCAACATGTCACACCGCTCGTGCCACAATCGATTTATTGAAAGACACGTTTGGTGACCGCCTAATTTCACGTTTTGGACTTGTGAATTGGCCTCCAAGATCTTGTGATTTAACACCGCTAGACTATTTTCTGTGGGGTTATGTAAAGTCATTGGTCTATGCGGATAAGCCACAAACGCTTGACCATTTGGAAGACAACATTCGCCGTGTTATTGTCGATATACGGCCACAAATGTTGGAAAAAGTTATCAAAAATTGGACGTCCAAATTGGACTACATCCGAGCCAGCCGTGGCAGTCATGTGCCAGAAATCATATTTAAAATGTAATGCCACAAGATTATCTTTCGAATAAAAAAATTTCATGTCAATCGAATAATACATCGTTGTTTTATTGCACTTTAAAGTTCTATACCTCGAAGAAAAACACCCTTTATATTCAATTTATGATACTTAGTATAAAAATATATTACTTGATTTATCTATAACTTCAGAAATATTATACTGCATGCTGGGAAAAATAAGGAAAATTATGTTCTACATCTACACAGAAACCAAAAAACTTTTTCATAAACTTTTTAATTTCTATCTATTGTAAATCAAGCACGTATACAACAGAAGTATCAGAACCATTTTTTTGATAATTTAACCTTAAAAATCTTCATAATCTACAATTAATCTATAAAAATTTATTTCTAAGGTTTTTTTTATATTAAAAGCATGAGAAGACATTTTCCAATTTTTTAATTTGTATTTGTTATAGGGTTTTCATAATAATCATCTTAAAAATTTTCTAGTAATAAAAAAAGCTGATATAAATATATTTGCTTAGAAAGATTGGTATTATTTGTTTCGAATTCACTTTGTCATTTGCTAACGCGGTCTTACATCATTTCTTTTCAACGTGACAAAATTGTATCCAGTATATTTTTAACATCTTCCTAAAAATGTACAATATTGTTAATAAGTGATTTGACATCTCTGGAGCTATGTAAAAAGTGTAAGTAAAAAAAGTGAAAGTGCCAGTATTGTTCTAAAAATTTTTATTTCTTTATTTGTAATGAACTCTCTTCCAAATCTTAAACAATCATCTAATAATTACTTTTAAACGCATACAGGAGAGCACTTTTATTAGAAATGCATTCTTTTCCAGTGGAATTTTCCGTGATCAAATAAACAGTATATCTTATGAATAGCAAATTGGGAATGTGTTAAGATGTATTTCCAGTATTCTATTCTTTGACATGTTGCTCTATAACCTTATTTCTTCGATGAAATAGATAAGGTTTTTGTTTGCATAAATTAATAAATAATAAAACAATTTTCTTACAAAAAATGCATTTACTATTCTACTATTCACAATATTCATAAAAGAATTTTGTAAGATTTTCCTTTAAGTGTATTTCAGATTACTACGATTAACTTCATAACAATTTGATCGAAATAAAACCTTTCTATAAGCTTTATATACCAAAATTTCTTTCTAAATCCGATATCTCTAAATATAAAAAAAAATCAAAGGAAAAAGAAATTAAAACTGAACTAAAGGTTCCTAGGACAAAAGATATGAAATTGAAAGAAAAGAACAGAGATTTTTTTTCCCAAAAACAAAAGTTTCTCACAGGAAACAATTATACTTTTACTTACAAAACATTTCGATTCTTAACTATTTTTTGCTGACTTCAGATTCTTATTCATTCATCATAAACTCAATTCACGGAAACCGGATTACAGCATTTTTTTTTTTTTTTTTCGTCTGCAAATTGCAGAGTTAGGGAATTCGATTTTTGGCGGAAATAAACTGAAGTGAGTTAAACGTAGCACACACACAAACTACGGGAACCATAAGACCGAAATAGCTCTTGACTTTTGAAATTAGGGTTTTTTTTAATAACATGATATTAATGTTTATTTCCCGTTTCTGATTTTATGGGATTTTTATGACTCTTGCAAAAGGTTACCCATGCCAGAAATGTGAGAAAATTATAAATATTCATTTTTCATCGCATATGGAGAGGTATTTTAGCGTTTGACATTTTGACTGCTTTAAAACTTGTGCATTTTCCCGTTCATTAAGTATTTGGAAGTAGTAATTTCTTGCTGAAATAACATTTTTGAAACATATCTTAATGAGTCTTAAATATTCTTTTTATATCTCTCATACTCTATTAAACCTATAAGATTTTAAATACAAACTTTATTTTCCCTAAAAGTATATGTATTCCAAGTTACTAATTTTTAAATACATATTTTAAATTATTTCCATATTTTTAAAGCATTTTAATGATTATTGAAAAAATTTTTATTCGTAGAAATAACGTAAAAGATTAAAAATGTAAAATGAAATAAAAAATGAAAGTGTGAGAAATTCTTATTTCTTTCAAACACATATATAAGGTATTAAAATTATAATATTCTCCAATATAATTTGTCTATAATTATTTAAGAAAAAAAGAGAAACTGAAATTAAGATAACACATTATACAGGGCTTAAGAAATTAAGTAAATTTTGCATTGTTTTTATATAGAATACGTATTTAAAAGTAATCTATTTAAAAAAATGCACTCTACATAAATATATGAGGCATAAAGGATTTTATTCTTATTATTCTAGAACAGTGTTTCCCAACTATTTTTGTGCCATACTCCACCTAATCCTTTCTAAAAATTTTATACTCCCTATGTACCGTATACATAATATTTAATATTAAAAAATTGAATTGTTCACCTAAGAAACTTAAATGATAAGTTTTAGGAAGAAATCCCTAGGAAATCGTTAACGAAACACAGTACGTAAATTTTCAAAACATATAATGAAGAACTAAAATTCAAATTCGAAATAATTTTAATAAAGATTTTTTTATAATAATTTAATTTAGTGGGATTCTTGGACTTGATGCTTGCTGCACAGAGATTTTATATTAGGTTCCATTTTGGTTAGCTTTAGTCTCAAGTCTTTCCATTCATCTAAATATGAAAAGAGAAACGGTAACCACAGTTTTCTTGTACGTTTGGTTGAATTTGGGTATTTGATTTCTGTTTCCTCACAGTGCCTTTTATATTAGATTAAAGTTTTAACTGTCTCATAATTTTGTATTTCCCCAAGTTCTTCTTGATACTGCATATTTAATATATCAGACAAATTCATTAACATTTCCTGCATCATCCATGTTAGAAAATCAATTTGTTCTAAAAAAATTTTCTTTTAAATCAGCTGATAGAATTTTCAGATGATCAACAATAACAAGTAAAGCGATATCATTTACTTCGCATTTTTGGAGCCTATGAAACCGTTCAAAGTTTTGGTTGTTAATATATTTCTCACAAAACTCAATATGGGTAATGAAACCAAATATCTTCGCTTTTGTATCAACAAGAATTGTATTTGTTCCCTGAAGTTGCTTATTTAATATAGTAAGTTTTTTCAAAGGTATCAGCTAAATAACTCACAAATGCTTTACCATCGACTATTAACAGATATTTCATTTCAGGTTTGTCACTAAAAAAATCATTAAGAATATCAAACAATTCCATGAATCTTTTCAAGCAGTTCTCTTTATAGAGCCTTCTTAGTTCAGTGTGAAGTAAAAGTCTCATATGATCTGCATTTTATTCTTTACAAAATAGCTTGAATAGACGTTCACATTCGGTATTAGCTTTATTATAACAGTGTTACATTTTATTACTAAATGTAGTACTTCATTTAGAACAGGTAAGATGTTTAAACTACCAAATTTTCCCTATGAATAACGCAATGCACAAGAATCATTTCTGGATTATTCTTTTCTTTCATCAATTTTAAGCAGCCATTTTTCTTTCCCTTCATATAAGAATTATCATCTGCAGCACGAGAGGTTATATTTTTCATTGGTATATTATTAACATCTAAGTATTTTTTTTTAATTTATTATAATAATTTTTGGAGGTAGTGGTGCTTCTAATCTTTTATAGAACAACATTTCTTCAGCAAAATGCCCTTTATCAATATATCTTACATAAGTTTTCGATACTGCTCCACTATCTATCAAAGTTTATTCATCCGTTTGCACTAAGAATTTTCTTGTTTTTATGTTTTCAACAAGTTATTTTTCAAAATCTTCACTCATTTCGTCTATTCTTCGCTAATAATATTGTTACTTAATGGCATAGCTTTTACATCTTTGTCACTTTTTCCAAAACTGTTTTAAGAAATGCTGATATCGACGGTTTTATTAAATTCTTTCCTATATGTATGTAAATAGTATGAATTTTTACACATTTAGCGATGAACAAACAAATTTGATAACTAGTCTCAAGAATACGATTTTGAGTTGAAGTATGAGCAGTAAATAGGGACTTTACTGTTGTCCTCTTTTCAAAATTTTTTAAAGTTCAAATCTGAATTAACATTATCATTATGTTTTGCCTTCAAATGCGTCTCAAGACGACTCGTTTCATTGATTCATTTGTCAAACACTGCTGGCATAAAAGGAAAAAAAACGCGTTCAACGGTTGCAGTCAGTTTGGTGATGAGTCTCCAGCTCGTGCTACTGTATTCAGATGGTTTAGAGAATTTAGAAGAGGTCGCAATTTTCTTCAGGATGAAGAACACACTGGAAGGCCACCGTCGGCAGTAATCCCGGATAATGTGTCTGCCATACGAAAAATTTTAATGGATGATAATCGCTGTACCTATCAAATGATACAGAAGGAACTTAACATTGGATCCGTAGCCATACACAAAATCATTCATAAAAAATTACATATGAAAAAAGTAATTTGCCGTTGGGTTCCCCATAATCTAACTGAGCATCAAAAAGAGGAACGTGTCAGAATCAGTAAAGAAACTCTTAATATGCTGAATGATGGTGGCCACCGCATCATTTCTAAAATTTTAACAGGTGATAAAACGCACATACCGTTTTTTGACGTTCCAACACGTTAAGAAAGCAAAGTATGGGTCTTTGAAGATGATCCCACGCCGACAATGGTGAAAAAACAACGCGCACTGAAAAAAGTGATGTATGCCGTTTTCTTCAGAAGTACGGGATTGGTCAAAGCCATCAAGTTGGAAGGACAGAAGACAGTAACAGCAAATTGGTATACCACTAAATGTCTTCCAGAAATTCTACAAGAACTGAATGTTAGGGTATTGATGCTTCACCATGACAATGCATCTTCACATACAGCCGGATTAACAGTTGAGTTTCTGAAACAAAAACAAATTAAAGTGATCGAACATCCGCCGTATTCGCCTGATCTAGCTATGGTTATTCTTTAATCTAAAAAAGAACTTACGTGGACGTCGTTTTCATTCAGAAGAAAAGATTGATGTGCATTTTTTTTATCTATTCGAAGAAATGAATGGCTTGAGGCATTTAATCTGTGGAAAATTCGTCTACAAAAGTGCATTGATGCTGAAGGAGACTACTTTGAACACAGCTAAAATTTTGTAAGTTAACTTTAAAACCCTAGTTGTATCTCAAAAATTTCAGTGATCCTCGTATAAGAGCAATTAAAAACTAAAATTTAATCATGTGCTAAAATCAATTTAATGTGATATATGTGATATAAAGTAAGCGTAAACTAAAAAATGCATATTTATTTAAATGTATACAATATATTTACCACACCACCACCACAAAATAACATTTTCTTTCGATTTGACAAATTTTTCTTGAAAATTATGCTTCTAAAATTAAAATAAATAAAAATAAAATCAAATACTTACTAATTATATCTATACAATGTATATATTTTTATATCAACGAAGCTTTTACAGCAGTTTTACGGGCGCCTTTTTCAAACTAAGACTAACTAAATGCTGCGAAACACCGCAGATTTCAGCCTTTCAGATGTGAACAACTGCGTTTTTTAGCGAGATTTTAAATCGTCTGGGGAATGCAGAGCCGTGCGCCTACCGCAAAGAGATTAACCTGACGGTACCAATAACCCAATTGATATTTTGGTCTGATCAAATAAATTAATAATATTTATTGGCCTCAAATACTTAAAGAATTCGCTTTTTACTTTCAATTTCGGTACCGTAATCTAGCATTGCATTTAATTTGCCCTGAGCAAAAGGGATAAACTCGTGTCGAGTCCATTTTCGAACTCCCCCCCCCTGTGGGGTGCAGGCTCCATGTTGGGAAACACTGGTCTAGAATATATAAGCATATTCTTACTTCAATAAGTAACATTTCTACAACGTAGTAATGCATGAGCATAATATAGCATATCAATTACTTTAATACTCCATAGGTGAAACGTCAAGGGACTTTACAGGAATATGTTGGAAAGGTATATGTGCAATACCTGTATTAGTCTTCATTTTTTCAAGGAATGCAGTGGTAGTTTTCGAAGTATGACTTGTAGCTTTGTCTTGTTGATGTTTCACTCTTTGAAAGTCTTTGGGATAAAGAAGTGGAATTTTTTCTGTAAATATTGGACGTAAAACCTTCTGATAGTATGATGAGTTGATTTTAACATTTTTTTCTACTCTTTTTACTTTTAATTTCCCATTCTAGGAGAAACTTGCGATTATCATAAACCCCTTACTGAAACTTTCTTTACTTTGAAGGAACCAGGTTTGTACATTTTTTTCTCCTCGTTTCCTTATGTAAATAGACTTTTTCGTTTCAGTCATTTAGGTAAACCCATGCTTCATCAAGGGTCACAATGTATTTCCCTTTATCTCCTGCTAAATGGTTTTCATACAGGATTCTACAAAATGTTTTGCGTTGAGCCACATGTGTTGGCAAAAGCTGGTGAACATTCTGTGTTTTAGCTTTTTTAAGTTGTAAATCTTGATTTATTATTTTATTTATTGTTGATACAGATGTATCTAAAGACTTTGCAATTTATTTCTGTGTTGATGGATTTTCTCTTGTTACCAATGATTTCACTTTAGGAACATTTGAAACAGTACGTACTTTTTTCGGATATTCGTTTTTAGTCTTCTTTCCATGTAGAAATAATGATTGACGGTTTTTACCTGTCCGATTAATAATGTTGCTTATTTTGCACTTAGAAATTTTAATAGCATGCATTTCACAACGTTTTTGAATCCTGGAATAAGAATATTTCTCTTCGGAAAGCGCAAAAACATATCCCTCAATCCACAGATTGTTTATATGCTACATTTTGAAAGAACAATAAATTTAAAAGTAGCAGGTGATATTTCCCATTTCAAATAATAAGCTGTTGCCAAAAAGTTTTATTTTAAAACATTTACTTTTTTAAAATTCTTAATCGAAATCGTTCTAAAAATGTGTTAATACCCTCTGTAGATACATTAAGTGTTTCAACCCTTTAAATATAATTATTTCAGAGTTATGCATATTTCATTTCAAAATAAGTAAATCCTTTGTGAATCGGAAGCGGGAATCATCGTGTAACTCAATTGAGCAATGATTTGAATTTATACCGAATTTATTAAACTGAGAGAATTCATGCAATATACCATTCTAAATTACGATATTTTTCTTTGTAGAATCATAAATCACATTTCTTATTTGTATTTAAACGTATTTCTTATTTGTATTATTTAATCCTTAAAATATTTTTGTATTATTGAATAATGAAGTCTAAAATTTGTGAAGAACTTAATGTAGGAAAAAAATAGTAGGCTTTTTTGCGGTAAGTAATGTTAATCGTTAGAAAATATGACCTCAGTATATAGAATAACCATTTTAGTGATGATATTAATGCTCGTTAATAAAATTTCGCTATATTCCTATGTCTGTACAATTATTCAAGCTTTATGAATTCGAGAGGAATATAATTTTCTTCTCATAACTGTGTTATAAAGATACATACTAACACTGTTCTTTTTCAAATTAGCAATTTTTTCCATAAAATTTAAGCCAAAAAAATTATTTATATCATTCTACATTCTCTTCGGTCACATTTCTTCATTTCACTTAAAAACATTAATTTTGATATTTTGACAATATCGTTTCTATAAATAAGAAGACATAAAGCTTTCAGAAAATTTATGACTTTTAATTTATACTTTTGCTGTTGTTGTTGTCGTGTGATAAGTGCAAAAGAAAAAAAAGAAAAGGTAAAAACGACAAGACATATGGGACCAAAGGCATGGAGTACTGCCCTGGCCTCATTTTCAGCCTTTTCCGTATAAAGGGTGTCATGGCAGCAGTTGGGGTCGATGTTGAAGAGGGTCGAAGCAACACAGATGCAGTGGAACTCCTGTGCAGTGTTTTTGATACTTTTTGTCAAAAGTAAATAAATCAACTCATTGTAAATTAAAAATGTTAACAAAATTAAATGAATTATTTTCTGCATGGGAACCACACATATGTAAAAATAAATGATTTTATTTTTACGCTCATAACACTTTTTACTTTAGTTTTTTTGTTGTAAGACTAGAAACTTTAATTTTTAATTTAACTGAAAAAAATTCATCTGTTTAAAAATACCATTTTTTAGTGAAATTTCTTAGTGAGTATTATAAAAGATAAAGATGTGATTTTAGATTTATACGCTAAGATTTACAGTTTGAGCTATTAACACAGTGTAATACGAAATGTTGTTTATCAATACAGAAACGTGATTTGCTTTTGAATTTAAGCAAATCAATTGTGATGGTCAAGCTTGGTCCAATATAACAGAAATAGATCATCCAGGATTGGACCAATCTTTGTCGCCAATAATGGACTAAGATTACGCCAAGATATTTTATTAATTGTGGATGCAAGAAGGAAAGCAATTTATTGTTAAATCATATTTAGTATTTGTACCTTTACACATCAGTAATACTGTACAAGGGATTATTGATAACAGCTTCAGATACATCTTAAGAAATACTTGAAAATAATATGTTGTATCTTTGAATCTTGTTCAAAGTGATGAGGAAAACTTTCCTTCTAAATTCCAAATCAAGAAATTAGAAGCAGATTATTTGAGATGACTAGTTTGCACAGACCAAATAAACATTGAGATCTTTGGTAGAATCAAGAAGAAATCTGTTTCCCTTTTGATCGAACTAAAAGTATGGCATGTTCAACAGGCAACTGTAATTTTCCAATGAGCAATAAAAATATATTGGAGTTCATTTTTCAAAATATATTTTAAAGTTTTACTTATAAAATAAGGAAATTTATGAACATGGTATGTTCTCCATTTAGGAACATGGTTATTTCTCACTTCTTTTTCGAAACCATTATCATATCGGGAAAAGTAATTTGCATTCAGAGGAAATGAAATCACAGACAAATATTAAGATTTTAATTTTATTTATTTGTTAAACACATTGAAAACAAATACAGCCTGAGAAACTGATGGATATTTTCTTGAAATTTGAGCCTCTAACATTTGCAATTTGCATCCAAAACTGACCCATATAAGTAAATTATTAATTTCGATATTAACGTCTTCTGTATCAAAATTATTATTTAAAAATAGCTTAAGAAGTCTAAATAATCAATAACTATTCATAATGAGTCTGTGGCTTCTCCAACAATATTGTAATAACTAAACTCAGTGGCACGACAGCCTATGTGAGGGCTACAGTGCCATTTCTGTTTCCATGACCTAAGGCCCTGGGGTACAAAGCATATATCCCGGCTAGGTATTCAGGACTATACGAATTACGAGACATAAACAGAAATGTTTTTACCTTATAATGCCTTTTACAGGCTTGTCTCTCCTTCCTCTTGAGAAGCAAAGAAGAGAGGAGGAATTTACAGTCAAATGTAATTTCAAAGCGTTTTCGATTTTTACAATAACAAAAAGTTTCATAAAATTAATTGCTTAAATGAATTATTTAAGCCAATGTTTCCCATTGCAATAATTATTAATATTTTACTTGATATTTGTAATCGAATAATAGGTAGGAAAATAATATTCAAACAAAATAAATAAAAGTAATTTTTAATTTGATTTCATTTTGGAAAAATGCGCACAATGAATAGATATGAATACATTAATATCGATGTATCTAATTTCAACATCACAGTATACCCTAAGAAATCCATGATTCAAAGTGTTTCAAGTCCAAAAATGTCCGAGCGAGAAACACAGAGCTAAAAACTCACATTGTATTATACTAGATAAATATATAACATTTTTTATATTTTATGTATTATTCTGCTTTCTCAATCCAAATTTTTACGTTAATTTTCAAAGTATGCATAAGTTCACTAGTATTATTCTTATATTACAAACAAGAAAATAATTCTGAGAAAAAACTGTCATTTTCAATTCAACCTTTTCTTATTTTTAATAAAAGGTGCGAAGCACTTTCTCTCTTTTTTTAGAAAAAAATTCTTTGATCAGAAAAGTTTGGAAATTTTTATTAGTATACCGTAAGTCAGCAAATGTCAAGAAATATTAAAAATGAAAAATGTTATACACTTTCCTGATTCTAAAAACAATCTCTTAAGTCATTTTCAAACATTTGAAAATCATTCTTATGTATATCTCTATATAACTGAAAAGCAAAAGTATTAAAAATCAGTAATGAATAAATAATAACTCTCACAATAACTTTTACAAACTGAAAAAAACCTTTTATATTAAATATTTTTTAAAAATTGTTTTAATAAAATACTTTATGAATGTATTCGAGGACACAATTTTCCAAAAGTATTGTCCCGATGTTCTACCAAATATTACTTTATTAATTAGGCATGGTTAAGAAACATGAATGATCTCTCCAAAAAGTAATTAAGGAGTTTTTCTTTTTATAGACAATTAACTTTCTAAATTTTTGAACTATGTAGGCATCCTATTAACTAATTAAAGCTATTGCAAGGTTTCCTTAATATTCATAAGGAATTACCTTCAGTAAACATTTCTCATAAATAGTCAAATGTATTCCAAAAGCACTGAGTCTGACGTATCCGAACGAAGATGTGGATATAAGCACCCATTTCTAGTTATTCACTAGGAATTACAATTCAACTTAGAACACATTGATTCTACTACTAAATTCTTATGAGCCATTCCACAAAATGAAATCGAATTAATTCTAATGGTTTTGGACTTGAGAAAGAAAATTATTTTGTACAATTCTGATCCATAGAGTTTTAATAAGGCCACCGAATAAAATAACAAATGGTTTTCCGATAGAATTCGTTTTCAACTTTTATGTATGTCAATTTTTTATAATACATGTTTTTTACATGTTTTTCACTCAAGTGCAGCGACATGACAATTTGAAGATGCCAACTTAGATTTAAGCCATTTTAATTAACAGAGGTTAGAAATTAAAAGTTTGAGTTTTTGTGAATTTCTTACTATATATATTTTATAAAATATTTTGTAAAACTAATTGTTAATTAAATCATATAGATTGAATAATTCAGAATTCTGTTTTATCCCTATCCAATTTATTATCAATCACTGCTTTAAATTTTTTTCATGTGCAACATATTTGAAGAGATCTTGTTCATCAGCCTCCTGAATTTTTGTGATTAACATTATATTCCCAAAATATTTGAAACTTATTTTCAATTTCGAAATTTATTTTACATAAAATCACTTTCTTATATAAACTCATATCTATTATTATCAAATAATTCTAGAAACTGTTACATCTTCTGCTATCACATTATTAAACAAGAATCATATTTTAAATATATATTACGGCTGTAATATTTTCATATCAATTTTAAAACTCTTATTTGGTTCTTACAATAATTTACACTACGTGATAATAAAAATACAACAACAGGAGTATATGTCAGAAAGCTATGAAAATGGTAAAAAAAAGACAGTAACCAATAATAAGTGATATTTATTATATGTGATACACTTAAAAATTAAAAAATTATACAATATATTCCGTAATTAACTCAAACATCCATCCTTATTGGTAATACATTCAATAATACGTCAACGTGTGGAATCAATGAGTGTACGAATTAACTCTTGAGAAACAGCTATTCATTTTCTATCTTAATACTTACCACAATTAACTTAAGGAATACAGTTGTGGAGCAACCTATGCAAACAACGATTTACCACAATCAAACTTTTGCATCAGTGAGAGATCCAGAGTACGTTTAGTTTGGATGGTTTGTTTCTTACTTATAGGCCATTTTTAAAAGAGGACTAATTATACTAGAACTAAAAGGGATTTAGAACCACAGAAAATTCTACGAAAATTACAAATAAATCTATTTGGACACAACATGGCCTAGTGGTAGGACAACACTTTTCTGAGAGGAAGGTCTTAAATTCAAAACCTAACCACTATTGAATAACGGGAGATGTATGTAGAATTTCTATCTTCGGCATGTACATTTGTGAGAGTAGATGCATGAGAGTCTGGGTTTTATTCTGTGCAAATAGTGAATACAGCCCACTATAAATGAAAAGTCCTTCCTGAAGGCAATTTACATGGTGGATATTAATATGTCTTTGACAGCCTTTGGCTATGAGTTGGTACACTAAGAAGTGCTGTTGTTGCACCAGCATATTTTCTCGAACCTATCCCTGATTTGGGTTCTATCAGTCAGTAGAAGCAGCCGGATGGAAGTCTTCGTAATTTAGAAATGGGAATCAAGCAGAAGACTCGCTAATACTTGACTTGCCATCCCACAGGTACTATTTCACTTGAAGGACATTGTGACCACACCCTATTTAATGAGTCCTAGCTGCCTTTAGTGAAGATCTTCGGTTAAGCCAGGCTTTGAATTCACTGCCTTCGTATAAGGAAAATGACATCATAACCAACCAGGCCACCGCAGTCTCTACACTACGTGGTGTCAAATATGATCGAAGTTATAGACTCACCATGACCTAGTGGTAGGCAGAGCTTGACTAATCCAGGGTCATACGGGCACTTGCTCTGGGTCCCTTCATCAGTGGGGCTCCTAAATCAAAAAGAAAGTTTATTTTACGTTGTCAATCGAATAGAAAGTTTCTTTCTATAAAGCAGATTGGATTCCCAAAAGAAGTTTTTGTCTAGGGCCCAAATTAGACCAATTCGAGCCAAGTTGGTAGGACAAAAGGTTTGAATTTTTCATAAGATCCCAAGTTCAATCTCAACCACTGTTGAGCAAAAGGAAATTGATTTTGGGCTTCTACATGCATGTTTGTTCGTTTGAGTGCTTAGGAGTTTTACTAACTCCATCTCTAGCGACACGTAAATACAGCACACTATCCGTGAAAAATCTATTTCGGAAATGAATTTACGCAGTAAGTTATTAAAAATGCTATACAACTAACTTCAGCCGTTATATACTGTCCATTACGAACTGTCAAATAAGCCTGATGTTCACCATGGCCTAGTGCTAAGAAAACGCACTTTAAAATATAAGACCTCGAGTTCACAGCCACTCGTTCAATCTCAATCATAGTTGATGAACGGAAGATGGATGTTGAGTCTTCCACATACATATTTGTCACGGTAGGCTCTTGGGAATTTTCCGGGTGTCTTCCCTTATGATATGTGAATACTGTTCACTATCGACGAAGAGTCCTTCCAGAAGTCAATTTATGTTGTGAACATTAAGGATATCTCACAAATGACCAAAGATTATTAAGCTCTCCCCTACCCGGTGTCAAAAAAAATCCAAAGGGAGAATTGAACCAACAAGCTATAGAACTGAAGATCAGAAAGCTGGCCATTCACTTGCTATAGTTCTACAGAAAAATCCAAAAACACAAGTGAAAAGGAAACCATCCGGATACCTTGCATTGAATGTTGGCTAATTTGCGGTGCCTGATCAATATAAATGGTATTTTCTTTTGCCAGCTGGAAATACCTCGATCCTCAGAGTTCTCTCATTCTTAGTATAGAACGTTCCCTCATAGACAGAAAATCTATAAGGTTCTACTGATTGATATGGCAGTTCAATTACTGTCGATTTTGTCTATTCCTTATCTTATATTTAGTTTCATCTGTCACAGAATGCAATGTACTTTGCATCATTTGAATAACTCGATTCACAGCATCTACTCTACTATTTACATATTTTTCTAATATCTGTTCATTGAGTTGAATTTTTTCTGTCATGATCTGTAGTAATAAGTTTTAAATATTCTGATTTTTAGTTTTGAGTTTTAACATTTAAATATAACTACCTTTTAAATTCATAAACAAACTTACAATTATATATAAAAATAATAGTAAGACATGTTAATTTAAAATTCAATTTATATTTGTAAATATTAAGCTGAATATATAAATGTAAATACAAAATTTTAGCACTCAATTACGCGTTTATTATAAATCCACAAGTTTTGTGGCCAAATAATTCAAATAAATTGGTTTGCAGAAAAAGTATGAGTGTGTAATAGAACGGCTTTCCTTACATATTTCCATTCTTTTATAAATTCCTAATGAAACTGTATAAGAATTTATACCATGATTATTCTGCTATTAAGATTCTGTACCTGATTGTAAAACTAGCAGATAAATGTATTTTGTTTTAGTAAAGTTTCCTCGTTTAGAACCGAAGTAAAGTTAAGTACAAGATGCCAGTCGCATTTCCTGTGCTACATTTATTTTAATATTATTCTTCCTTCACCATACTTTTTTACATGTATTATATGTAACTAACATAGCTGTTGCATATTTTTTAAATCAATTACCAATGTTCTCCATTTACAGAGGTGCACAATCGATATAATATACCAGTCCGATTGAAAAGGGTACTTTTTCTTTGTAACCAAAAATAATATTAGAATTTTATAACAAATATATTTTAAGAATACAAAATACTAATATTATGGATTCAAAAATTTCAGTGATAAAATTGAAGAATAAATGAAACCATCAGGTTTCGAAAATTTTGAAAAATTTCAATACAAAACTATTATTATTTTAAAGTTATTATATTAAAATAATGTGATAACTTTTTATTATGATTTTTTCAATATATTTTAAAGAAATTATTTAAGTACTTCTATATATATATATATATATATATATATATATATATATATATATATATATATATATATATATATATATATATATATATATATATATATATATATATATATATATATATATAAATTTGTATGGTATATTTAAAAGATTATTAGTGTTGTAGTAGAAGAAAAATATTCAATGTGATTTTACGTATTTATTCTTTGTTCTTAGGAACTTTTAATTATATGTTTCACAATTTTTTTAGTATTATTCTAAAATATTACACGTCATTAAACTCAGATTGTAATTTTTAAAAATGAAGTCCCACAATATAAGATAATGCGTATAATTTTGCACACAGAAAAAAGAATCTAACTTTATTTCTTCCCAGCATTTTCAAAAACAAGATCTCATGTGCAAGTTTTCTCAGTTTGATACAATATTTGAAGGCAAAATTTTGATCATCACAGTAGGTAAAAATCAATTTTATAGAAACCGCTCAGTTCACAGAGAGTCAGTTCATTATTTATTCAAGTATGTCCTAGAAAAACGATTGCTCAACTTCAATGAATTGATCTATTTTGTTAATGGTTTTCATATTTAAAAAGACTAACACGCGCGTCTACAACAGCGTTTACATAAATTTAAGCAAATGTTGATATATTTGCAAAAAACACGAAAGAATCGCTTTGTAAGTCGTTGCAAAGTCAAAGATGTTCACAGAATCAAAAATAATACTTCAGACTTAAATCTTATAGCAAAAGTTTTGTTTGTAACAGGAATCGACATTTTTGGGAAAGATTCGCATGGAACAAGGATGTCACAATTCACATGTGCTTTGAAAATGGTGTATACGTTTCTACTTCACGTTTCGTTCGTTGATTATTGGTTGATGTCTTACGTAAATCTAGTACTCCACTGGAGAGAATATCAATTGGTTTTCTCGTTTGTGTTCAGCTATACTACATCTTTGGTGCTTTGGCATGTAATGTTTCGCAGAAGAAAATTAATTAAAATATTCTTGAAGAAACTAGATTCAGCTTCCAGGGGAATAAAAATTGGTATTTTAGAGAAAGGAATCATTAGATTCTCAATTTTCTTCAGCATGATTTTCATACCAGTTGTTTATAGTATTACTTCTGTATATTTAATGAACAAATCTGATCCAGATCATCACTACTATACATTTTATACCTATGGCTACAGAGTTGAAAATTTCACCGCACTTCTGAACATGTACTTATTTGCGAAGACTGGTGTGATACATTTAGTAGATCCGATTTTCACAAGCTGCGTTACTATTTTTTACTGTATTTTGTGTCACAAATGCTGTAGGTTATTTACAGAATATAGCCATACCCTGAGGAAACAGCTAAAATCTCCAGAGACACCCTCAGATGGAGCTCTTCTACTATTAGCAACTCAGTTCGATAAACTTTATGGACTATTAGAAAGCTTACAATCCATTTTCTCTCTGCCAGCTTTTTTACTGACTCTCATTGATTCCACATCTAGTTTTACAATTTTAGCATCTGCATTATTATACAACGAGGACGAGATAACAGGACCAGTTATTGCAGAAAATACTTTTGTTTTTGTGACTTCTGTATTGCTTCTAGTAACTCTCATAGCCTTTGCTGCCGAAGTGCCAGTAACGATGAGTAAATCAAGGAGTTTCTTACAAAAACTGTACGAAAAGCATGTGTTGTGCAATAATCGTTTGAATATACAAACGAGGAACACTTATATATTTCAAGCCTTCAAAGATAAGCCAGTTATGATACTGTCAGGCTGTGAAATCATACATTTCACCAGAACATCCATCCTCACAGCTCTTGGAACACTTTTAACATATGGCTTGCTGGTAACGCAGTTAAAATAATATGGATGCAATGATAAAACTTTTGAATATTTTTTGGGTGGGAATAAAACAGGTAGTATTCAAATTTTTAAGACAGTTTGCAGAAACAAAAGTTTATTTTTGAAACTCTTTCAGCCTTATAATGGCATGTTTTGTCAACACAATTGAAACAGATATTACTTATAAATGTGTGAGAACAAATATTATTGGTAATTTTATGAAATTTCATTCAAAAATGAAAAAAAAAATTTTTTTTAAGTTAGAAAATTTACTAGAGTATATTCTATATATATATTTTTTTTTTTTTTGCATATGCACCTCTTAGAATACATTTAAAATATACTTAATTAAATGCTGCTGTAATGAATGATGCATACATAAGTTAATGCTTTTTACTTTTATGAAATTGTTTCCAAAAAATAAATCAAAATAATTTAAAAGGAAATTTTATAATTTCTAGTGAAATGTTTTATTGCATATAAATTTGTTAAATAGTGCAATATTATTCAAAACATAAATTTATGAGATGACATGATTTATAATGTAAATAAAGAAATAATAAAACAACTTTTGAAAAGTTCGAAAAGTTCGCCGTTATGAAGAAATTATTTTTAAAAAAAATAAATTATTTACTGTTTTGCTTTAGAAATGATTAACTGAAAATATATAGTGATTATTCACATTGCAAGCTTCCTCACTTTACATTAATATATTAATGTTTTTCAAAAAAAAAAAAAGAGTAAAATCTAAATATATTTTTACCAAAATGTTTTAAAAGCAATCGGAATTTATCACCTTTTACAAAAAGTTAAGTAAATTTAGAGAATATATTTTTCTGTTTTACATACAAAACAATATATTATTATAAATATTTGTTATTTATCCCTTTTTTAATGTTACTGTGACATTTTGTTCAAGATAATCAGTCATATAATATATTTAAGTGCCCGCTATGATTTATCTGACAACTGGCTAAGAGAGAGAGAGAGAGAGAATGACTATTGACTGTGTTTTAAAACATGAACAATTTCACAACACGAAGATAATTATTTACTAGCTTCAGTTACACGATACACATACCTCAATAGAACAATTCAATTATTAAATTCCAGGACAAACAAAAAAATGTTGACCTTAATATAGCCAAATGTGGTAAGTAATTAGATTTATAGAATTTACCTTTTTACTTGTTCCTATAGTTATTGCAGATTTTGAAATGTATACATTATGAAAGTGATGTTGATAGCTAAATATGGAATAGTTTGTTATCGTTTACATTCATTTTATAAATATTTAAAATTGAATTTCAACCATGAATTTAAATCAAATTGATTAAAAGTATGTTTAAATTAAGGTACAACAAGTTGATCTCAAATAGACAAACTGTACTTTCTCAATGAAATCGAAAAATCAATATATTATGATTTTATTAATCTAACTATAACAATTTTTATAGATTTATCAAAATACAAAGATGAATATGTGAAAGTAAATTAAGGAAAAAGTTTTAAACTGAGAGAAAATTTTAAATTCTGTATTTTCATAATATAAATATTTTGAAAACTAGGCAATTAATTTTGTAACCAAGAACATTTGCTTTCCTTCTCTGCCAAAAATGAGAAGTCTTAAAGCAAAATGTTTTCCATCACTCAACAACCGGGGAGATGAGAGGATCGTTAGATCACAAATATAATTATTTGAATATGGAAAAATTATAACACTTGCTAATAAATATACGGTGAGTCTAAATAAGTGCCACAAATTCATCACGACAATATAAGGTTGCTAATTTTACCGCATTCTCGAATTTCTGCATCCTTGACTGAAATATCGAACGCTTTCGATAAAATAGATATATCATGTGACTACTTTCATTCTCTAAATCTGAGCATATGACATAAATATTTGGAAAACGATTTCATCTTTCAAACAAACACTAGCTTAGGTGAAATAAATAAGAGTGCCAAATTAAATACATACTTTTAATGTCTAGTTTACTATGTTTAAATCATTAATAAACATGATTCAAAAAAATATATATATATACGAGGGTCACTCTAAAATTTTTGAGATACAAGTAGGTTTTTAAAGCTGTACTTACAAAATTTTAGGTGTGTTCAAAGTAGTCTCCTCCAGCATCAATGCACTTTTATAGACGAATTTTCCACAAATTAAATGCCTCAAGCCATTCATTTCTTCGAATAGATAAAAAAAATGCATTTATAGCCACATCAATCTCTTCTGGATGAAAACGACGTCCACGTAAGTTCTTTTTTAGATTAAAGAATAACCAAAAGTCGGACATAGCTAGATCAGGTGAATACGGCGGATGTTCGATCACTTTAATTTGTTTTTGTTTCAGAAACTCAACTGTTAATCCGGCTGTATGTGAAGATGCATTGTCATGGTGAAGCATTAATACCCTAACATTCAGTTCTTGTAGAATTTCTGGAAGACATTTAGTGGTATACCAGTTTTCTGTTACTGTCTTCTGTCCTTCCAACTTGATGGCTTTGACCAATCCCGTACTTCTGAAGAAAACGGCATACATCACTTTTTTCAGTGCGCGTTGTTTTTCCACCATTGTCGGCGTGGGATCATCTTCAAAGACCCATACTTTGCTTTCTTGACGTGTTGGAACGTCAAAAAACGGTATGTACGTTTTATCACCTGTTACAATTTTAGAAATGATGCGGTGGCCACCATCATTCAGCATATTAAGAGTTTCTTTACTGATTCTGACACGCTCCTCTTTTTGATCCTCAGTTAGATTATGGGGAACCCAACGGCAAACTACTTTTTTCATATGTAATTCTTCATGAATGATTTTGTGTATGGCTGCGGATCCAATGTTAAGTTCCTTCTGTATCATTTGATAGGTACAGCGATTATCACCAATTAACATTTTTCGTATGGCAGACACATTATCCGGGATTACTGCCGACGGCGGCCTTCCTGTGTGTTCTTCATCCTGAAGAAAATTGCGACGTGTTCTAAATTCTCTAAACCATCTGAATACAGTAGCACGAGCTGGAGATTCATCACCAAATGCTAATTGCAACCGTTGAACGCATTCTTCTTGATTTAATCCTGCTTTGAAATCGTAGAAAATCATAGCGCGAAAATGTTCTCGCGTCAACTCCATTTTCTCTTCTGTTTAAACTTTATTCCACGCTAAACAAGTTGAAGTAAGTCAGTAAAAAATCGTCTTCTGTGTTAAAATACTTTTTACTTTAAAATTAAACCGTTGTTTTTATTTTGTAAAATCTCGTCTACGCGCATCTCAAAATTTTCAGAGTAACCCTCGTATAAAATATTTTTCACATTTTCTAGATTATTATTTACTTTTAGATTTTATTGCATAACATAAGGATGTACTTTTTAAATGGTAACAATATACACCAGTATTAGCGTTTAAAGACATTTCTCTGAGTTCCGAAAGCATGGCAGTATTAATGTTACGTCTTATAATATTATTCAAAAAATGGAAATAGCTGAGATATCAAAATTCAGTAGCCATTTTTAATAATCTATCACCAAGGTCAAGTTATTGCGAAAAATGATAGTTTATATTACGCACATTCACAAAACACAATCAAAGTATAACGACGACGGGAAAAAATTCGCATGAACAACTTAATTGATGTTTGATAATAGAAAATACTAAATTTCATAAAATAACAAATTAAAAAGCATCCAACAAAAATTAATGTACTAATATTAAGATAAAACTTTATTAGCACAACAATTTTTTTATCATTTCTTATATAATGTTTAATAACGTATACATCAACTAGATTTCTTGAAGCCTATGTGCTCATAGAGCTTTAGCCTGCGTAGTAGGTCATTCCTCCTTCATCTGCATTTAGAGCAAAGAGGAAACTTCTTGCTACCCTTAGAATGTGTGAGATTTTCAAAGTGCCCACTGGCTAGTTGGGACAAACATGTACACTGGTGGAAATGCAATTAAAGACACTCAAAAATTCACTTATTTTTCCTGTAAAAGTGCATGATATTTTTTGAATTACCTTTATTTGAATCACATTTTTAGTTTTCAATTATTCAGTGTAAAAAAATTGCAAAAAAACTTAATTTAGTGAGAATTTAGATCTTTTAATCAAAAAATCAGAAATTTCAAATCAACAAATTTATTAATTAATAATGAGTGACAACTCCATTGCTTACCATTACTGCATGCATTCTATTTGGCATCGATTTCACAAGATTTTGAAGGTAATTTAATAGCAAATTTGACCATACATTACAAATTTTGTCTTTTAAGTCCATTACTGACTCAAAGTATCCGTTTTCGTAAATTTTTTGTGTTATCAATCCCCAGATGTTTTCAATAGGGTTCAGATCGGGACTTCTAGCTGGCCAGTCCATAACCTTGATGTTTCGCTCCATGAAAAAGGCTTTTGTTGCTTTAGAGTTGTGAATCCTGCATTGTCTTGTTGAAATATCCTGGAATCTTCATCCATATCTTTGGCATAATTCCACAGAACGTTATCTAGGAGTTCAATATAATCGGAGGAATTCATTTTAGGTGTGATTCAACAGATAGGGGTTGTTCCATAGCTCGAAAAAGCTCCCCACAACATCAATGTGCTTCCACCAAAATTGCGGCTAACTGAAATCTCCTTTTAGGTTCCTATGCGATGCTAATACTTGTTTCGATCTGATCCATCTAAATTAAACATTTCTCATCACTAAACACCACATTGTTCCATTCAGAGTCCTCTTCTAATTTTAGCGGAATTTACGTAAGGTCTTATTGCCTCGCGAATTATCTGCCGCTTTTGACGGTCACTTACTACAAATACCTTGACGCTTCCTAACTCCATATATATCACCTAGATTTGAAAAATTGCATGCAACAGTTGGAGAGCGATTAATTTTCTTTGCAATTGACCTATTTGAGTAGCCTTCTTCCTCTAAAATCCAACATTTTGATCGCTTTTCTATCGAAAGCCCGATGTTACGTCTCATTCTCTAACTACCTTTAAATAATAACTGTTTGAGCCAAGATGTTTTGAAATATTTAGTATCAGACAAACTGGAGACAACAAACTGCTCGTTTTAAGCACTTTAGAAACAAAAATGAAGTGGTAGATCACTAAAATTCTAGATTTAAAGTAAGTGTCTAATTGCATTTCTACTCGAAATATTGGATTTTTTAAACTAAATGATGTAAATACTCACTAAATTAGTTTTTCTTTACCAGTTTTTTGCACAAAATGATTGAAGACAAAAAATTTAATTCAAATAAAGTAAGTACAAAAAATATCACGGGCACATTTATATGAATAAGTGAATTTTTGAGTTTCTTTAATTGCATTTTCACCAGTGTATAGGTCTGCCAGTCACAATGGAAAGACCAGGTCTTTTGCCTAAATATTAAACATGTAAATGGTAAAACGAAAAACCTAAAATTTAGAAGCAATTATTTTTCGATTTTAGGAACACCTTTCTACACACATAGCTATTTCCAGAAGAAATCCTTCTTTTTCATAGGAGTTGATCTATTAAACTCAAATATTGTGGATAAAGGGTAACATTAATGAGAAACACATTTCAATGAGGAATTTGACACGAGAAGAACCTGACACCAGATTAAGAGGGCTATAACACCAGCGATATAAACAGAGCCTTTTTTTATTCTTAGGCGACGCACAATGTGATTTCGGAGAATTCTCTATTAAAGTGAATCGATGATTTATTCTGTTATTATCAATACATTTAAAGGATTCTTAAAAAAAATTCATGAAAATTGATATTTTTATGTAATTTGTTTGGTTTTGGCATTTTTGCTTTCCTTAAGAGTTGCCGTTTTTTGCTTAGTAATGAAGGGACTTAAAAATAATTAAATTAGAAGTCGAAATCCTTTTGGAATTTTTTATCCAATATTTTTTTTTTTTTTAAATGAAGATTTCCAAAGTTTTGACTTACTATCATCCCTATTTAGATTTCCGAAGTTCTAAGCTAACGAATGTAAATGTTTATTTAATAACTAATTTGCACTTTATTATTCAATTTTTTTCTAAGATTGTATTGAACATATATTATATAATAAATTAGAACTAAGAATTTACGAGTTCCTCAAAAGGGATAAATGTCTGGCACAAATCTATGAAAATTCTCTAATTTTTTTTTTTCCCTTTTTAACGTTGGTTAAAAGAAATTTTGCTGAGTAAAATATGACTTAACTTATAAATCATTTTTCAGTAATTACAAGGAAATATTTTCGACAAATGAGACATGAAATATTTTATATAAACTCATTTATTAAAAAAAAAATTTCTGTGTGTTATACATATATCCTATTGATTATGAAAAAATTAATTTTAAGCCCTTTTAAGTGAAAAATTTTATTTGTTTTTTATTTATATACTTATATAATAATATATAAATATTTTTATATTCATACAATATATATTATTTAAATTTCATTTTGATAAAATTTTTTTGGGAGGTGACATACTTAATTAGTTATTGTAGTCAAAATGAGATTTTTTCACTTTATTTCTGTATAAAAAAATGTTAATTATTAACAAGATATTGCTAGTTAAATAAAATTACTTAGCTTTTTATAAGAAAATTAGAAATATCATGTCATATTATTAAAGAACATTAAAATTCCAGCAAAAGAAATTTACTTGAATATCTAAAAACTAATATAGAAACCTTGATGATATATTCTTCACCATAATATCAATTGGACATTAACTTTTTTTGGGATAGAACAGATATTTTTGCTTCATCAATATCATTGAAAATTTGCAGACATGTATTTTGACTGTAATTATCAGAAATAATTATCGGAAAAAATCAGAATTCAGAAAACATTATGGATTTTGCTGTATTCACACATGAAAATTAAAAAACTATATCTTATGACCTTAATCTTTTAAAGCCCTCTTAATGTATCACTCCTTTACCATATAACATCATCATAAATAATTTGTACATATTTAATTTAAATTAAAATGAAAAACTGTTTCACATAAAAACAGGACTAACCTATCTAACATTTCAGATATTTTGTCAGAAAATATGGAGCCATTTCCCATTTATTTAAGCAAAATATGTTATAAATCTTAAAGTATAAGACTTAAAAGAAATGTTTTTTTTAAAGTTTTCTTACATTCGAATTTCTAAATAAATAATTATTGAAGATGGATGCTAAATCCAGTAATTAAAGACAAATTTAGTCTCAATTTGTATTTTTGATTTTAAATAACGTATACAAGTTAGGAATCATAAAAGAAAAAAAATTTATTTAAGAAAAAATTGATGCTGTTAATTTGTTACTACTGTCGAACTGTGTTAAAATATTAAGAAAAAAATATTTAAAAATTGACAAATTCTTTTCTTGTATTTAATTTCTTTTATCAAGGCAATACACACACTGCACATATTAAATTTCTTATTTCATACCACACTTGGACATAACATGGAATTTGAAATTAATTTTTAAGTTTTTTATGGTTAGTTATTTTCTGCTGTATTATTAATATATTTAATCCAAAATAGGTGTTATTATTTCATACAAATTCCTTTTACACAAAAATTGCTTTCATTGTAAGTATAAGACAAAGTATACCCCTGAATATAAGGGAGATATAATTAATTTCTTTAGAGTGAAATATTTACCTATCCCACTTTTTAAAACATTTTCACTTAGATTGTGTTCTACTATTCAGGTTGCAAATATTACAGTGTAATACAAAACAGCATGGAGCAAATGGAGATGGAAAGGATTAGTTCTTTCAGTTGTGGAATAAGATTTAGTGCTGACTTCAGCATATCGGAAACGTGTATTAGAGGTATGCTGGAATTCAATACCGCTCTAAACGATGATACCGTGTGCAGAACTAGTGTGGTGATTTAAAACATAGTAGTTCATCTGACCTCTATGTCTCAAGATTCCAATTTCAAGGTGTTGCAGGTAGAAGCGGCATTCATCAATTTATACTATGTTGCTCCCATTTCGAGTTTTCCATTTAGTTGTCCATGGAGTCATTGGGCACGCAAACGCATGTGATTTTAAATCAAAAGTAAATAAAGCAATGGGCACTTTGGGGGCATTCCACTCAGTTGCAAACAACGTATATTAGTACAAGTGGTCATTGAATGATGTATAACACACTGAAAGAGTTGTGCTATGATTCATGATGTAGCTGAGCGACCTATCACTGAAAAGTGCACAATTATGCCTATCATCACGTGCAGTGGTGTAACGAGTTGGGTGCGATCGATTCCGTTGTACGCATTCCTTTCTTCATCCAGTAATTACATATATGCATAACAGTTTATTAATTTTGTCCACCATAATCACCGATTTCTATGAAGAATGATCCACAATCTATATAGGCTAATGTTCTTCCTTGGCTAAATTCAGAAACTTGATTGAAAATCGCTGGGTCTTCAACAAACCATAGTTAAACAGTTTTAAGAAAAAACGCATAAGAAAATAATAACTCTATTTGAAAATGGCAGTCCTTTCTTCTTTTATACAATGTTTGCAATTATCACTACAGTCACCCGTGATACATGTGCCCAAAACTAATGTTGTTGTTGTCGAGTAACAAGTGCAAAAAGTAAAAAAAAGAAAAGGTAAAAAAGACAATTCATATGGAACCAAAGGCATGGAGCACTGCCCTGGCCATATCTTCAGATTTTTCCGTGTAAAGGGTGTCATGCCAGCAGTTGGGGTCGATGATGAAGAGGGTGCGGGCAACAGAGATGCCTCTGATCCAGCGGAACTCCTGTGCATTCTACGTAGGTTCTAGATCCGTCGGGCATGATTTTCATACCTCTCATGTGCCCAGTCCGCATTTTGCTGATGGTAGAGATCAGGATTAAGCTCCGGTAAGCATCATTTTTCCGTTGTCTCCCGCAGAGCTGATGCCTTGCGACGGCGTTTGCATCGAAGCAAGTGGTAGAAGTGGGAGGGGGATTGATATTCCTAGCCTCCTAAGCGAGAGTCCGCCTATTCATTTCCCTCGATGTTAACATCTTCAGGGACCCATTGGATGGTGCAGGTTTTCTCACTTGCAACTCAGGTGCACAGAAGCGAGTTTATGTCTTGAGCGAGTCTCGTTTTACCTTCTTTAATGGTCTCTAGAACAGATGTACAGTCAGAGAATATGTTGATGCCATTCGAGGGGACTGACTGTGTGAGGTAAAGGGTAAGAGCTGCCTTTATGGCAATTAGTTCACTGGTGAAGTTGGAGGCAACTTTTCCAGCTGAAATCCGTTGTTTGAGGGATGTTTGGTCTGGAAGGATAAGGAAAATGCCAGTACCTCCCCTGTCGCATTCTGATTTGGAAGAGCCGTCAGTGTAAGCGATGACAAGGTCTAATTTAGAAAGCTTGGTAATAGTTTTCATACCTTTTCTCCGAATGGTTTCTTCGGGTTTGCTTTTTGAACACGATTCCAGCAGGTTTAAATTGATCTTAACGATAGGTGGTGGTTTGACAGCAAAAGGTGGTTCTTCAATAATGTCAAGTCATGTGTGGTTCAGACTGATGCTGTTTCAGATGTCTTTGTCATATTGAAGCGTGTGGATGATCTTTTCAACCTCTCCCTGTTGGTCCAGGCACGAAAAGTGACATTTGAGATGTGTTCCTCGTTGTTGCTCCTGATTTTGTTGATGAATTTAATGATGGCCAATTTTCGTCTATTTTCAAGTGACTTTCAGGGGAACCTGTAACCCCTAGAGAGTGCTTCCCCAAGGTGGAAAATAGGGGAACACCTCTACTGGTCTTTCAGTGGGTGGTAGAAGGGAAATAAAATACCTTCCACGGACCAACAGGCAGAAGTCCAACCTTCCGAGGGAACAGCAACCCCCTTTATGACAAGTGCCCAATACTAATTAACATATTTCTCAGCCACAAACATGTGATGTAAGTTTCACAAGATTTGCATACTTTCTTTAGAGTGTTGCATTTTAGGGGCCAGAAGAGTACTTAATTTCGTCTGGATATGATTAATTAGTAGATCATAATGTGCCAAGTCATCTTTCATATATTAGTCAATTAAATAAATTATTATAATGCAAAAATATTATAACTTATACCAACATTGATTTCCCATAACCTGGTCTTAAAAATACTTTATATTTTCCAAATAATTAGCTAGAAAAAATAAAATGTTAAGTACATATTCATAAACTTTATATTTGTAGAGTGCAAATTCATAAACTTTATATTAGAAAAATTTAATCATTTCTCATACGCAACTTCTGTAATATAAATTCCGATTCTCTTTAATTATATATTTTTATAATCACAAAACAAATTCATTTAAGTTTTAAAATTATGCACATATTTGTGTAAAAATTCTTAATAAATAGAATAGATCAACAATGTTTAATTAAGTGCAGAATTAAATATAAATAAAACTAACATAAGTAGTATAAATTTTTAACTAAAATAAGAATTTAATATCATACTATTGTAAAATCATACATAAAAATGTGAATTTGAAGTTTTTCAATGTTTGTAACTAATAAAAATAAATGTAAAAACCTTTTCAAATTTATTTAAACACAACAGAACATTAAGGTAATAAAAATACACTATATTCGAAAATTATCTAATCCTTCATTCTTCATTCGTCGCATAGAAGACTTTAATCGTTTATCTCTAAGTCTTGCTGCAGAAGCTTTCTCTAACCTGCATGAACACAAATTTTAGAATGGCACAAAAATATCATATTGTAATTTTATAAAGTTTATATAAATAGGAACTTTTAATTCATATAATGAAACTTATAAAAAAATTTAATTTTTTAATTCATATAATGGGAATTTTTAATTCTAATAAAATTTTAAAATTATATTGTAGAAATAGTTTAAGAACATCCTTGAATAACCTTTTAATAAATCTAAAAATGTTTTATGATAAATTTAACCATTGAAATTCATTACAAATATTAGAACTCTTTCTAGTGATCGTCTTTATTATGGTTTCTTAAATTAAAGATTAAACTATTAAAATATCCCTATAGACTAAATGTTAAATGCTTTCAACTAATAGCCAGAATAAAATGTATTAGCAAACAGAAATTCATGAGTTTTCTTATCCACCTCTTTTTCTTTTTTTTAAAGTAAGTAAAAACATGAAAATTTTTTCTTTAAACAAAATAAAAAACTAATTCAAAAAGTTTTTCCATGATTAGAGAGAGAAGCTTTGCAGCCTTGAATTATTTATTTCATACAAAAAATGAAGAATCATACTTAAGAAATATTTCATACAAAGAAAAATTTTTTTATTTCATAACTTGAACTCATTAATTTTGCATTACACAAAAATTCTTGATGTCTAAAAGGAGATTATTTAAAAATATTGAACAATGCAGGAAAGTTACATAACTTTCGAAAATAGCAGAAATCTTAAAATGTGACAAAAATCAAATTAATGCCTAAAATAAATGTGGAATTTATAAAAAATAAATAAAAAACTAAAAATTAAAATAGTGAAAGCTAAAAAATTTCATATATTTAGACTATCTATTTCAAACTTTTAATGTTTATAAAGCTGTACTGGAAGGGTTAAAATCAAAAATAGTAAATTAAATTCTGATCAGTGAACTTCAAATAAAAAATGGTAGGGAAATAGAAATTTTTTGATTTGAAAATTTTTCAGCCAACAATGGTTGAATAAGTTTTATTTCCATTATGATATTATTCTCCTTTTCTAAAGTGAAGAAAACCAAATTTAGTTTAAAGTTTGCATGACGACTTGAAAACAATACTTTCACTGTTAATAGCTGGTTATAAAGACAGGTATTTATAAAACTGGATGAAAAGGGGCTTTTTTCAGTGTTTTACCTAGAAAAGACATTGTTTTTACATAAAAATATTGAAAAGAGACAAGATTGTTCAAGAATATAGATAAAAGTACATTGGTATTTACAGAAAATTATATTCAAAAACACTAATAAAATGGATAAAAAAAACTTCCTGAAGAGGTTTAAACTCTATAAAGAATGGACTGTAAAATGAAGAGTAAGGGTAAATAACTCTGTAAACCAAATTATTAAATGAAGCGAACATAAACACTGAATCATTGAATCATTTGAACAATTAAACTCACTGCATTGTGTATAAGACAGAAAAAACACTGAGCACATTGATGATTTGATAATAATTGAAGCATAAATAATGAGAAAGATTATGAGATAAATTAAGACTCTCATTTGTGTTTTAAAATTTAAAATAAAATTTCCTTTACATTAATAAAAAGTGTTTCCTACATAAAATTGTTTAAGCTGTAAAAATACATTTAAATTTAAAGATAAATTGAACAGCATAATCTTTTGAAATATTCAAACCAATTGCAGCTTAACAGACTTCAACTAAAGTATTTAATAAGCATAATGCATATATGATCAATAACTGTATGTCACCAGATTTACAAATTAAACTAAAAAATGTGATTAGCAAAACACTCAAAAATTTTTAAACTTCAATAAAAATTTTATTTAAAAATAAATTAATATTAAATATAATATTTAATAATTATTTAATATAATAATTCTATTAAAATTTATGTCTTTAAATATTTAATGATAATTCAAGTGAATCTCATTAGGTGTATAATCTTATACAAAACATTTGAACTATTTCTGAAAAAATTAACTATTTTTGTACAATTAACCCATTTTTTAATGAAGCAGAGATAATTTTTAAAAAATATTGCATATATAATAACTGCTACCCCAACTGCATTGATAAGGAAAAACAAGAAAGTTACCTCTTCTATTGTAATATTACAAAACTTATAAATCCTTTACAAAATTTATCTTGTAGCTCATGATATGGGCAATCCTAAGACAATTTGAAGTCACACCAAACAAACAATATCAAATATCCACAACATTAATGAATAATAACTTTATCAGAAAGTAAATTATATGTGTAATTTCAAATTCATAATTATGTCTGGTAATTTATTACAGAAATCTTGTTCACAAATAAATGTAACAAGCAATTCAAAACCAATGTTATATTTTAGAAACGAAAAAATTTACTGATAATTTTGCATTTTTTACTGTACGAAGCAATTATGAAATATATGAAGCAGAATATTTAATTATGTGACTGATTTTGTGATCAGCTAAAGAATTTTTAAATCAAAATTACTTACTCAAACAATATATTAAACTAACGATTTTCTTTAGAATATTAAATTTTGCCCATTAATAAAGCTTACAAATTTAAGCGTAAGAGACCAGTATATCTGTTATATATTCTTAAAATAGTTACCACAGATAATTTTTAAATAGATAAAAATTCAAGGTTACTGTTTATGTTTAAAACTGAAGTAGTATATTTCTGCAATGAAAACGTATTCACTAAATTAAACTCTAATAATCAAAATCTCAAAATAACACCTGGCGAAAAAGGTATAACTTTGAACTGTACAAAATCTATGGAGAAGAAGACATCATTAAATCAATAAAACTATCTAGAATGAGATGGGCAGGCCACCTCATGAGAATGAGTACAGAGAGAACACCAATAAAGGTCTTCAACACCACCCCTTTCTGTAGTAGACCAAGAGGAAGACCCAAAAAGAGATGGAAGGACTGCCTGGAAGAAGACTTCAACATACTTAAAGTCAAGAACTGGAGGTCCATTTCCAGAAAGGGGCTGGAATGGCAGAGACTTCTGAAGAAGGCCAAGGCCCACAAAGGGCTGTCGTGCCAATGCTGATGATGAATCAAAATCTCAAAATATTTTATGTGAAAACTTAAGACTAGAAAATTTAATAGAAAATAAATTAACAAAAAGTATCTATAATACAAAATATAATAGTCTAACAAAATAAAATTTAAAAATTAACTCCATTACATTTTAAAATTAACTGAAAGTTTTTTTAATTATCTTTAACTGCATTGTTCAGTATTAAATTTCCAATTAATATTGAAATGCAATATATATACATTGGAGCAAAGTTAGCATATAATATATATTGTTAAAGTTAGCAAATAGTATATATTCATAAAAAACTTTCTATAAGAAAATGTATACATTTTGGTTATAATTTATAAAATTGTACAAAAACTTGAAAATAGTTTTACAAGGAAATTTTAAGTTTATAAAATAATGGTACTATGAATAATGAAATAGAACTTAAAGTTTTACTTCAACTATATTATATTCATCAATTAAAATCAACTTTTTCTATTGCAATTATTTCAAGGAAAAATATTTATTCTTTTTAATAATGATTCCCAATCAGTGCAAAAACTGTTTGAGATCCAAGTACGATTCAAAAAATGCCTACAAAATTAATTTGTACCTTCAAATGGTAATGTCAGTTCATTATTTTTATTTTAAAATGTTCATCTTAACTCTGATAATTTTAAGTATTAACAAAATAATTTAATTTGACCAACAATTCATAAATAGAAGTAGAAATGTAAAAAAATTTTGTGTATTTAGAAAATAAATTTAGTTTTATCATAGAGTAACAGTAAAATTATAGAGTAAAATAAATATTCTATAACTTAAATGATTATATTTTACTTAATATCATATCACTTGAATTATTATGCAATTTAAAATAAAAACATTCATATTTGAAATTACAAGAAAAAAAGACAACTGCAATTTATTAATGTAAGATGCAGGTCTTTAATTTATTAGCACTCAGTACATCTGAGATATATTGGAAATAAGATTATGTATCTTTAGAATATATTGTACCGAGCTTCACGGGTTCATGTCGATTGAGAGTTGAATAAAGCAACCACTTAATGAACACAAGACTTTTATTCGTAAAAACTTCACTAGATAAACGAAATTCCCGCTGTAACAATCACAATTATACAGCTACAATTCGTCAGATATAATAAGGAACAGCTTTTAATCACAGGTCTCAAATACCTCAGACAGAGAACAACTAGCAGTCACAACTAATCGTCTTCACTCACTGACTGTCTACACAAAACTGACTCTTCCATGTCGGGCTGCGGTATTTATACCTGACTTGGCGGAGAAATCTACCAATTTCGCCAAGGTTCTGGAAGCTTCTAGGCTATCTCGAAAAATATTGGTCCTAGAGCTTAGGTGATGGATGTTTCCAGAAGTATCGATTTCTCGCCAAGTCGCCAAAAATCTCGCCAACCGTCGCCAAGTCGCCAAGAGTCTCGCCAACTGTCGCCAAGTCGCCAAATCATTAGGAAATCCGCTTTTAAACTACAGCACGTCTAAATACCGCAATTTTTGCCTAAAATGTGAGAATTTCTGATCTGTCTGAGATATTTTAAGACAAATATAATCATTATTTATAAATTTGTAACAATATATTGGTTTTAAAAAAATCTCTACCTTTTCTTCATAAGTGCTAAAGTTTCAGGTAACACTTCAGGAGGCGGTTTTTCTGCTTCTCTAATATAGCACCGCAGCTTATCCATGCAGTCAGCTAAATTCAATGTCTGTACTCGAGTTTTATCAGACTTTAATACCATGTAGCCCTCTTTTGTTATGTTATTATGATGCTGTAAACATTAGATCGAAATAATTTTACTATAGAAAGCAAAGTCCTAATACATCAATGAAATTTGTATACAAAAGTGATGAAAAATAAGTAGTCTATGAAACAATATCTAATAATAATAATTGTTATTGGTGCAGAAATTTTTGCAATGTATAAATAGAATTATATTAAATTGAATTACTTTATTATTATATAGATAATTATAAAATCAAAATAAAATGCAATTGAAATTTATAAAATTGTGAGCAAAAATAACTATAGCTATATTTACATATTTTTAAGATAAACAGAAAAAAAATAATGTATCTTTGAAAAAGTATCATCATTTCCTCTCAATTTGATTAGTAAATGCATAAATTTCAATTGAGAAAACTTTAACATTAGTTTTGCATGATAATTAATATCCTATTTAAAGTTCACCTAATTTCTTAGTATAATTAAACATTATCCTGTAAATCCTTAAACTTTATTTACAGTTATGGATGTAATATACACTTTAAACCATGGGTGTCTAAACTTTGACCGTTCGTGGGCCGCAAGGCAAAAAAAAAATTTTGCTAGGCCACACATACAATATTTTTTCAAAAAATTGAAATAAGAATTAACTCTATGTAGTTTTATTAAAATAAATTAACTTCTTTTTATTATAATTTTTTTTTAATTTGATATGTATAGGTACATATTTATTTTAAATTTGTATAAGTTTTGTTTCATTTAGTTTGGATTTCATAAAGATGGAAAAAATAATCAAATTAATGAGATGGATGAATTTGCTTTTGTCGATGAAGCGAATCGAGATCGGGTTCATTAGACGAGGCTGCAATTCTAAATGAATTTTCAAGATGTTTGTCGGTAATCTTTGTCCTATTTTTGTTTTTTGTATGCTTCATTCTTGAAATTAATTGTTCACAAATATATGTACTACCAAAAGCTGAAGATATTAATAAAGCATGATTGTGAAAATTAGGATATTTATCGCGGGGTAGGTAATCTTTAGAAAACTCCAGTAAAGAAACATTTCCAAATTTTTTTTTCAGTTGAATGTCGCTTTGCAGATCAATGCATTCCATTTGAAGATTTGAAGGTAATTTATTTCTAAAGAAAATGGAATAGAAAATATGTTGAAATACTCTTCATTTTTTCGAAAATCTTGAAATCTACTTTCAAATTCTTGAATTAAATCAAAAATTAATACAGCATATTTTGTGCAACTCACAAGTTTATGTGCAGCCAAAGTACTGAAATGCGTCAAATCTTTCACTTTTATTTGATTATGCGAAAATTTCAACTTTCTTTCAAACGCTGTTATTGTTTGGAACAAATCATTAATAAATTGATTTTTTTCCATGAAGTCTCAAATATAAATCTTTCAAATGCTCTGTTAAGTCTACTAAAAAAGCTAAATCTGAAATCTAATCTTCGTCTTTAAATTCAGTCATAGGTTTCCCTTTTGATTTCATAAATATCTTTATTTCAGTTCTTAAATCGTAAAATCTTTTGAGCATTTTCCCCTTACTCAGCCATTTTACTTCTGTATAATAATTAACATCTGCAAATTCAGTGCCCATTACCTTGAGAAACTCTTGAAATTGCGTATGATTAAGTCTTTTTGCTCTTATAAAGTTAATGGTTTTTATAACAATGCTTAACACACTTTCCATTTTTAAAATTTTTCCACACAGATTGCCCTGATGTACAATACAATGATATGCCATCAAGATCGTATTGCCAGCAGCGACGGCTTCGTTATTAACCATTTTAACGAGTCCCCCATTTTTACTATTTAGGCAGGTGCTCCATCGGTTATGATAGCTGATAAATTTTCATAGATAAGGAAAACCTTTCCATTGTCATTTTTAATGCATGGAATAAATCTACAGACTTGGTTGTGTCTTTTAACGGTACTAAAGCAACCATTTCTTCTGTAATATTATAATGTTCATCAGTTTCTCTAAAAAATTGCCAATTGTGCAATTTTTATAAGAGGACAATTTCAATAAGGAAGGAAATCTTCGGAAACGAAAAACTATATTTTCGGGCGTTTTGGTATTTTGAGTACTTCTAAGAAGTCAAGCCTCTGCATTCAAAGGGTTAAAGAGTTAAATTTTTATTTCAAAATAAATGTCGACAAATCGATTATATATGAAAAATATTGCAACATTTATTTTTTTAATAAAAAATGTGTAAATTTAAATATTTTCGAAATTTGCGTTTTGGCCGCATTTTAATGGCTTTTGGGCCGCATGCGTGGGCCGCACTTTAGACAAGCATGCTTTAAACCCTAGATAGAACTGCAGTCACCATGTGCTAAAATTGACTACCAATTGACAAAAAATTGACAAAACAGGCTAACTCAAATAATCAATATTTAAATATTAAATATTTGGTTTAATTACATCATTATAAGAAATTTTATGCAAAATACTTGATTATCAATGCATATAAATGCTTTACTTTTTTAAAGAAATACCATACTAGCAATTTACATATACAAAATGCAGTAATAATGGGTGAATTTCATAAGAATTATTTAAAAAATTTATCAACTTTTCTTATTAAGCATAAAATGATCAGAAGTCAAAATTTCTTTAAAACTAAATTTTAAATTAAAAAATGAACAAAATTTAACCACTGTACAACTTAAGTTTAATAAATGTAAAAAAAAAAGAATACAATATACAATTTTTACAGAAGTAAATAATTTTAACTTAAAGATCACTTGGGCATAAATTTAAAAGATCACAAAACTGAGTTTATTTAACAAAAGATGCACTGAAATGTTTAATAGCCTATATTTACCAGCTTTTGTAAATTTTCTCTGGCTAATTGTGGTATCCAAGTAGCAGAGGCTAGATGAAAACGTATCTCTGTTTTTGTATTAACTGTAATCAAAGAAAGAATTTAATATTATACACAAATAACTTTAATTTTACTTTTTAGTTTTAATAGCAAAATTTGAAAGAATTATTTTGAATATAATATTAAATAATATATATTAACAAATTTATAATTATTTAATTTTATGAGAAATTCAATACATCAAACTACTTAGATCACGAATTTTATTTATATCAATGAACTTTTTATTAGACTACAACTTTAAATTTTTATTAGTATACTTTTTCAGTTTCAAATATTAATTCATCAATCAGCATTAATTCAAAAATTAAGAACACATGAATTGAAAAAATTTTCAAAAACTTAAAATCTTTATTTTTAACTTATAGAATTGTATAATAACAAATATAATTTAAATTAGAAACTTCAAAAAGAATAAAAACTTCAGATACATCATATCAAAGAAAACCAATTTGAAATGAAATGAAAAATAAAAATTATGAATGAAATATTTGTAAACAACAAATGGCAAATAAAATATAAAAGTGTTGATCGATACAAATATAAATTACATAAAATTCAACAAAACAATAATACTGTAGATAATAAGGTAGTTAAAGTAAACTATAGAATCAGAATTCAAATAAATGATTTGAATATTGATATAACACTTTAACTATAATAATATACTGACATTATTTATGCTTTCTTTTTGAATACAAATTAAAGTTTATTTCATTTAAATTTTGTAAGTCATTTTGGAAGAGATTTGTTCCATTACAATTAAAAATTAATTAATTCAACTCATTTGTTTTAAAATAATCTACACTCTGGTAGTAATCAGAAAGAGAGAGACTTTAATAATCAGAATAATCAGAAAGAGTTTTTTTTAATACAGATTATTACAAAATGGTAGGTGCATCTGATTTTAAATTGAATTTTTTTACATGATTATAAATCATGTAAAATAAATCAAATTTTATTCATAGTTTTAAAACAACAATGTTATTTTAAAAACCTCCGTGAGTACTGGTAGCAGATTTTTTTAATTTTTAGTAAAAATAATCATTTTAAAATTTTTAATGGATGGTTAAACTTATAATCAATAAAAAACCTATTATTATTTACTTAAGAGAGAACAACCATTTTAAAATAAGTTTAACAAAATGCTTTATAAATTTACTGGCAGAAATAAAGTTTTTAAAAAGTCAGTAAATTAAATTGGAGTTTTTTTTTGTTTAATTACATATAAATAAGCATATACATAAATTTACCATCAAAATGACTATAGAATATTGTTTTCATGCATATTCTTCAAAAAACATAGAATGAACTGCGTTTCACCTTAAATGGATTTTTAAAGCAGTTTTTAACAAAAACTTTTTGAATGTAGCAATAGTTAAAAAGTTAATGCAAATGAGAATCTTACTTCATGGAGATTTTCAGTCATTATTTCACTTGCTTGTTGATAATCAGATGTTACCCATTGTATCATTAGATTAAATACCAACTACTAAATTTTGAGGAGTCTGCACAGTTATAAAAAGTTGCTGAACATATTTATGTAAAAAATGTCATCAAGCTCCAATATTTTAAATTTAAGACATTCTTTATATATTTATTTCAACTTTGACTCCCTTTTATTTTGCACACAATTTACAGATCAATAAGAATACTGATCAATAACATCCTCTAAAACATTTTTCAATACAAATTTATTAGTCATGCTTTTAATTTTTCTTGCTATTAAACAATATTAATAGTTTTCATGGTTAAAATTTTCCAGTATTTAAACATAAATTATTTGTAATAATTCATCTACTAATACCTGATCACTGCTAACTTGAATTGAATGAATCATTTACAAATTTTTTTAATAGAAGTTCAATAATAGTTTAGTCTAGTAAAATATAAAAATTTAAAAAAAAAAAAAAACTGAGGTAGTTTTTGCTTGAAGAGTTTTTAATATTTACAAATAAAATGCATTTATATAAGTACTAACAACTTTTTCATATACTATATATAATTACCATCAGAGAATACATTAGAAAATTAAAAACAGTTCTCAGTTATGTACCTTTGTTAACATGCTGTCCACCAGGACCACTACTTCTTGAATGACTAATTTGTAATTTGTCTAAAAATAAAATTCATATATTCAGAAAAAATTACATAATTAATTATAGTATTTTAATAAATTTAAAAAATATTTTATTTACAAAAATTATTGTTTCTGATAAATAGAGTTACAAAATATATTTATGAAATAATTCGTATTAATAAAGCCATCATAAGTAATGATCCTAAGAAAATTTATAATTATTAAAAAGGATACATCTCACATAGAAATAAAAAAAGAAAAATCCATTAAATATCTATAGGATGGGATATATAGAATGTATTATACAGCTCATACAATGTTTTAAATGAAATATTTAATTTTGAATAGTGAAAACAACATTAATATCAGGAAATATCATTAAGCTATCACTATTCAAAAAATTAAATTGCTTTCAAAAATTATTTTGCTTTTTAACATAATATGAAAAGTTTTGGTATAGCAATTAAAAGTGCATGTTGAGAAAAAAACATTTTTCATATATAAATCAGTCAATATTTAAGGTAGAGGCAATGTATAATATAAGTTAGATGATCAATTTAATAACTACAGCAGATCTAATTATGAATCATTTCAAAATGTAAATTATGGCAGAATCAATAAGTAATTTAAATTTTTTAAATATGTTAAATTTAAAAATGCAATAACAAATTTAAATAATTAAAAACATTTTTCAACAAAAATATCCCTGAAAAAAAATTTGCAATAACTTTTAAGAGTTATGTGGCGAAAAATGATGAAACAATGAGAAAAATAAATTTTCAAGAATTTCTAAATATATTAGTAGCAATTAAATCTCAATGAAGTACAAAATATTCTTTAAAATAAAATCATTTTAATTTAACAAAATATAAAATTTTTAAAATTGTGATTTTTATACAAGCAAATATTATTGTAAAACATTAAAAAACTATGCTGAAACATTAAAAAACAAACTATATTACAATGATATAGCCAATAAAAAAATTACCTATAGGAATAAACCCAGAAAATTTTTCACTGGAAATTTTTACACCCTGAAAAAATGCATATTAAGATTAGAAATCCATTTAAATACAAAAATATGTGCTTTTTAACATTGTATTTACATAATTAAGCAGTAATATATAATTCACAATCCATGTGGGTATTCTAGTATATGTAATACATTTGACGTGATATTCAAAAATTTTTGCCAACTACAAAATGAGGCATTGACGCTTGTTACCAAATTGTTGTCAATGATCAAATTATGTTCTTAGGATTGTTACTATAAGGAGAAGTATCTCCAAAGTCAACAACCTTTAATTTGAAACAAAGAGAGGCTATCTGTTCATAGAAACATCCCCATTCGAATGGCAGAAGATAAAAATTTCCATACTGACTCCATTTATATATAATTGGAAATAATCATGGCCTATTAAAGTTCAAAATATAAAATTATAATTTGTTTAAAATTTAATAGCACTTATTTAAACAAAAATATGTAAAATGTATTTAAAAAAATTATTTTACAATATAATTTTTATTGAATAAAAGCTATTCACAAACTAAATTTTTCAATATAGGGCAAATTTACTTAAAGCAATATAAAAATGTTAAATAATAAAAAAATTATGAAATTATCTTATGGCATACTTTATTATAATTTCTATATTGTAAAAGTTTATACCACTAAACAGTAAAAGATACATGAAGTTGAATTCATCATCATCTTTAATTCATCAGTATGTCAGTTTTTTCAAATAAGCATGAAAGCATTCAGAATTAAAATATTCAACAAAGTGAAGAAAAAAATTCCTATGAAGTAGGATTAAAACTAAAATGATGAATTTTTATGGGATAGTAAATGATAAAATTATATGATTAATTGTCTTAAAAAGAATTGTCAAAAGAAATTTGTTCTAATAAGATGTAAGGTAAATTAACTAAAATTTAAATAAAATTCATATGCATATAATAAAAATATTTTTAAAGTATTAAAATTAGAAACAAAAAATGAAATTGCAATCTTAATAAAAATTTGCAATAATCACAGGTTAACTAAAAATAAATGAAAAAATTATAGATAATAAATAAAAAAAGAGTAGCTGGTAATTAGAATTATTTGCTAACATGTAAAGTAAAAATACTTCCTAACTAAAGCAAAATTCAAACTTATTTAGCCCAATTTGGTGTCAGTCAACATCATGGATATCAATATCATTAAATTCATATAGTGCTAAATAAGGTAATGTAAAATAATGACAAAGATTCACATGATATTTCAAACAAATATTTTTAATTGCACAAATCTAATCAAAATTCTTAATTTTTCAACTGCACTTTTTACAATATAAGCTATAGTTCTGAATGTTTTTAATAATTTATCAAAAATGTTTGGAAAATATGATCTAATGTGAAAGTAAGAACATGTAATTAGTTTTTACCATTATCTTGGTGATATGTACTAATTGTTAAATAATTATGAAAAAACATTGAATGCATAAGCAAAATCTGTATTATGATGTTTAAATATGAATATACAATGAAATTTTAACTGTATCTTGATCTTGACTGCTTAATGATTCATTTTCATTAGAATAAGAATGACACAGATGCCATATAAACCAGCATACCAAATTCTGAGTTTGGCAAATATTTTCGGCAGAATTTTTTGTTTATCAGGCAATCTGGTTTCTATTATGCCATAAAGATACAGACTACTAGAATTACAAGAAATCTCTATTTTGGTAACATTAGTATTTATGTCATTGCGAAATGTCACAATGTGACATCTTGATAACATTTTTTGGTTGTCAAAAAATTCAGAATTTGGCACGCTGGATTACACAGCAGCTGTGCCTAAGGAATTATAAAAATCAATGGTTAAAGAGTACTGAAGACAAAAATGTATAATACACAAATACTAAAACAAGATACTTCAAAAGTTCCCAATTATTCATAATAGGTACAAACTAAACTCAGTAGTGCGACAGTGCATGTGGGACAAGGCCTAGTGCCTGTATCTGTTTCCATGACTAAGGGGCCCTGAGGTATGAAGCATATGTCCCAATTACATGGACAGCCTATTGCAAAACTCCTAATGTTTAGTTCCCAAGCATGCCTGGTACTCACCTGGGGCCTGAGCAGCTACCAGGCGCGTCGGCAGGTGGTGGATTGCTGAACATCCCGTAGGAATGACAGGATAGCCTTGAATATAGAATCAGAGGCCTCGAACCAGCTCCCGTAAACCCTGGTGCTATGCGAACCTTGCAATGGTGTCTTAATGGAGCCTCTAGTTGCCTGGTGAACTTCTAGAGCTTTTTTGCCTTGCCCAGTAACTCATGGAATGCTGGGTGGACTGTTATATAACCTGAGCTTATTAATTGTTATCTTGTGGCTGAAAAGACACAAGAAATAACAAACCTTTCTGCATTTGCAGGTGAAGCCTCTGAAGTAGACCTTGCTGAAAAAGACAAGGGAAATCAGAGGCAATCTAGCCAAGGGGCAGCAATGAATCCTTCACAGGAGGTAGAAGGGACCTCCAAATCATATTCTTCTGGTGAAAGTCAGGAAGCTATCGCTAGCATGACTGACTCTCTGACCAGAATCATTTGTAGATCATCAGTGATGATTGCCTCTGAAATTCTAAGATGCTCTAGGCAGAAGATACGTTTAATCGTAGGCTTCATAACTGGGCACTATTATTTCAGAAAACACCTCCATAAAATGGGACTGTTTCAGCAAGACCCTATCTGCAAGAAATGTCATGCAAGAGGAAATGGCCAAGCATATCATTTACAAATGCGAGGACCTTGCCCTGCCTAGATTAACTTCTTTAGGCATCATCCATACAAGAGAGTTACACCTAGACTCCAGACTCGGACTTTATTAATAAAGTGGGTGACCTGAGCAACTGGAACTAGGAAACATTGGGTTTGGAGTTAACAGTACAAAATGCTGATAAAAGCAGAGGTGCCCAATGACATACAAACCCAACTCTAAGAAGAAGATGTCTGGTACTCAGTTTATCGACCCATTGAAGGGATGAAAGGCTGAGTCAACCTTGCCCAGCCTGAATAATGGGTCAAGGGACAGTTTAATAGAGATTTGAGAATTAAAACATGCTATGGGCTAAGGTGAGCATTACAATTACAGCTCACCAAGCACAAAAGGTCGATAAATTTGGTAAAATTTGGTGATTGTTTTCCTTGCCAAATAAATTTACCAAAAACATTTAATCACCAAATGTAGCGATAAAATGTAGTACCCATGTACATAAGAGAACCACGAGCCCACAATTCCAATTTCTCCCATTTTCATTTTGGATTTTGCATTGGATCTAGTAGCATGAGAAATCTAAACCTTCCTTTTATATTTTTGTAATTTGAGTTACCTGCATATCATGCATTGAAATGGAATCTATAAAATTATGGAAAGAAAAGATTTTATTATTTTTTAAAATTTTATTGCATTGATAATTCAAATATGTCCTCCTCAGAATCACGACACAAGCACAGAAGAAAAATGAAGGTTAGAATTTTATTCTAATTACTTTCTGAATTCATAGAATTCCTAGAATTATATTTTAAGCATTTAAATTTTCAATAATAAATAAAACTATAGAATTGTTCCATTTTCCAAATGAATTTTTTTTTAAATTTGTGCCAGATTTGTTTCTTTAATTTAATGAGTATCATAGAATTTCTTAAATTTGAGGAATTGCATGAAATGACATCTATGTGCAAACCATATTTTTCGCCAAAATTAAAATGTAATATTCAGTGTAAATGTTCAACAGGATAATATTGTATAAAATCGTCAAACAAAATTCTGAAACGTGTTCTTTTATATGCTAATGATTTGCAAAATTCTATTTAAAATCATTGGATTTATCAAAATTATTTATCAAATATACAGAAATTTTTTTTAACTAATTCTGAAATTCTTCATTTTATTTATTTTTAACTAAATGCTATTTAATGCAATTTTTCTTAAGATATTTTTAATACTAACTTTTTAATTATTTTTTCTATTTTATTTCCTCATATTTCCTTCAATTTTAATTGTAACATTTTTAAATAAAATATATTATTCAATTCTTAATACAATTACTGTATTCTTATTTAATGTTAGGCTTAGCAATTTGAGATCAATAAAAAACCTAATTTATTATATAGTTTTATTATATAGTTTTTGCGGGTTGCTAATCAAATGCATTTGGCGAGAAAAGTTTCACAAATTGGCGAAGCTGTGACCGTAATGCTCACTTTTAACCATGCTGTTTTTTACACGGCTGGCATAAACTTTTAAAATATAATTGTTAAAACTTACAATCATAAATTGATCAAATTGAAAAAAAAAATTACGTATTTAAGCGAAAAGAATTTTTTCAAATTTAATTTACAGCATATGGAACACACTTAACTTACACAGAAGTTACTAAAAGTAATTAATAGGAAAAAAACAGTTGAAATAGTTTACTGTAGTATATTACAAAATATAATAAATGAATACCTTAGGTTTAGAAATATCTAATGTACTTTGAGGGTAAATTTTATCGAGAGAATACTCGCTTTTAAATGTTCTAACTAAAACTGTATTAGCAAATCTAACATTTTTACTGTGAATTAAAAGTTTCTGAAAAATCATGATTCTTATTACAAGTTTAACACACAAACAAGCTTATTCAATTGTAAACAAAAAATAAACAGAGAAATATTACAATGTCCAAATTTAATAAATTTAACTGAAGCTGGTACATTTAATATTTTTCCTTAAGTGAGAAAACACAATGATGGTACTCCACGCAAATCTTCCTGAATAGAACGCTGAAACAGCTGAAAAGTGGAGGTAGAGTCTGAAATTGCAAATGGACTGTCCAAATGATAAGAAAAAAGGAACTCTACTGCATTCGCTAGAAGTTTGAATTTAGCCTCTTGAGAAGACGTTTCACTCAAAACGGTGAATTTCATTTATAGTCTTTTCATAAATACGCACCATACCAGTTTATAACTGCAAAGATAATTGGATCTAAGATTTTGGCAAGCAAATGGAAACTTCGTTTGCTACGGAAAGATTTTGAAGTCCCTCTCGCTCTGGAATAATTAGTATATATTTCTTAATAATTCCTTATACATTTCTAAAATAAAATGATAGATATTGAAAACTGGAAGGTTAAAATTAATACTCAAAATTCTTCGATACTTATTATTAAAAAGAAAAGAGAAAGAATTACTTATGTCATCCTTTTTTATGCAGAAGTGCCTGTTGTCAATAGTGCTACATATCTTGGCGTTGTAATTAATAATAAACTTACTTGGAAGGATCATATAACTAAAGCAATTTATAAGCTAATGCAGCATTCCACAAACTTTACAGCCTTCTTGGAAGAAATTCAAAACTAATAATTTTTTAATTTTCAATGACAGGGCAAATACATGGAATAACACAAATAAAACAAATGAATAATCACAAAAAAGATATGAAGCGAAGACAGGACAGGTGAATGCAGTACATAAACGTAAACGAGATCATTATCCCAAAACTTCTTTGGCTTGTCAATAAAGCGATGACTCAGAGCTGCCATGCAGAGCAGCACAGCGGTGGAGGTGGGTCCTATTAATGGACTATACTAAGTTGCAGAGCGGACAGTCGGGTGAATTTAAACAATGCCAATGCGGTGCAAGCGTACAGTCAAACAGTCATGACCCTTCAGAAGTCGAAACTGTGCCCCAACTTCAGGACATGGACCATCAGGGATATTCAGAAGGTCGTCTTTCCACGAATAACTTAACGTCTTTTATACAAAAAAATTTCATTTACAGAGACCTCAAAATGAAACCTTTAAATGAATACATAGCAATTTTGAATAGAAAATTCTACAATAAAGTAAGAAATAATAAAACCTAAAAGTTCACTGACCTCCTAAATAATGAAATGCTAACTGAAGACAGGAAAATCAGACCTATGGCAGCCTACTTCACATCGGACGCTATCTTAACTGAATAAATGTAATTTTGTATTGCACCTGCCGAGTCAATGTGATTCTTCTTTAAGCAATAAAAAAAAATTTCTTCTCCATTAAAGAACTTTTCCCTTGAAGCATTCCAAGCAGTTAATGATGAATGAGGTAAAGCTATTCATTAGCTGGCACTCAGATTTCCACAAGTTACAAGTATACATTTCTTCCTTTTATTTTTTCATTATTATTTTTTAACGTTTTTGTATTTGTTTATTAGTTTCTATTTTCTCAAATTCTTTTTTACCTAACCATTTTATCTTAATGAGATTTAATATTTTTTAGATATGATATGAGAAGCATTTTCGTTCAGAAAGTATTATTAGGTTGATTGAAGTTTTAGATTTTAAAAAAAATCCAGAAGTGTATTAGAAGATCCTTTTACATACCCTGACTTAAAACACATATTGTTTTTGTGGAATTACATGAATGCACATTTTATTTATTGAAAGCATAAATAAATTCTAAAGAAGCTTTTAAAGAAAAAAAAGTACTTTCGGAATCAACCAGAACATACAACCATTAGATACTTTAACTTCGAGAAAAAGAAAATAAGTGAGGACGGACACCTTGGTGGTTGCTCATATGTTTTCTACGTGTTTTAGCAGAACTTTTGAGACACATGAAAATGTAATGCATAAATAGAAATGTTTTTTTACTACAAGTCTACACTCACATGCAATTTTTTTTCCTTTTCTGTTAATTTCAGTATGCATACAATTAATACTAATTCATCAAGGATTATTCTGTACATTTCATAAGATAAGTTGTAACTCAGATTTATTTTCGATTTCCCTCTAGTAAGTAAGCAGACAATTTTGTCCGTGAGTGTCCGATAACGCCATAAGCAAATATCTAATTTACCAAAAGTTTGAGAAATAAAGAAAATACGACATACTGAATAATTTCATTGATTTGAATGATTGCTTAGCCCCTTGCCTGTGTCGCCCGAATCTAGTTCAGGCAACTACTGCGTGCAGTATTTGTAATGCCCGAACTGAGTTCGGGCAGAAGAAAAATTAATGTTTCTATTTTGTGATGTCCGAGCTGAGTTCGTTTATACTTTAAGATACTTAATTCCCTATTTTCCTAATAAATAACACAAGTGATCCTAGTTTTTTATCAATTCCGACTTCGGTTGGGGGAGGGAAAATGCAGATGTTGTCAGCTGCTCAGATAAACAAAGGCATGCTTCTGTTGATAAGGACAGAGTTTCGCTTTTTAATTTAATTTCGGTTGCTTTTTGGTGAGTTTTTTGGAAATAATTTTTTTTCACAATGTCTGATTCAGACACCGATGAGGAGTAGAGTTAAAGTTCCGCGAGATCAAATACCTACATTTCAAAAAAAAATTAAGAACAATGAGGTTCTTGCTTTTCAACGTTGAAAAGTTACTGCGATAAAATGGACTGATAAAAAGGTTGTGTTTGCTTTCTTCAATCCTTATTGCCGAAATTATTGAGTTTGAAGATAATTGTTGAACTAAATAAACCAAATGTTCAGCTACCAGGGCAGCCTAGTGTAAGCTTACTGCACCTCACAGGTCGACACTTTCCAGAACACATCCCATCAATGGGGGAAAAATCTACTCCAACCAGGCAGTGTTTTATATGCTGTCGTAAAACCGATGAACAAAGGAAGAGGCATGAGACAAGAGTTTATTGTAAAGAGTGCAATATATAGGCTTGTGCGCAGTACTTTGTTTTGGGATACACCATACAGTATAAGATTTGTAAAATTTATGTATTGAAAATCATAGTGTTGTGTTTTTATATTATACTAGTTTATACTAGCATGTTTTAGCATCAAAATTTCGTTTAATTTGCTCAATATGAATAACATGTATGTGTAATCAATGTTTTATGTGTATGTAAAAATTATAAATATAGTAGTTATTGTATTTAAAATTTCATTATTATTTTTGTAGTAAAAAAGCATTTTCTAACTCTTATAATAATATAAAGAATAAAATTTACCAGTCAAAACATTTTCCATTTATGGTCATTTTTCTGAAATATATGTCACAGTTAAGGGGTTAGAGGGATTTCCTCAAGAAAAATTATCCAATTTCTAGGCGATAGTTCAAAAGAAGGATACTATAATGAGTTTAAATATTTCTTGGAAAACTCCAGACCTATTGTAGTCTGTCACAATTAATTGTTATTTAAATGTAATTGAGCTGATAAAAAATCAGTAACAAATTTCTGAGTAAAATCAATTATATAAATGAGTTAAGCGAAATTTTAAACTTTGTGAAATTTATTTCAGTAAATGATTTGTATTGTAATTCTGAAATGTTTTTAGATTTAATTAATGCTTTTAGAATAAATCAATACATTAAAGATCTTTATAAACATAAAAATATGATAATCTTAATTATGAAATAAATAAGTACCTTAATAAAATAGAGCTTAAGAAATTCCAGAGGCTTAATGTAAATAACCATAATAACTTTTTGTTGCTTATTGAATTCATTTTCACACCATTGTTATAAATTTTTGATATACTCTTAAAATTTAGTCTTATCGTATCATCCTGGTACTCGTGAAAGAGTTTATTCAGAAATATAAGAAAAAATGCTTCAAATTGTTCAAAAGTAAGAGGACGACAATTAAAAAAAAGTTATCAATTTTAGTTTTCTTATAAATTATCTTTTTCTTATTTTGATAAACATTGTAAGTATTACTACATTAAGAAATTAACTTTAATTTACAAACACAAATGATTTTACGATCTAGTGGCTCCTCCCTAACATGATATTCTATAGGTACAATGATTATTTTAATTCCCATTTATGAATTAAATTTTTGATCTTTTTACAAACTCATTTTAATGCATTTTTCATTTGCGTTTATTTTTTATTATCTGATTCTTCATTCATATTTTTATTTTATGGCTCGATAGAAGTTATAATTGGAGAAATTTAAATTATTTAAACTGTGGATAAAACTAATAGTGATGCTTATGCTAAAACCCTAAATTCTCATAGCCCATGCATCTGAGTGTTATCAATTGCTTCAAGTGCAAATAACAAAAGGTATTTTTGCTAAGAGTGATTATGGCTACGGTTATCTATGGCTTGAATGGACTTATGAAATTGACATTTTAGGCACAATGCATTTGTCAGTGCATGCTTGGAATGATGTTGCAGAAATTATGATCCCTTAGTCATTTTGATATGTACGTGTTTTATTAAATAAACTTTTATAACTGAAGAAAATCACGAATTTTTCTGATGACTGAGTGATGATGAGTTACTCGTCCAATTCACAAGAAAAAAACAGTATAAAATAGTTAGAAAGTTAATTAACGAAATGCATAGTAATGGTTTATTCATCAAAAAAATGAATTATATCTGCAAATGTTTGTACGATGGGGAATATTACATCATACCAAATCTTCTTTACAAGCCTCATTTTAAAAATAGCCAGAATATAAGAAATTTAAAATTAAATCAATATAATAAAATCATGATTTCATCGAAACTCATGCATAATTACGTAAGCAAATACAAATTCAGCAGAAAAAAGTACGCAACACTGCCATTATAATAATTAATTACAAAAAATGATATGCAATTAAATCGGGAGTGATGAATCGCAATTTTAACTATAAACCGTCGCTGATAGAATACATCCTTCAGAGAGGATTTATGTATGTTAACATTTTATCTAACCACTCCTCACTACTTTTTTGGAAAAAACATGATCAGCTCAAATATCGGTTACATCATGAGAAAATAATTTAAAATTATAATGCGGTTGATTGTGTTCAAGTGCTTCAATTAACAGAAAATATAATCCTGAAAAATGTCGCAATAAATTAACCAGATCTCAATAAATTACTAGTGTGATGTGGCGTGCTAAAAATGCCAAGTTTGAAGTCGACACATCACTTTGCTGCCATTTAAATTAAAGAGCCGATTAATTGTGTTTCATGGCTATTCTGTCGGCAAAAATTGGTAGTTTAAAACTTATTGCAAACAAACATATTGAAAAACCTTCTTATTAAAAGAATCTTATTCTATGTTGGAACTACACCCTGTTGCGGAAGAAGACCGTCTTTCTAAATTTTCCTTACATAGCCTTATCCCGTGTAATGACCTTCCATCAATTCTTTCCTATCGCTTTTATGTACTTTGCCATCCTATCCAGCCATCTGGTTGGAGTATTCTGTTTTCCCTATATGTTGGAGAAGGTGATTCTTTTTGTGGGAAAGGGATCTTAATATCGAAATATGTGACCCAGCCACCTACTCGAGATACCTTTACAACTTTTAAAATGTCAGATTCACCATACTTTTTGCATATTTCTTGGTTATAAACTTCTAGACAAATTCTCTAAATGTCTTCTTGTTTTATTTGTCTAAAAATATTCTTTAGAATTTTTCTTTCAAAAATCAATAAAAAAATTCTTCTTCTGCCCTTCTGCTGTTCAGAGCCCAACATTCACTCCCATACAGGTTAATAGGTCTTATCAAGGTTTTATGCAGAGTTATCTTAGTTTTAATGCTGATATACAGGGTGATTATAAAAAAACTTTGCCAACATCTGCACTTCTAGCGTCCATTCTATTTAACCGATCAAGATGATATTTCAAATATAGTTCTTTTGAGATATGCGCTCGAGATTCTGTGAATGGCAACACAGTGGCCCTCGCGGTTACAGTTATAGAGACAGAAACTCGAAATTTTCGAATGGCAACGTCTACTTTTTACCATCGCAAAATGTTCAGCACATGCGAAAACCCTAAATGGCGTTGAAACGGTACCGATATGTCTAAAAACGGACGTGTTCTGCAAACACAAAAAAGAGTTCTGAAAACCGGCCAATAAAACACGATCTGGGCGCACGCAATAAATTTGCATGTGACAGAGTCAAGAAACCAATCACAGAACGCCGGTCGCCAGATATTCAGCGTAGGAAACCTATAAAATACCAAGCGGGTATGCGAAGTCGTCATTCGGGAACTCGCACATGCCGACGATATGAGTCTTCCTAGGAAAGTTCGCGGTGAATTGATCAAACTCTATTACCAAAATGGGATGAACGCTGCGGAAGCCTTGCGTGTGTATCGCCGCAATCATCGACAACGACGCGGCCCATGTACTCTGCAAGCTCTGCGTGATTTAGTGCGGAAATTCGAAGATACAGGCTGCACCTGTGACTAACAGCGCTCCGGATGGCCAACTGTTTCTGAGGACGTTGTCATGGAAGTGCACCATACAGTGACTGCAGGACACACAGAAACCGCAAGAGGCATAGCGCGCGTGTTGGATATTCCGAACTCAACGGTCCGCAAGCTCTTGCGCTCGGTACTTCACATGTTTCCCTATCGGTTCCAGCGCGTCCAGATGTTGGAGCCGGGTGACCCACAACAACGTCTGGACTTCGCAAATGCATTTTTGTTACGATATGATGCGGATAACGACTGACCACTTCGCATACTATGGACGGACGAGGCGCATTTCACCTTAAATGGCAGCATTAACACAAAGAATTGTGTGCACTGGGGAGAGACGAATCCTCATGCTGTGGCGCCAGTACCATTATTTGACGCCAAAGTGACTGCGTGGTGCGGCATTACAGCTACATTTGTTCTGGGCCCATTCTTCTTTGAGGAAACGACCCCGACTGGCCCTGCAACATGTTCTGTAACGGGCCCTCGGTATGCAGCCATGCTGAAAAATTATGTCTTACCGGAGTTGCGTCGGCTAAATGCACTCAATGACATTGTTTGGATGCAAGATGGCGCACCTCCACATACAGCGAGGTCAGTTAAAAGGCTCCTGGATCAGCATTTTGGTGATCGCATCATCTCACGCTATTATCCTTTTCCGTGGCCTGCGCGATCCCCAGATCTGACGCCTATGGATTTCTGGTTTTGGGGCTATCTCAAATCCAGAGTTTATCTGTGCAATCCTCAAACATTGTCGGACTTAAAGGATTCTATACGGAGTGAGATTGGAAACATCCCTCGTGCCATGTTGCGTGCAGCGACATTGTCCACCGTCTCCCGCATGCAATGCGTAATTGCCTGTGATGGCACTCATGTGGAAAATGTTTGAAATTAATAAAGATTTTTTTCTCTATGTGTTCTCATCATTGAGCAGTGTCTTGTCTCTGTCGTATGCATTATTCCTCCGTGCGCCTTGAAGAACTGTTTCTATGTGTATAACACGTCGGTTGTCGGACGTATCGGTACCGTTTCAAAGCTATTTAGGGTTTTCGCATGTGCTGAACATTTTGCGATGGTAAAAAGTAGGCGTTGCCATTCGAAAATTTCGAGTTTCTGTCACTATAACTGTAACCGCGAGGGCCACTGTGTTGCCATTCACAGAATCTCGAGCGCATATCTCAAAAGAACTATATTTGAAGTATCATCTTGATCGGTTAAATAGAATGGACGCTAGAAGTGCAGATGTTGGCAAAGTTTGTTTATAATCACCCTGTATTTCGATATTAGCTAGATTTGAAGCTTATCGCAGAAATAACTAATAGCCATGACTAGTCTGCTTTTAATTTCTATCTTTAGGCTGTTTCGGCTTGAGATTACTGTGCCCAGGTATTTAAATTGCTTGGTATTCTCGAATGGGAAGTTGCTTATCTTCAGAGGATCTGCATCTACATTTCTATTTGCTGCAATCAAGCATTTAATTTTATCTTCATTCCTCTTATCTGCTGCGTTCTCAACTGAGATAAAAGAATCAACAATAGTTTGCCCGATAATATGCATGACAACAGCAAATGCAAACAGATGAACCGTTCTTTGTAGGATAGTTCCACTAGTATGGATGGAAATTTCTGTAAAGCGTAGAATAGAGGGCGCTTCTACCGTGGAGATCTAGAAAACTTCCGGCACGAAACTTCCTGCTTACTATTCCATTATTGTCTTATACCATCGTGCTTGTTTTCTGTCGTTTCCATTGCTTTTGAGAAATATTAATTTAAAAGTAATTATCCTAAAAAATTTTTTGAAAGGCAGAAAGCAAATAAATGTAATAGTTGTAACGTAGCATTTGGTTGCAATATGCGAGCTGGAACAATTTTATTTTCGCAATTGAAGATGTTCAAATTTCCAATGGAAACCGATTTACAATCCTTAATTTAATTAAACATGTATTAAATCAATTCTTAAAAATAAGACTTAAATTTTAATTGTAATGAAAACCAAGATTTGTTTAAAATGCTAATAAACTACAAGTAAATAAACACATAATAACAATTTTGTTCTACTCATTATTGATACATTATTGATTCTAATCATTATTGATTTGTTCTACTCATTATATAATTCATATATTTCAGCATGATCAAGAAAATTTTAATGAAATTTATACTACAATAAAGGAAAGCATAAATAATACCTTACTTAAAATTTAAAATGATTTATAGTTCATTCGCACGCAAAATATATTTCCTGAAATTTTGGAATAAATGCATAAAATTAAAAATTAGAGAAGAAAATGATTAACAATTGAGATAATAATAACAAGAGTTTGAATGTGGGTTACGATACATCGTTCATTAACAATTGATCCTAATATCGCCAATCAATAAGAGCGATTCCTCGCAAAATATGGTAATCCATCAGGATTATTTAAGTAAAAGTTAAAAAAAAATTTAAAAATTTACGGGATCATCTCTGATTGCACTCTTATTAAAAATTATGATTTTAACGGATAAAATAAAAAAATTTTCGAAAACAGAAATAAATACCTAAAAATATTTAAATAAAAATTTTTGCGATTGCATTGATTTTCAATGGGAAGAGAGAAAACCGGAAGTATTTGAGATGGCTTCCGGTCCACTGAGGTTTGTTTTTGCTTACACTGAAAACTCCATCCATTGATTTCTTAGTCTCTAACTGCTTTTATTAGAGTCAAATTAAACAGATGCAACGACAGGGTCTCACCTTGTCACGAAATCTTTTCAAACAAACAACTCGATAAATTCTGAAACCGAGACGTCGTGATTGGCAAAGTCATAATGCTCGTGACTGAGAGGAAATGGATCATATACTTCACACAATCTACGATCCATTATGTTTATTAATATTGCTTGGAGAAGTATAAAATTGGTCATGATTGCATTGTTTCTTTGCTAGTATGGTGTGCTGTAGAAAGGAGGATGCTCCCTCAGATGTTGACTTCATTTATTGACAGTGATTTACTAGGTAGTTAGGGTATTTAGTGTCTTTTCACCCTGCTTAAATAGATTGCCGAAAACGTATTACAAACAAATAAATATTCTATTTAACATAGACTTCTTCTAATTTAGTTATGATAGATGCTTTTAACTGAATATCAATTTCATTATTTTTTACTTTATTAATTTATAAAGTGATTTATTAAGAATTTTGTTTCTTGTTAGTTTTTTTTAACTGTTAGAAATTATTGAGTGTTTGCTAAATGGGAAATCATTTCTTCCGTTTTACATTTAGAAATAAAAGAATCTCTTGCTAAAGAAATTAATAAATAAGCTTAGATATCAAATTCGATTTTCTTTTCAACAAAAATCAGCCAATGATGATTTTGTATTCTATGATTTTATGAACTAAAAATGACTCATTAAACAATTCACAAAGCTGTTTCTTTCAAAATCGGACAAGATATGATTTCTCATACGAAAATACGGACTTGTCTCAAAACTAAAATAACTCGCTCATCAAATATAATTTCAATATTATTTTTTTATAGAAAGGGAATATAAAATCTGCTATCTCGTAGTGATAGTATTATTCCTTATACTAAAAGTATTACCAATGACAATGCCGTTTGTCTGTAAATGAATGTTAATAATAAATAAAGATTGAAAAACTCTTAGATTTCAGTGCAATTGCATTTCGAAATTTCGAAAAACAAAGGTCTAAAACAAATTTTGTAAGGTATAATTTCATTGTTCCAAAAAATTATTGAAAATGTAATAATTATGTTTAAAATTTTTATTCCAAAGCAAAGTTAAGTACTGCATAATGAAATCAATAAAAATACTAAATTGTAAGTTATCGAAATAAAATCACGAGAGACAAAAATGGACAGATACTTCAAATTAATATTATATTTTTTAATTTAAGTAATATAATTTTATTTTGTTACATTTACGGTTCAAAAACATGTATATTTAATTGACACGATATTATCTTTTATTTACAGAATAAGGAAATTTCTTTCTATTGAAACAAAGTTATTTGAAACTTGACCGTCTGATAGAAGTGGGAAACTATTTTCATAACATTTCAATGTTTGAAATATTTATCATTTTATTTGTCAAACATTAATTTAAATATTTTTGGAAACTGGCATTGATATTTTTTATGCTCTTCCCTTTAAAAGGGCAAAATTAATTATTCGAATACGATCGAAATAAAATGTCGTTAAATTTAATGTAAATTTTCTTAATAAAATAATTTTTTATACTGTTTTCAATTTTTTTTAAGGATTGCTTTTAATTATATTTCTAAATCTTCACGCTACACTCGCAGCGTTTCTCTGTCAGTACAGTAAAGTCTTCAATTGAGGAAACATCATAGATGAAAGAGTAAAGGCCTGCTTCTCAGGCCGTAACTCTGTATTTTTACCAAGATACATTTCCAAAAATGCATCCCAAAATTAAAATCTGTGTTAAAATAACTTTACAGTTCAGAATCTAAAAATGTGAGATTAAATTTCAACAAATTTGAAAAATTATTGCTTTTTATCTTGTCGAAAATCTTGTCTAACTTTTTTTTGCTAGTCTAAATCATAATACATAAACTTAAACGTTTTCTAACAATTTCATTCAGAAAAGCTTAAAAATAATTAATCTTGTGATGTGGCTTATAAATTATTCAATCCAAAACAAACATATAGAGTACTAAATTTTATTTGTATATAAAAATATTTTTTGTTCTAAAAATCCCAATACTCTTTTAAATACACATTAAATTAAGTAATATATATATTTGCGTGTGTGACAGTTCTGAAAATAAGTAAGAAATACCTATTATTTTCCTCTTTTTTAAATTATTATATTTTAAATTATTAGGCAATAAAAATTATGAATGTTTTGTATACCAAAAATGGAAACTGATAATACTGTTCGTTAATTCATTAGATTTCATTTAGAAAAAAATGTGGAACGCTTCACGATTTTGCGTGTCATCCTTGCGCAGGGGCCATGCTAATCTTCTCTGTATCGTTCCAATTTTAGTATATGTACAGCCGAAGCTAGTACACTAACAGAGCAAATAGCGGTTCTATATATATACTAGTATTTGAGCTAATATTATTTTACTGGTAGTTATACTTGTAATAATGCTGTTACAAGAAAAACTTTTATGCCAAATTACGATATTTGATACTTTATTTCCCAATTTTTATCTTTATGCTTTTCACATTTATTCGATATTTCAGTGAATCTTATTTTTGAAAATAAATTTAAATATCTGAAAAAAAAACTGAATTTATTTCATAGCTGTTAAAATCATCTTAATCTTTTCTTTAAATTAAAAAATATTTTATCCTTAATTACTTTTAATTAAATTATTCTTTCTGTTTTTGTGATGTAATACCTACAAGGATTCTTAATTAAAAATTATTCCTTTGACAATTCAAAGGTAAAAATGTCTCCCCGAACAGTAAGCAACTTTAGTCCCCCCGAACTTTTTCATATAGAGGGCGGAGCTTAGCTTGGACATTCCTCTCTCTAGGAATTTCCATACCCATTCGAAAAATTTGTTTTCATGATTTACAAAGCAGACAATCTTCACCTTGAATGCATGCTGAAATTTAATTAAGTAAAGCCCACCACACACGATAGGATTTTTCCTATGGATTTGTTGGACGTGAACAAGTTGTACCGTGTGTGGGGAAGTTGGACAGGTTCAAGAAAATTCAAACAAGGTCTGATTTTTCTTCCAACACAGGAAGTAAGCAATTGCTTCCCGTTGTCACGTGTCTGTTTCGCAGGGTTGCAAATTATTTCTTGGTGATACTTGGGGAATATTTGAAATTTCTCATTTATTGAAACTTAGATTCACGTTTTACAAAACGTCACAAACATTAGACCCCTTTTTTAAAAATGTCCATGAAGCAAATATTACAGGAATTTATTGAAGTCTATAAAGATGAGCAGTGTTTGTGGCAAATAATGAGTGTCGATTACACAAATAAAAAAAAAAGTTAGCGTATGAAAAATTATCAGAAATATACAAAAAGATAGATGAAAAGGCTTCAATTAACTAAGTAAAGGAAAAAATTAATGCCCTCCGTATAACCTATAAAAGAGAAAAATCAATGAATCGAAACAAAGTAGTGTAAGCACGGAGAATGCATATGTATGCCGACTTTATGGTACTTTAAATATATATAATTTCTGGACGAAACTAAAATTCCACGAATTTGGATAAAAGTTTGTTGAGAATGGTGATGAAATAAGTTAAGTAATTTATTTTGTAAAATTATTCTCTATCTGAATGAATATATATAATTGCACATTTAAAGTAAAATTTAACTAGGAAATTTTATAATAAGCTTTATTCGAAAACAATATATTTTTAATTCAGAATGCTTACAAATCTTCAAAATGAACATTTTAAAATTTTAATTTTCTATATTTTTAAATATGAATTAAGTTTAAACAATAATATAAAGGTATTAGTTGAGATTATTCTGTTGTTTTCTATAAATATTCTTTATGCAATTAAACAATAATAAAATTAGATAATTAAAAATAATAAATGGATTAATAATAACAAAAGAAAATTATTCACCTTTAAGCGAAATTGAAATTAAATGCAATTTCAGTTATTATTTATCATATGGTAAATGTTAATTTGTTTCTCTTTTATTTAAAAATCTTTTAAGAAAATATTATAAAATCTAAGAATACTTGGATAATAAATAACAGATTAATAATTGATTTTATATCTACTAATAAATAAAATTAATACTCGATATATATAAACTTTTTGATGTACTAATGGGGCTCTTTAATTAATACCGTTTGTCAGAAAGCGCGCCGAGCTGGCAGCCGAATGGTTAGCGCTCTTGCCTTCGGTTCAACAGTTCGTGGGTTCGAATCCCACCTTGGGCATGGATGTTTGTAGTGGTTCGGATTCCACTTTAAACCGTAAGTCCCGGTCTAATTAGCCCTCACGTGCAAAAAATGACCGTTGAGTGACAAACAAACCAAACCTTGTTTGGTTTGTTTGTCGAATCTCATGAACCAGAAAGCGCTAAGTTGCACTTAATGGTTCATGAGAACTTATAGATGAGCGCATGGATGTATTTTTTCTTATAATGAAAGGTGTTACCTTATCCAACAACGTTGCATACTATTTTTCATTCATCCTCATGTAATTAAAGAAATCTTTATCTTCCGACTGTATTTCTGTAATCAAATTTAGATGTGAAAGAGTTTCACGATGGAGCAACCAATTTTTTGCCCATTTCTTTTTTTTATTGTTTGTTTTCTTTTCACCATCATCACAGTCCAAAGCAACAGCCAATAGCACTTCTGTGCCTAATTTACTCATGTTACTTAACTTACTATGATAACATTTAATGGCAGACGTTACAAGCAGACAAATGAGTACATCAATAAAAACTAAAAAGATATGTGAATACTTCAAGTCATAAAAGTGACAGAAAAACTCTTTTAAATGATTGAAATTTTTGGCGATTTTCGATTTTCATTTACAAGGCACACATTTTAAGCCAAAAGCAATAAATATTGAAAAATAGCACCCTTAAAAATAACTTCCCACTCCAGATGTGCCTCCCCTACTGCGGTCAGCAGAACTTGAGGGGACTGTGTGCTTAATTACTTCCTACCCCTTCCAACAAATCGTAAGGAAAAATCCTATCGTGTGTGGCGGGCTTAATAGTATCTATCGGAAAATTGAAATTGGAAATTACTTTAATATCTTATTTTTAATAATATTACTCTGAAATATAACTTATTCTAAAAAAGATAAATTACAAATAAATTTTGATTTGTATTTATTTTGAATATCCATATGAGACAATGGAGAAATGCGGAGATTGGACAGGACCTGTATCCTAAATTCAAACAGAAAGCCAAAAATCTTTGGAAGCACATTTATATTTGTCATTTTATGATCGAATTTCCTCAAAGTTTAATTTTTTCTTTAAAATTTGAGGAATTGCTTGAAATGACATCTATGTGCAAACCATATTTTTCGAAAGGAATAATAAGAATGGAGATCTTTGAAAATTTAGACTAATCTATGATCTTGTATGGTAATATATATATATATATATATATATATATATATATATATATATATATATATATATTATATATATATATATATATATATATATATATATATATATATATATATATATATAATTTTGAATGATTAAGTTTCTTCTGTGTATAATTTCTAATAAACTTTTCAAAAAACTTTATGAAAATAATTATGTACAATTATTTAAAATTTCATAACTTCGTAAGTAATAAATGCGGAATTTGTTTGACAGCTTAAAATTTTTTTTGATAATTTTCTCTCTTATTTTCAGAAATTTATGCTGAACTCTTATCCTATATATGTTTGGCGAAAACTATTGACAGCATAAAGTTTTATAAATTAGCAAATTGTTTATCGGTTAAACCTAATTTATCTTTTAACCAACGAGTAATAGGATATATAATTGAATTATACTGCTCACTATTGAAATTGCAGCATCATGAAGAAATACAAGAACAAATCAAGTATATTATTCGGGGGAAAATATGTGATTAAAGTTGCAAGACATTTTGAAGGATAATAAGCACTGTTTAATACAAACACCTCTGTCAAAAATTACAGCACGCATATAAACTTAGACATTGTGTTAAACATAAATTGGGAGGCATGTACAGGTGTAACGACCCATACAGTTTCAAAACAATGTCACAATTCATTGATCGTTGTGAGTGGAGTATAATGACAGGCTATTGCTAGCAACCTTTAAATACTTTAATAACGTGTTTAAAGGTTGCTAGAAACATGTACATGTTTCTATTGGTGACGGCAAGTCCAATTTAGCCTGATTGGGGCCGTGGCAAAAACTTCTTTGGGGGCCTGCTGTGTATCACAACAACAAACTTTCTATTCGATTTTGGAAATGATTCTCTTCGAAAAGAACGTAAAATAAGCTTTGCATATATTCGTAATTCGTATATATTTTTTTCGTATATAAAAAAAACGTAAAATATTTGATTTGGTGGCACTTCTAATGTTAAGGCCCGGGACAATAGCTTCGATATACAGGCCTTCGTTAGCTCCGGGTGAGAAAGTAGGAAAACGTGCTAGGCTGCACATATGCAGCCATACTTGTTACAGAATATAGGTTAGTCTTAAATCCCTGCTTCCACACTCGACATTGTGCGTCCATGTTCGTCGTTGATCAAACCATTAAAATTCACCTCATACCATGGACATGTCAAGGGAAGTTATTGTTGTTGTACCAGCATACTTCCCTGTACTTAGTCCATAGCTGGGTTCTACTAGTTAGATAAAAGCAGCTGAGTGGGAGTCTTCGAAATTTAGAAACAAGGTCCAAATAGAAAATGCTCCTTATATTTGGCTTTCTCCCCATGGGGTATTATTTCATTTGGAGAACATTGTGATCATGGCCTATTTAAGGTGTCTCAACCACCTATAGTGAACATGAAGGATCTTCACTTAAGTCGGGATTCTAACTCACTACTTTCCGATAATAAGAATGAATATTAAGAAATCACAGTCTCTGTGACTATCAGATCATGAGGACCCATGTTGTCAGATCATGTTTCTATAAACCCCTATAACTGTTTAAAAAGACCTTTTTTCGTTAGGTAACTACCCTACTTCTTGACCTAGAACACGTGCTGGGATCCATTTGCTATCGTTAATAATTGTGGGTTGTCGAACTGTATTTTATACTACTGTTGTCCTTCACTGTATTCCATACTACTATTTTAAACCCATGGATTCTATATTCTGCAGACAGTAATAGAATGTTAAGGGATGCAAGCAATAATACTGTAATACAATATATCGCGATATCGGAAATTTACAATTCGATTTCTATCAAAGGTAGAAAAGTGAAGTAAGTACATTTTGTTCTTGTATGAAGCATTGCAGCTTTTAAAGATGCAATAAAGCTTAAAATTATTTGTATATAATTTGCATTTAAGAAACCTGCTTCAAACACACTATAGGTGTCGTTTCCACCGTCTATTTTACATGAATCTGTGTTGAAAAGCCTATCATTTACATATCATATCGTCTTCTTCCACTCTTGTAAATTTAGCAAGTTTATAAGTCCAGTAATTTTAATTTATTGCAGAAGAATATATACATATACTTGTGCTGCTTCGTGATCTCAATTAGTTTGTAATGCTCTTCATATGCCAAATCATATTTTATTTATTCATTGAAAAAAATAGCTTAATTTTCAGAGGCATTAAATTTGATTTTCCATTCTTTTGGTCAATTTTCAAATCAGTAGTTTTGTGGTTTATGAACCATTTTACGAAATTAGCCCTTCAGCATAATGGGAGCGTCATCAGCAAGTAAGCAATACTTATATTTATTTATATGTGGAATGCCGCGTTAATGGGACAAATATAAATTGTTAAAAAAATAAATAAAAAAAAAATAAAAAAAACTATGAGTTGTTCAATAACAATTTTATAGGTTTCAGCCTAATTGCTTTTACATAAATCCTCACTTTCTTAGAATTATTAATAATTTAATAATCCCAAATTGAATTTTTAAATTTATGACTTTACACTCAACACCATCAGTTTACATCACACACACACAATTACACATTTAATATCATTAAATTACATCAAATTACAAAATTCGACTGCTTTTGCTGAATGGACAAAGATAGCAGCTGTTAATTTTGAATATGAATGTTTTCTTCTGCACATTCGAAAACTGTTAATAATTGATAAATGTGATGAAAATATTTTTAAACCAAATCACTGTGTGCTAAATATTTATTTTCCTAAAATAAATATTTACATTTTCTTCAAGGTATCTTTTCTGAAACTCTCTTGAAGCAAGAAAAAATGAGACAAATCTTTAATTATAAGCATTTTTTATATCTTCGTTATACATATATTGCTGGTTATTATATTCTTCACCAGGTTTATAAAATAGTCAATTTAGATTACATAGTGTTTTTTCACCCTTTGGATTTTTATCATTTCTAGGAGTTTTGTTCTTAATAAGAATTTTTTGAATTTCAATATTTAGAATTTTCTCTTTTCTGTAATTATTATCGCAGACGAATTATAATTGTAATCTATTTTACTTTTATAAATTTTTAGTTTTACTTCCTTTTAATCTCTTATTCATGCGGCAAAAGCTGAAGACTTTTGAAAACAGTTGTAAATATAATAAAAAAAATAGCGTTATAATAATAAAAAATAGTGTTATATACAGCGGAATTTCCCGGGTTGAATCCAACATATTGATGAAAATTTGAGGCTATGAAACCCCGTTTTGGACAGATCAATGACTGAAACCTATTGTAGCTCATTTTAATATCCAGGGTGTAAACTGCCTTTCAGGAGAAAGTTTCACATATAGTGGGCCGTATATAAGGATACCATGAGTCACGGGCAGCAAGGGAGGCAACTACTCAGAAAGATATGCATGCAGAAACCCAATATCTAATTTTCGTTATTCAACAAAAGCTGCGATTGTGCACCGAAAAGTGCTATCCTGTTACTAGCTATAATAGGCCGAACAACGGAGATTGCACTTCTGCGCGTACGTCTGTCAAGGTGAATGCTAGAAAGTTTCCTAGTTCCACCAAAAAGGTTGTTTCACATAATATCATAAAGATCAGTACTGGAGGTAGGAACTCAGCTCCAAGTATTCCAAAAATACCTATAGTAGCTTCCACCTTCCGCCTCTGCAACACGTGAACGTGACTGACTATGAAAAATCCTCTCGGACTTTAATTTACGTCGTAGACATTAAAATACCTTACAAAAGCTTAAAGTCATTAGCATGTACATTACGTGGTATGGAATTTTGTAAGAAATATTCACCTTTGTTGTTATCTTTATATATTAAGGTTTTATTATTTATTCAAGAAGGAAAGGGAAAACTTTCTTTTTATTGCTTCATGAGTCACACAGCATTAGTTACCATGATTTCTAAGAAAACTAATAATTATGCAGATCGATGGCCGAGTGATTAGCATTCCTTAACTCCTAGGTTGTTGGTACCGAATTTGAATTCTGGTCGGACATGGATGTTCTTTTCTACCTGTGTGTTTTTCCTTGTACTTTCTGCTGAGATAATGAATTAATGCGGCTTACCCTGTTAAGGAGTTTGAGGTGGAGTGACGTGGGTAATGGTACTCACCTCCATGACTTGATTTCAAGTACTCACCGGGTAACGATAAATTAACAGCAGTTTCCATGTTGGGACGAAGGGTTAATCACCCAGTTCTAGCCGATAGAAAAAAATAATTATATGCATTTCAGAAGAATCTATATAATTTTTTATGATAAATTCTTCAACTCCATTTGGCTCAGTTTTGTTATTTAGGCATATTTTATCATTTCACATGAAAAACCTGTTTTTGAGCAATATATTTTCAATACTTCTGCTCTTCAATTAAGGTAAGAATAGTGGGAATCAAAAATCTTAAAAAATTAACACAGTTTACTTAATCAGTTTTATTTTAATTCTTCAATGTTTTTAACTTACTTTAGGCAATGAGGAAAAATTGATGTTCAAAAAAGTCAGTTGGTGACTGTTAGTAGCTAAGCAAATCGACGAATGTATTGGGATCTGTCGTTCTTAAATACAGTGTGTATGTAGTAAAGAAAAAACTGAAAATTGTGCATTTAATTAAAGAAAATTGGAAACTTCAATTTCATTCTTGCTTCGTCCTTCGTGGGGGAAACAGCTCTTTCGCTTGCTCTCTTAGAAGATTGAAGACTTCTACTGAATAGACATGGATGTCTGTTCGCCCTCTCCCTCGGAAGATGGGAACGATCAAATAAACACAGGCGCTTGTCGTCAGTTAGATGGTTTGCCCTTTTCAGGGTTGCCGGTGTCTGCTGACAATGGCGCGGGGGCCCCCACCACGGTTAGGGCCATAACACAACCTCTGGAATCGGATATGGACATCGAGTACAAGGCTATCAGCAGCAAAATTAGGCTCACTACGGAAGTCATTCATAAAATTAGCAACTCTCCTATGTCTGCAAATGACATTGAACTGTTACTTATTCATAGTCTTGAGCTTACTAAGCTAACGGAAAAACTCACCAAGTATAAACTCAGGAAAGACAACAAACAAGAAACTCTTAAACCTACACCTCAAATAGTAAATCGCCCTCCGGCTTTTACAATTCCTACAGAAAACAGATTCGAATCGTTTATGCAAATTGAAGAAGATGATTCAATTAATAAAAATGAAAACTTCCCTCCTTTACCTCAAATCACCCATGAACCACCCAGGATTAACTTCAATAAAAGAAAAAATGACGAACCAACCAACACAACTAATAAAAAAACGAATGATGCCTTAAATTCACAAGCAGAAAACCACGAAAATGATGAAATTCAATTTCAACCTGCTAAAAAGAATAATAGAGTTCCACCCATTGTTATAAAAGATAAAAACATCAATTGGAAAAAATTATAAGAATTATTCAAAACTAATAATATCTCTGGTTACTCTGGCAAGATGACTGGATCTGAAATTCTTACATTAAAAATTGAGTCGTCAGATACTCATCGCAAAATCACTAAACTTCTGGATGATAACAATACTTCCTATCATACTTTTCTACTCCCTGAAGACAAAAACTTAAAAATTGTAATTAGAAATCTACCTCCCATTTATACTCCTGAAGAAATTACAAACGAATTAATTTTTGAAGGCTTCACGGTCCTCAACACTACTCAAATGAGTAAAAAAGTCGACGGCAATAAAATAAACCTACCATTATATATAGTGACTTTACCTAAAAGCGACAAATCTAAAGAAATATTCAATATAACTCATCTATTTAATTTGGTTATTAAAGTTGAAAATTACAGAGGCCGCAAAGGTACTACGCAATGTTTCAGATGTCAGGGTTTTCACCATGCACAAACTTCCTGTCATCATAATTTCAAATGCGTTAAATGCGCAGGAGAACATCATCACTCCCAATGCACAAAACCTACTACTACTCCTGCAAAATGTGCAAATTGCGGAGATAATCACCCTGCAAGCTACAGAGGATGTAGCAAATTTCCCAAAAATAAAAGTAAAAATTCATTTGAACAAATAAAAAGCAAAATAGTGCCAAGCACAAATCCTAACTTATCATACGCTAATGCTTTAGTAAATAATAACGAAACCATAAATAAAACAAAAAATATTATAAATGAAGCAAACTCAGTGATAGCGGATCTCCAAACTCTGATTAATTACGTCAAAGGCTCAGGAATTTTCGAACTCACTGCGCAAGTTAAACAACTAAACGAGGCCATTGCCAAGAAACAGGAAACCTTCCAAATCAACGATGAATAATTTGAATCGTAACGTTTCTCCAATTCAAATCGCTACTTGGAATGCAAATGGAATCGCTAATAAAATCTCAGAATTTGCAGAATTTATTGATAAACATAATATCGATATCATTCTTCTTACTGAAACACATCTGACTCCTCAAAATAATTTCAAAATTCCCAACTACAAAATTTACAGAACGGACAGACTCCACCACAAAGGAGGAGGAACTGCAGTAATAATAAAAAACTCATATAACTCCGCCCACTTCAGTTCTACTACAGGAAATGGATTCGAAGAAACTTCTGCCATTATTAATCTTCCAAATAACTTAAATCTTAAATTTACAAGTCTCTATAACAGACCACAAAGTGTACCTACAGCTAATGACATTCTTGCTATTATGGACAATAAATTTCCTACTATCATTGGAGGTGACCTAAACTGCAAAAATGAACTTTGGGGATGCAGATCTACTAACGAAAATGGTAAAATTCTCAGGACTATCATTCAAAATAATAATCTCAAAATTATTGCTCCAATAGAACCCACCCACTACAGCCCTCATCTAACTCACGGAGATATATTAGACATTTTCATAACAAATAGCAACATTCCAATCTCTGCTAACACCATCATTGAACTTTCATCGGATCACTTACCAGTTATTGGCTGCATTGGACTGAACAAAAATAATAACATTAATAAACTCATATCCCGCACAAACTGGCAACTTTTCTATAACATCTTACAAGATAAAGCTAATAAAGAACAAGCTCAACTGCAAGATACCTTACATATCAGTGAACCCTGCATCATAAATAAACAACTCTTGGAAAACTACATTACAGATAATATTAACAAATTCAATCAAGATATTATAGAAGCGAAAAATACTTCTACAATTAACATTAAATATGAAGATAACTACCTAAAACTTCCTACAAACATCAGAAACCTCATCAAAGAAAGAAACCGCACTAGAAAGAAATACCAAAAAACTTGGAATCCTTATTATAAAACCTTAAATAATAAATTAAATAAATTAATCAAAAAATTATGTGCTGAACATAGGCAAGAAAACTGGAATAATAAAATCACTAATCTAAGTACTAAAAATAATTCTGTCTGGATTTTTGCGAAACAACTTAAAAATAAAAATCATTTAAACTCTCACATTATTGGACCAAATGGACCTGTGTACTCTATCAATGAAAAGCTGAGTATTTTTGCAAATTCTCTTTACAAACAATTCCAACCAAATCAAAATATTAATATTAGCTTCACCTTTACCATAGAACAAACTGTAACTCATTTTATAAGCAATACTCCCTTATACACCAGTATCGAACCTACGAACCTCTGTGAAACAACTCAAATTATCAAGAAAATCAAAATTAAAAAAGCGCCAGGTGTTGATAACATCACCAATAACATGATTAAAAAACTTCCATTGGACTATATCAAGAAATTAGTCAACATTTACAACATCTGCCTTAAACTTTCAATCTTCCCATCTATTTGGAAAACTGCAAAAATAATCCTCTTCCCTAAACCTGGTAAAGACCCCAGAAAACCTGAGAACTATCGACCTATTAGTTTACTTCCTACTTTAGGAAAAATATATGAAAAAATAATTCTTAATAGAATGATTGAATACATTAAATTACTTCCTACTCAACAGTACGGATTTAGAAAAGACCTCTCCACTGTTAAACAACTCGTCAGAATAACCGAAATAATTAGAAATAATAAGCATAAAAATCTCTATACAGCCATGACTATGTTAGACGTATCTAAAGCCTTCGATAGAGTTCGGCATGATGGTCTCATCTTCAAACTTATCAAACTTAATTTAAACTCAGATATCATTAATCTAATTCACAATTATATTAAAAATCGCTATTTCCAAGTCAAGCAAAATGATGTCACCTCTACTGACTCTTAACATTAATGCAGGCGTTCCCCAAGGCAGTATTCTTGGACCTATTCTATATCTATTTTTTAATTATGACTTCCCAATTTCTACTAATAACACAATAAACATCGCATTCTACGCAGACGACACTGCTATCCTAGCAGAATCAGCAAATCCTAATCATGCTTTCAAGAAAATACAAAACGAACTATTCAAAATCGAAAAATGGTGTCAAGACTGGCGTGTTGTCATAAATGCAGATGAATCTCAAACTATAATATTCTTAAGAAAGAAAAGAGTTAAAACGAAACATAAAATTACAAATAAATTAATATTGTTTGATAAAACTATTCCTCAGGTTAAAGAAGCTAAGTACCTTGGCCTTACTCTCACATCTAGATTCACTTGGACCAAACACATTAATAATGTCACCAAAAAAGCATATGCTGCTTTCGGCTGCTTAAAAAATCTTATTGGCAAGAAATCAAAACTTAATAGAAAACTGAAAAGACTATTATACATTTCTATGATTCGCCCCATTGTCACTTACGCTTCCCCTGTTTGGAATAACATTGGCAAAAATAAAAGAAGAAAACTTCGAAATTTTCAAAATAAAATTTTAAGAATTATAGCTGGTGTTCCCTACTATGTAAGAAACAAAAATATTGAAAAAGATCTCAAAATTAAAGACATTTTAGTGCATATTCGTAAATTAAATAAGAATTTCTATGAAAAAGCTAAACTCTGCAATACTGCAAATTTCAATGAGATTTTTAATTATAAATATATTCCTGAACTTAGCAAATATAGACCTATTGCTACTCAATTTTTTCTAAGTGAAAATGAATTTTTATAAGTGTTTACAGCTATTTTGTATATAGTGTACATATTCTACATTTTCATCTTGTATTTCTCCTATATTTTGTATATTTTCAACTTTAACAGTTGCAAGTATTTTTTCTCAGAATTTCTACTGAAATTTGTTCAAGCTCCGACCACAAGGACAGCTTCATGCTGATTGGATATTAGGATTCCATTGTATTCCTTACTCCGCTGTACATTTCAGCGCTTCTCCAATAATAATGTCAAGTTTCTCCATTCGGAACTATTTCAGATGAAAGAGTAAAAGCCTGCTTCGCAGGCTGACACTCTGGAATAACCACAGATCCAAGATCCAAGAGGAAAAATTGAACGCATACGACAAAATATACACTGCTCAAAACAATTAAAGGATATTGTTAGTTTTACATAAAATAAAGATATAAACGAAATTTTTTTTTGCTGAAAATGGAAGAAGAGAATCACAAATGAAAATTTTTCTGATTTTCAAACTGTGGAGTATGCTAACTTTGAGTTCGACGTCAAAAACGTCACTTCAGCGGCAGTGAATGAAATTTGACTTTCAACTGAATAAAAGACAATGAATACAAAGGTGATCGGTATTCAGTGACTGCATTGTTTTGATGTGTACGATGTCTCAGCGAAGTCATTTAACTGATTCAGAAGCTTGGAGAGTTTTTGGTAGGTTAGAAGGGGGCCAAACACAAGCCGGAGTAGCGCAAGCCATTGGAGTGTCGCAAAGTGTGATTTTCAGGATCTGGAACCATTTTCTGGAGACTGGAAGTGCAGGCCGAAGACCAGGGCAAGGTCGTAGACGGGCAACAACATCCAATGAAGATCGTTATTTAGTGTTAACGGCTGAGAGACACCGAAATATGAACGCTACTCTTCTCCAACAACACCTTCGGTTGACTACTGACACCACGGTTGCAACTCAGACTGTTCGAAACCGGCTTCATGGTGTAGGTCTGTATGCTCGCCGACCGATGGTATGTGTTAAACTAACATCAAGGCATCGTTGTGACCGCAGGGAGTGGGCAACCGAGCATGTGAACTGGAGGAGAAATGAATGAATGCAGAAAAACGGGACTGGTCAGAAAAAAGATCATAGCTATCTTTTTTCTGACCAGTCCCGTTTTTCTGTTCATCCTGATAATAGGCGTATTTTCATCTGGAGTGACCGTGACAGTAGGAATAATCCAGCGTTCGTGCACGAAAGTGTCAGATTTGGCGGTGGGGGTGTTGGTGTATGGTGACATCGCCATTGACGGGCGCACAGACCTCTTTATCATTCGAGAGGGACCTCTGACTAATCGCTGATATAGGGATGAGATCCTCAGACCTATTGTAGTCCCTTACGCTGCAGCAATCGAAGAAGACTTCATTTTAATGGACGATAACTGCAGGCCACATCGTGTTAACCTTGTGGAGGATTTCTTTTTCAAGTAAGAAATCGTACGAACGGAATGGCCAGCATGTTCTCCAGACATGAATCCAATATAGCACGTTTGGGACGCTCTAGAAAGACGAGTTGCTGTCCACCAACCACCCCCACAAACTCTCCAAGAACTGGAAAGAGCTCTTCTGGAAGAGTGGGACAGAATACCCCTACTCGTTATTAATAGCCTCATTGACTCCATGCCTCAAAGGGGTTCAACGTTGCTGCTGTCCGTGGAAACTATACCCCCTACTGAAAATGACTTCCTTTGAAGGCAACACCTTTTCTTATTCTTTTTTTCTCATATGCACAAATTGTGTTTTTTTCCTTTTGTACACAAATGCGCAATAAAATGCATTTATTTCTGCCAAACATGTGTAATTTATTCTCATATAACGTACTGCGTCTGTCGACCACGTATCAATCAGCTAAAAAGTTTCCCAGCCACAAGATCCACCTAAAATCGCATTATCCTTTAATTATTTTGAGCAGTGTATATAGTTCTGATATAAAAATATTCTTAGTTAAGATTTATGTGAAAGTTGTTTCAGAAAATCACAAAACTGAAAAAATGTGTGTATCTTAAATTATGTGTGTACAAGGAAAAACTAACTCGCAAAATTAGTAATTTTAGTTATCAGAAATTACTTACGTCATTTTAAAAATGTAATTTTATTGATATGCTTTCAACTGAATGAAGAAAAATAAAAAATTTTGATGTACTGTAACATTTTTTCATAAAATTAATATTCATAAGCATTTTAGTTTTATCTGTTAATAATAATAGCTTTATTTATTTATTTATAAAAATGCAACAGCATATATACAATTCAGTTTTTAAATTATACGTGTTAAGTCAATCTTAATATCAATGAAATTTTTTTAGATAAAAGCAGAAAAAATTAAATGATTATGCATTTAAAAATTTCATTCACACACACACACACACGCAATATAACTGATTTTTTAAAGCACAATAATTTTTGTTTTAAACAATAACATCTCTATTGTAGCACATAGGATGATAAATAAAATAGCGTAATGATTAAATAAATGTTATTTTTTTAATTTACCCTCTTTTGTTTACAACATAAATACATTTAAAGTCTTAATTCTTATTGAAGAGGCATTTTTATTATTTTCTGAAAATTTTCTTCAAAAAATAACTGCATTAAAAAATAATATTCGTTGAAGTTCTTAAAATCAAAATTTATCGTTATAAATTACTTCGAATTTTGAAATGAAAATTACTCTTTGAATCATTTAAAATTCAACTATAATTTTAAAAATAGCCTAGTCTCCTGTAAATGATTTTTACTCTGTTTATCTTCATTTAATATATAAATGAGTTCTTTTGGCATTTAAAACTTCAGAAACATTTACAGAAAGAAAAAAAAAAATTATTTCTTATAACCTTTTATTTCTTATTTGTGTATTTATGTTTTTGATTACAAAAATAAAAAACAAGAATATTATTTTTTAAACCGAACTTTAATTTTAATATTTTAAAACAGTTTCAAATATTTTTACAGTGTAAATTCTTTAAAAATATATTTAAAAAAATCTGTTAAAATTAGTTTTAAGATTTAAAATGTTGTTTTTCCACATATTGCAGTTATTAATTTAGAATTTTATTAGTTAATGAACTCTTTAAAAATTAAAATCGTCCTAGTCGATTCAAACTAACCCTACAATAGATGTTTTGTCTCGTGTTTTTTTTATATTATTATTATTATTATTTATTATCAACGTGTGAGTGACTTGAATCAATATAAAACGGTTTTTCAAATCAATGTTTTGGTCCTAAAATAAGAAATCGTTTTACTCACAAAATGAACTTCGACAATATTCTCAGACATTCTATGATGAATTTCGCCTTGTTTGCTGCCGCTAGAAGAATTCGATTCGAAGCAGGCAGTGAATGCGTTTACAAGTCGGATTTATATATACAACATAAGTGGTCTGCTTTAAAAGATCTTGAGAGGGAAGATATGTTGATTTTTAATACTTGGAATAATATTCCTTACTCCTATGATCAACTGCAAGAACAAGCTTTTGCTATTCTTACCTTATTTGGGTCTACATATTCATGTGAACAATCATTTTCAAACATGAATAATATCATGAACAAATTAAGAAATAGGTTTATCTGATGAAATAGGTTTATAGATGAGAACATAAAATCGTGCCTCAAATTAAAAACTACATCATACAAACCTGACTTATTTTTACTTTCCAAGGAAATACAAGGACAATGTTTACATTAGTGGAGTATTTATAGTTATTTTTAAAAATAACTTTTAAATTATTTTACTAATGATATTTTTAAATAAATATTATTATCTTTACATAAGTATGATACCAGGCCTTATTTAATTTACTGTTAGTAAAACTAGGACTTATTTAGCAATGCCAAGCTAAAGTTTAATCCTAATTAATTCTGTAACAATGTCTCCTGCTAAACCAAAGCTTGTGTTAAAAAAAATGGCTCTTTCCATACATTTCATTTGTAAATTATCTAAATTTGGCGGTTTTGAATGACATGGTTGCCAACCACTGCATTAGACTTATAACTTTGGAATCCTCTATTTGCACTAATAAATTTTTCTAGGCCTTTATAAGTTCATTTAGCTATGCATACACTACTTTAACTGAAATATTTTTGCTTCACAACGAGTGTCGCATAACAGTTTATGTAATGTTTAAGTACTTTAACAGAATTTGCCATCTTTTTATAGAGGCAGAAAATGAGCAGTATATAAATGTTAAATATCCCAGAAAACAAAGGACTTTATTAAATCGCCACTTTTTCAGCTAAATTTTTTTCCATTAATCACAGGTCTACATTTTAATTTTTACCATATTCAAAAATTTTTTCTAGTCGATCCAAAGAAGAATCTTTTCAATTGGTTTTCCCTTTCATCTCCATCTGAAGAGAGATGTCACTTAGCTTCAGTCTGCTGTCAATTTCTCTGCTAGACCAGCTACATTCTAATCCGTTAGCTTAATACTTTAGGAAAAAAAAAAAGACTTGGCAATTAACACTTAAAAGCTTCCATTAAAGATAGATCTGCCTGATCCAATAATCTAAAAACGTTGGGAATGGTTATAAATTTGGTTATCATTATAAAAACTAACACATATTAACGCCCATAGAAAAACACAAGGAATATGTATTATTTTCATTTATTAAGGCAAAAATGTAATATTAAGTTTTTTTTAAAAAAAAATGGTCCGATATAGATAGAGATCTTCGGAAATTACCGAATCAAATAAAAAGCTAAATATTCACCTCTTTTACAATTATTGGTTTGAAGATTATCTCAGTTCAGAGAGGTACGATTATAATATTAAGATAAAAGGAACTTTTTGTCATACTGAAAATGAAAAAGGTTCTGTCAAGTTTTCATGTACAAGAATGGGTTACTTTAGTTTTTGAACAAGCTGGGGATCTTGCGAAGGGTATAGCATTCGTCACGCCATCCAGATGGCCAGTAATGCGTACATATTGAGTCTGACTTCCACTATCACGGAGTCCCTGTAGATAAATTAAATAAGGTAACATTTAAAGATTCGGAAGCAGATATAAGTTCTGTTTAGCTTACCCTTTGTTTTTTGGGGAAATATTTTTACCCTTGAACCTGCCAGGACCATTGAATAAGGGACAGGTGCAAATCTTCAGTAAAAGTGTCCAACAGTGGTACTCACAAAAATCTCAAGAAATAAAAAAGTTTAATATAATATTGATTCAGTTACGAGATACTAGAAGATCCACGCGTTAAGAATTTATAACCGCAGTATCCTTCTTTCTATGTACGGGTAGCTGAACACCATAGTTAATAGATAGACTTAGAGCTTTTTATTGATTCAAAGCCATCCTGTTATAGAATATCCAGTTATCCACCACCTGCTGAAACGCTTGACAGCCACTCAAGCCCCGGGGCTATAACTGGCCGATTCACTCCATTGCATTTTTGAATAGCTCTGATAGTAAAAAATTACGTGTAACTAAATACAGTTGAGAGCTAATGTTAGAAGAATATTTTAAACAAGCCTTTGTTGTCACATTTATTAGAAAAACAGTTTTGCATATTTTTCCGTCAATATTTTAATATGATTGAAATGAAAAATTAACGGAAATAAAAACTGTTTGAAACATTTTGTACACAAGCATACTTTGTTTAAAATACATAGCTTTTCAAATTAATAAAAATAGAAAAGTTTTCGTCATAGAATAGCATGAATAATGCATTTTTATTATTTTCTCTGTATAATTTCTATCAGTTTCTTTTCATATACATTGTACCAATAACTGCTTTTTTATGTGGACAGAGAAGCAATAGACATTTATTTACATCATTCTGAAATGAAGCAATAACGAATTTTTTATTGATCAAAATATTTTTTCTTATATACTAAATCTTAATCCGTTTAGGATTTTAGCTTTAATATATTCCTCCAAAGTAAATGGCATACTTATCCATTACATTTACAGGTAAGATTCAATACATTAATTTAATAAATTTATGAATATAAAAAAAGTTGCGATTATGGTTGAAATGAAAAAGTTCATATTTTATATACACACATATATTAATACATTTAACTTTTAAGTTTTATTTCAAAACCAATAAACATCATAATTTGAAATAATTTAAAAATGACTTGTGAAGTTTAAAAAGTTGAAACCTCAATCCTAACAAATTATTATGATTCAATGAATTAACGGAATAACGAAATTAGTTTGATTTGATGACCGTACAATGCATACCTGAAAATACAATGGCTAAATATGCCCATACACATTTTTCGAAGAAAGGGCGAAAACATATTTCGTACCATCGGGTAAAGAATAAAACGGATAATGTAATTCATTATTATTTACTTTTTTCCTGTAAAAGTTTAAAAGACAGCTTCCCGTTAAGGATGTGAGTGAAAAATCTAGAGAAGACCTTAGAAGATTAAATCCTTAGAAAACCTCTTTTATACCGGAAACAAATAATGAATCCGTGGGAGGTCAAGTCTCCACAACCGAGATAAGAGGTTGTGGTTAATTAACCCCCCACGGAGATGATGGACTTGCTTTCTTCACTAGATTATCCCTCTTGTCTACCCTTTACATGCATAAGTTATCACTACACATAGTAAAGATAGACATTTTGCAAACTAAGTTATCCATTATTCAAATATATTGTATTGTATCTCAAAGTTTTAGTTGTAAAAGAAATTCGTTACAAAAATTATTACTTTTCTATACATAATGAGGTAGATTCGAAATTTAACATTTATTCAAATCGCATTAATTTCCGAATATATTTGAAAAATTATCAAAGGTGATATTTTTAATGAATTGAGAACAAAAATTAATTTTACTTTCTAATATACGGGTATAGTGTTCTTAAATTATCCATTGTATACTTATTATGTATTAACGAGTGGAAATTTCTTTAGAGTTTTTCGAAAGAAAAGATAATTATTTTTACTTATAATTGTTGTTGAACAGTTCAACCAAAGTTTTTTTTTTTACACATCAGTATAGATTTAAAATTTTAATTCTCTTCAATAAATTCTAAATAAGAAAATTTAAAACTTTTAGAAACGCATTAATAGAGGGAAAAGAACATTAATGAAAATTAAAGAAGCAGACTTTTATATAATTGGAAATATTTAGAAAAAGTAAATCTAATTAATAGCAAAACAGAGATTAAAATGAATCCATTTAATTAATTTTCTAATAACTAAAAAGAGAGTTCTGTTTTACAACAATATTCTTGAATTTGACAGATTTTTAAATGTATTCTCGACCGAAATTTTTTTTAAATACTTACAATTGACTAATTTTTTCTTAACCTTTTGACTCTTAAACTAAATTTCTAAGCAATGTTTTCAAAATTTTTGACACAAATGTTTAAAATTTTACTATTTTAAATTTTTTCAGATGGATTTTTTTCGATTTATCTCCTAATCTTCTTATTTGTTCATTAATTTAGGAATCAATAATAAAATAAAATGAAATAATAATTATAAAGTACTTTTAAATCAAATTTCATGTGTCGCAAAAAATTGTCTTTCAAAAATAATGATATTATTTGAAATTTTAAAATTACCGTTTCTTCGAATATGTGAGTCTTCAAATCTTGGGTATCTTATTTTCCAATACCAAATTTTCAATAAATTTCTGAAAAAGATGAATAAATAACTTATAAATATGACAAATTTTAGAAAATATGATATATATCTTTCAAATGTAATCTTTAAAATGAATTCTAAATATTTTAAAAAATTTCTTTTAAATAATTATTGTTGTCTTGTGCCAGCTAGGTTGACAATATGGGGTGCGCTGCTCCACTTTTCCAACTGAACCATAATTTGGTGTGGAGTCCGATTTCCTCATCAGAAGAGTAGGAGTCCCTCTGCTCCCTATTGTAATGCAGGTCTAAATTTAAAATTTAGAAAACAAAAAATTTATGATCGATTAAAATATTAAGAACCTCCAAAATAGTAGCCTCCCCCCATTGTTATATTAAGAGGCGTGTGCCCATGGCACAGGTACTCTGCTGATACAGCAAACCATTGTCCGATATCCTCAGTACACACATGCCATAGAAACCCAGGGCTAGGGAAAATAGCCCTGATAGAAACCCGTTTATCTCTTTCCCGTTCTCTTTCCCTAGCCCTGATAGAAACCCGTTTATAGGGTAGGCAATCATTCAAAACCCATTCATACAAGGAAGGGACAAAGACAGGATAGATAGAAAAGTACACATCCATGCCCAAACAGGGGTTTGAACCCAGGATCTCTCTATCACAATCAGGCACGCTGACCACTAGATAGGTTGGGCAGCTTTAAATAATTAATTATTATTTAACTTGTAATGTTAGTTTTGAATTATAAATATTTTATTGTAATCGCATTTATCTACCCAGTCTAATTGAAAAGAATCCCATTATACAAATGAACAGAAAACATTTATAATCACATTATATACACAGTTTTAATCATAAGTAGAATGAATGCTTAAAACAAAACATTTTGAAGACCTCTCAAACATTATAGAAATTAAAAGAAATATTATTTAAATAATTATTTTAACTGTCTACATTCAAAGAGTAAATGACATTACTAGAATACTTCGGTGAAATAAAAAAAAGTAATTAACCAGGATAAACGAGAATTTACCATATACACAACTAAGAAAAGATCTATATCGAAATTTTTGGCAAAAGAGGATCTAGATCAGTCATGTCAAAGATACAGCCCGCGGGCAGCATCCGGCTCCCGGTTGTATCAATAAGGCCCGAGATCGCATTGTGTTACAGAAAACAGAATCATATTTTTTAGAGCATTTAGATTTCCCTCTATTCCTCTACGGAAGTTTTAAAATACGCTTACAACATTTATAAGTAATTTCAAGGGCAACGCGTGCCTAGACAAGCGAGAGATAAACACAGTAACGCCATCTCTTAGCAACAAGCGGAAATACCTTATTGATTTTGTTGAGAATATTAGAATATTCCAAGCACTTCGAGTCTAGATTAGAACCTTTCTTATCGATATAAAAAGTGTGCGTCGGTGATATGTGAGTCAGTTAAGTCGAGTAATCGAAGCGATACGGTCGAAGAAGGATTTTTGTTGTACTGCGAAGTAGTGATTGTGAAGGTATTATGCATTTGTTTGTGTCGTGTGCATGCGATATCCATAATTGTTGTATCGTATTTCATAATTGTTACGATTGTGGCTTAATATCACAAAAACGTAAAGTTGATAGTGAGTGCAGAACTTTGAGTCTAAATGGGAAATTGCATATTTTTTCATAGAATGGAAAGGTAAACCGTTGTGTTTGATTTACGGTCAAACAGTTGCTGTTTGTAAGGAGTTTAACTTGAAGAGACACTATAATACGCGCGAATCATAAATCAAAATTTAATTGCTACGCTGAAAAAATATGAATGGACACATTGTTTTCTTTAAAATCTAAACTTCAAGGCCAACAATCAATGTTTACTAAAGCTAATACTGAGAGCGAAGATGCTAAGAAATCAATTTTTATTATTGCATTAGAAATCGCGATGAGATCAAAACCTTTCACAGATGGTGATTTTGTTAAAGATTGTATATTGAAAGTTGCAGATGTTTCATTTCCATTTCAAAAGTCAATACTTCAAACTACTTCACTGTCAAGAAATATTGTTGCTTCAAGATATTGGATTTATCTCAAAATTTGGTTCTTCAACTGAAGGAGAAAATTGAGGAGTTTACAAACTTTTCATTGGCTGTTGACGAGAGCATTGATACTGTTGATACAGTTCAACTTGCTGTTTTTATACGAGGTATTAACAATTTGAAATAACTGAAGAACTATAAAAATGCGTTCCATTGACAGGTACTACAGCAGAAAATGGTATTTATTCTGCAATTAAGCATTTGATAGCAGAATATAAACTCGACTGGAATATACTTAGCAGCACAACTACTGAGGGCGCTCTTGCGATGGCTGGCAAACATTCGGGCGTTGTAACTACATTAAAACAGAAAACATCAGGGATTTTTGTGGGATCTCACTACATAATTCATCAAGAATCATAAGCATCCAAACATTTAAAAATGGACAAAGTCATGCAATCTATAATTAAAATAGTAAATTTTATAAGGAGCAGAAGACTAAATCATCGACAGTTCAGGCAGTTTTTACAAGATTTTGACGAAGTTTTCTGATGTTCCTTATTTTACCGAAGTTCGTATACTCAGTTGAAGAGTAGTTTTAGAAATATTTTTTCATCACGTGACTCTATTCAAGCTTTCATATTAGAAAAAGGCAACCCAATTGATTATAACAATGACTGGTGGGTTGATTGTCCCTTTTTGGTAGATATTAATGGACATTTGACTGCTCTGAATGTAGAGTTACAGGGTAAAAATATGATTGTCTCTCAAATGTATTCATGTATTGGAGCCTTTGAAACAAAGTTGAGGCTGTGGGAAAATCAAGTAAAAAATCAGCTTTGGATCATTTCCCTCATTTAAAATAATTTGACATAGTGAACCAAAAAAAATTAGATCAATATTCTCAACTTCTGCAAAATTTGATCACGGAATTTAACTATCGTTCTGAAGACTTCCACAAAATGAATGAAATGGAATTCCCAATTTTCAACAATCTATTCAATTATGAAGCTTAACAGGCACCAGTTCATTAGCAAGTGGAATTGATAAATCTTCAATCGGATAGTATTTTGAAAGAAAAATTTTAAGAGATAAACATTCTTACATTTTATACACAGTATTTCAAGAGTTTCGATAAATACCCGGAATAAAAAGAGCATGCAGCACGCATTCTGTTCATGTTTGGTAGTACTTATTTATGTAAGCAGATGTTTCCCGATATGAAAATAAATAAGAACATTGCAATAGACCTATGAATAACCATCTCCAATCAATTCTTAAAATAACTACAATGAATATGATACCTGACATCAATGAGCTTGTCAAAAACGAGAGAAATCTGGTATCTGGATCCTCGAGCTCAAAATAATTACCCTTTTATAATTTTGATATGATTTTTAACATCCGTATGTTATTATAATTCAGTGCATTTTTTATATTTAAATCTGGCCCTCCTACACATTCTAAATTTAATATATGGCCCCCTGCAAAATTGCGTTAGACACATCTGATCTAGATGTTATTATTATAACCAGAAAAAAAATTCACAATAAAATCAAAAAATTATATATATATATATATATATATATATATATATATATATATATATATATATATATATATATAACCTTATATTCTCCCCCCCCGAAAAATACCCCAAAAAATCGAAATTTATTTTGACTCTCTACTTTCTCTCTCTACATATATATATATATATATATATATATATATATATATATATATATATATATATATATAATACATATTTCTTAAGGAAACTTGCTTTAAGCACCACTGGTCTATTTTCAATAAATTACCGATAATTTGCGGAAAAAAATGACTCCACATTACATTACATTATACTAACATATAACTTAGAAATTTGCGGCAGGAAAACCCTTTTTATTTATGTGTAATAATTTTTTTCCCTCAGAGTTATGTAAAACTTGCTTATAGTGTCTTTATTTACATTTTTATATTTATATATAAATTTTAAATAGAAATTTTTTTTCCTATTTATTTATTTACGCAAAGAAAAAAAATTGTATTATTTGAACTTCAACTGATATTTATTGAAGAGTCATGGTACATTTATTATTTACTACGTAGTAATTAATGCTATTAAATACAATTTTTAATTCAATAATTAACTTATAAATTGTTTTTAACTGATTTATTTCGCTTGGAAATATAATTAACATTTTTGGTATTGTATCCATCTAATAAATAAATAAAAAATCTATAAATATTTATCAAAGAAATCTTTTTCAGCATCATTATATTAAATGTTTCTTTATTCGACACAAAAATTTATTTTTACAAAGTATTTAAACTTTGAATTAGCTTAAGAAATGCATTATTTTTTAAAGAAAATAGAAATTATTTCACATTTATTTGGATATTTCTTCTCGTTGTATATCTGTTGGTGCTAAAATAAATATTGGGAGCTGCAATAATCAACACTCAAATTGAGTTAAGAAAGTATCTCCTTCCTACTTCGAACTCAATTTCCACTGATATTGTAATTCCTTTTACTCGTAAATTGCTTAAGCAAAAGCACTCTGAGAGATTTACAACAATGATAACAAAATTTGTGGTACTCTTTCCAGTTTTAGGGGGTAAGGGAGGTAAATAAATAAGCAGCCCTAGAAATGAAAGAAAAGATTGTTATCTTTCGCACTGAATACCGTGCAAACTAGTGGGATCATTTTTTTCAAAAATTCAATATTTTTGTCTAAGTAATCTCATTCTATTAATAGAAAAAAGTATTTCCTTTCTTATTATGCATACATTTTAATGATATTTCGAACTACAATATTTTCTTAAATTACTCTGAAGCCTTAAATTTTTCTTCGTAACATTAAGGCTAATTAAAAAAAAAAAAAAGTCATAGCTGTATTAGTATAATGTTAAAATTTATTCTTAAAAGTGAAATTTTAATCACTATAGTATTTTTTAAATGAGATTAAGATATTTTTATATAATTGATAACGTTTCCAAAGAGGCACGAAATGGACTAACTGCAAAGATAAAAGCTTAAAGCACCAAATTTAACAATTTAGCAAAGGAGAATTACATTTAGCAGAATTACATTTATCTCTTTCATTAGAATTACATTTACTAAATGAAAGAGACATTAATTGAATTAATATTTAATTCAATTAATGTCTCTTTCATTTAGTAAATATTTTAGCTTTCATTTTTCGAAGATTACGAATAATTCTATGAATCTATTTACTGAAACAATTGAACATTTTTAATTCATTAGTTATTTTACGTTCCATAATTCATACTCTCCGGGACCATATTTGGATTGCTGTGTTAATTATTTATACTATTTCAATGTACTTTATAAGCAAGTTTTCCTACAGTATCTGTAAACTATCATTAATACCGATTTTAAAATATATAGTAAAACATAAAAGAATTTTTAAAAATTGATTTAAAGAGTTCTAAACGATTGCTTCAGGGAAGCACTTTAATTATCTATTTATATTTGAAAGAAATAGTTCATTTTGCTAGATTGTTTATTTATACTACCAAATTATACCGAAATATATTCTTCTATATATATTATTATATAATATATATATTATATATAATAAAATATATCCATATAACTCTTCATAAAAGTATTCTTCTAAACTTTATAAATAATAAATAGTGAAATTATATATAAAAATTATCTATAAAACTTTAAAATGTAATTTCAAATTTTGACTAATTTTAGGACAATAATATACATTGTAAAAAAAAAAAAAACTGACTATTGTATTTACTTACATCGGTGTCAATTCTATGAATATTCATTGAGTTTTTATGAGAACTTAAAAAATGAAGTTTATAAGAATTCTTTCAATATTTTATGTTACTGTAGCTTATAAGCTCGTTTTTAATTACTGTTAATAAGATAATTATTTATAATAATAGTAAAAATAATTTAGGAAAATTTTTATGTAATCATCAATTTGTATTAAACAATAGATAGACATATATTACTTAAAACCATTTTTTTCAATTATTCACGCACCAGGGAATTTAAAGCCACGTATTAATTTGAATGGCTGCTTTTATTTTCGAACAAATTAGACTTTTGTATTGAAAATGTGTTGATTATGTGATTGTTACAATGAGATTTAATGACAATGTTAGAAGTAAATTAGAAATATGTGGTGTCAAATACATTAAAATATTAGATTTTTCTTAAAAAACAAAAATGTAGACTCAAAAATTTGATTTAATGTCAATTTTTTAAATTACATTATCGAACAGCAGCTCACTCTATGCTCTTCAATATAGAAAACTACCCGCCTATGAAATTGTGTTGTTTGCAACTGACTGGAAATACGAAATAATCTCATACATTTTGCATATCTCAAGAAATTCTTATAGAAAAAAATATTTAGGTTGATAAATGAACCAAACTTAGACGTCAACAATGAAGATGTTAATGAAATAATTTCATTCAGTATTTCTATGAAGTAATTACTTAATTGATGAACAATGAAATTCAAGCTAAATGTGAAGAAAAAACTGATAAAAATGTTCAGGTTTTAACAGTTAAAATGTGAATGAAACTTTCATATGTCTTGAAAAATCTTGGATTATCATGAAAAAATTCATCGATGGGGAATGCAAATCTCATGTGCGCAAGGTGGTTGAGAAAGATGCAATAACTTACAAAAATCTTATACCCTATTAAATCATGACAAAGATGTCTGAAAGCACTTGAACAAGTCTTTTTAAGCTTTCTTGTTTACGTACTGCCAAATAAATATTTTATAATTCAGTGTTTGACACATATTTAACAGTATATCTCTATTTTCGGTCATTCTACATTCAAACATACACTTCAGGAAAGAATATGCGAAAATCGAGGATGACTTGTGTCTCTATTGCATCTTTTTATACTGTTTTAAAATTTTCTTGAGTCATAAATTGATAAAAATATTCTATTAAATTACACATTTCAGAAATTGTGTTATAATGCATGGTTAAAATGAGATCTGACTTCTATTGCTTATTTGAGGCCGCACAGCTAGCAAATTTAAATTCCCTATTTTCGGATTAATCCCTCTATGAACTGAAAAAAAGCGACAAGCATGTTTTTGATCGAAGTTACATGCCTTCTAGGTATAGGATACGCGGTTGCCAAATAATTCCCGAGAAGGTCTAAAATGGCTGCTCTTTTAGAAGGGCAACAATATGGCCTATCCGCTCAGGACAAAATTAATAGTAATAAAACAATAATATTTGTTAAATTAACAGATTCAGCACTTCGTTCGATAGAGGAATATGTCAAAAATAAGGTAAGTGAAATTTATTTATAGAAAATTGTATTTATATGGTAATTTCAGTGTAATATGAACAGGTATTCTTACACGTCGATATTTGTGTCATAGAATTTGTTTTTATGTAGCTTAATTTCAAATCTTATAATCCCTTATTTATCTAAAGGAAGAGTGAATTATTATGTATTTTTTATCTTGATTCTTAGAATAGGTTATAACGTTCATTAACAGATATGAAACTCATACCTGTGTACGTGTTTGGTAATCCTCTTAGCTCAAATTTCTCGAGCAGAAATAACTAAAAAATTCATTTTAATGACATTCATATTTGAAAATTATAAATGGACTAATTGGATTATAGATGATCCATTATTTTTCTACTGAATTGGGAAGTTTTTTATCACATATAAACAAAAATTTGTAGTATCAGCTGTTCATTACAAATAATCTGATTTCGTAATTTTTAAACTTCGTTTGTAAGTTGTTTATGATCCAAATGTGTGAATTTACTGAAAACGTTTTTTATGACGATTTCAGTGTTTAGTTTTACGAACAATATGTTGATAGCATATAATTAATGCGCAGTGGTGTCAGAATTTTCTAGACACATGAGTTCTATGTTATGTTTGATCAATAACATTTTAACGTTTATCTTTTAGAAGTATTATTGTTTCGCATAAATAAGTTTATTTACTTTCACTATATTTATTTCCCTTTAATGTATTGCGAGTATTTTTTACACATATCAATTTTTTTGGTTTATATAAAGAATTAGTTCAGATTTATATACATTTTTAAACAATTGTGTGACTTAAATCTAACATTTCTTTCCTCTTTTATTATAATTTAGGCGTGAAATTTATAAAGCTTTTATTATGGTGAAAAAAGATTCTAATTATTTCAAGAGTGAAATGAGTTTTAAAATAATTTTTATTCATGGAATCAGTACAATCAAAATAAACATGTTTTCATTGCTTAATATAATCTATTCTAAAATGTTATATGATTATACTTTAGAATATACATAGCTTTTAAATAACTTCTGATAAAGTGCTAAAATATGTATAGATAATTTTATTTGTTAAATTATGAAAACCTTTTCTTATACTTTGAAATTCAATACTTTGGAAATTTTTATCATTTGTTATTACGGTTTTTTTTAAAATTAAGTGTTTGTTAATGATTAAAATCCTAATTTATAAAAAATGTATAGTTATTTCGTTCTGTAAATTTTTTTTATTGTTGAATTAGTTCAAATTCAAATACAGTTAAATCATTGTTTACATTTAAACAATGTTTGATTTATTAGCTGCAAAATTGTTTGTAATAAAATTTTTTTAATGGACAGAGTGAAAAATATAACCATTTCACAGAATTATTTCACAAGAATTATTTTAAATTATCAAATGAAATACTGAAGTAATAGATAAAAAATAATAAATGAAAAATGTAATAAAGTTATTCAAAATGAAAAATTTTCAAAATGTTTTGAAATTATATTTTGTGCTACAATTGTTAAAATGTTAGGTAAATAAGAGATTATTTTTAGATTCGTTAATCATAATTTAAATTCTATTTGAAAATTTTAAATTATTTTATTAAATCAAGAATGTGGGTATTTATAAAAAACATATGTTAATTTTATTTATGCATAAGTTTTCCTTTAAAATATTTTTCAGTATTAATATTTTCTTAAACATTTCTAATATTACTAGCTTTGTATTATGAAAGATAATGTATTTTATACAATCAGCTATGCAATATTTGAATTTTTAACTACTTTACATGTATTTTTATTAAAAATTGTAATGGTGATTTTCATGATTTTTGAAATATTATGGTTAGGATGTATTTATAGCAACTATTGATATAACAGTCTCACTTTTGAATAAGTTTAAGAGTATCTTGTAAGTCTTTCTTTGGTTGTAATTTTTTAAAATTCCTATAGAATATATTGATAAATATTAGAACCATTATTTATTGAAACTTTAGGAATAATTTATGCATCAAAAATTTTTTTGTTTGCAAATTATTTTTATTTACAAACTTATTAAATCTTCAAAATTATCTACAAAGAAATTCACATTTTAGTTGGTCATAAGTTTTTATTTATTATGTTAAATATTAAAATTTTTCTTGGTTACTAACTTTAAATTTGTTGTATACTAGTTTCAATTAAGCTTTTATGAGTATTTTATACATTATCAAATTTGAAGTTAAAATAACTAGCTTATATTTCTGAAAAGTATTTTATGTGTATGTGTCATTAATTATGAATTTAAAACAATAGATTTGTTTCATTTATTGGTTTTTTGCCCAATTCATATTGCATGTAAACAAACACATTTATATGTAAATGTTTTTCTACTGAAATTATGATTAAAATGTTACAAAAATCATTTAAGTGTTGATTATTTATAGTATTATGTAAATATTGTCCAGCTAAACTAACATATTTGAAAATAATTCAACATTATATTTACTAAAAGTCTAAAATTTCAATAATTTAAGTTCCTGGAAAAATTCTTATTGGCAATTATCTTGTTGCTATTTATGCAAAAGAGTTTTCAACTATGAACAATAAATAGAAAGTATTAGTTTATTACTGATATAAAGATTTTTAATATTATTACTTCGATATTATTCTGTATTTTATTTATCATAACTCGAGAACTAAATATTAACCATATTATCTTGTTCTTATTCTTTGTCCTAAATGAATATTGTTTTGAGTTATATTTGACAATTGGATTAGTTCCTCTAAATTCTGTCTGAACTGTCAGCTAAATGGTTAGCTCTCCTGGGCTTTCAATTCAACAGTTAAGGTTTATATCTAACCTTAGTCTTAGATGTTTTTAAGGGTTCAGAATCTATTTTAAATTGTAGGTTCTGGTCTAATTATTTCTTGTGTGTATAAATTGACTGTTGAGTGACAATTGAGGTAGTGTATTCTCCGATTTATAAAATTCGTGAAGTAAGTCAATATTTTTAAAGTATTTTCGTACAGGATTGAAAAATTTTCTAATATGGTTAATTAAATAAAATTGTTTTTGATATTATATGGAGATTTAAAGAAATCTAAGTAAATGTGTTAATATTTGTATTAGTGAATGTGATGTTTGTGTGTGTGTGCTTTCCTTAAAGAATTTTAATAAGAGCTAAACAAACATTAAGTGAATAGTGTGCTGCACTAGCATGCTCCCCTGCACCTAGCCCTGAGTTGGGCTTTACCAGTTAGATAGAAGCAGCCGGATATAGTATTTGTGATTTTGAAGCAGGGACTAAGCAGAAGACCCCCAGTACTTGGCGTGCCACCCCCCAGTGGTATCATTTCACTAGGAGGATATTGTGACCATACTCAGTTTTAATATGCCCCAGCCCCTATTAGTGAGCATGAAAGATCTTCAGTTAAGCCTGGGTTCAAACTCACTACCTTACTATAATGAGAGCAACTTCCTAATCAACCAGGCCACTGCTGTCCTAGTGAATAGTGTGTAGTGTTGTAAACATAGCACTGTTTTCAGCTGATCTAATATTTTTTTGTGAAATCTTTCTTATAGTTAAAGAAATAAAAGCTTGTTGTATTATGAAATATTTTTATTGCTTTGTGCATTGTAATTTTGTAGCGTTCATATTTGTTATGTACTTTGTTTAATTAAATACATTAAGAACGCAGGAATTTCTCTTTTGATTTGTTGAAATGATATATTTTGTGATTTGATGTGTAATAGTTTTTCTAAAGAGCAACTTCCACTGTCAAATATTTTCATTAAATTTCTACTTTATATATATATTTCATTAAATTTCTACTTTATATAAAGTATATTTTATGTAGGTTTGCTCTTCCTTTCTATTTATTATTCTACTCTTATTTTAAAATATTTTGATTCTTAATAGTTTTTTTTTCTTATCTTAATGTTATATATTCCCAAGGTTAAGAATTATTTCATTTATTTTTTAAAAATATATTATTTTAAGTCTTCTCTAACTATAAACTCTTAAGATACTCTGTGCATAATTAAAGTTACATTTTGTTTATGTATGTATAAGCATCGATTAGATGTAAGTTATTATAGTAATTATGTTAAAGGAATTTTTGGAGCAATACAAATTCCTGCTTACAAATTGTAGTATTGAGAAATCTGAAACATCAATTTAATTTCAACTATGTATCCTTTCTTAAATTTGCCTGATCCTGGTTAGTGTTTTCTATATAATTATATAATCAAACTGTTTAAATTATGAGTTTTTAGATATTTTAATATTTTTAAAAATAATTAATTTGTAAAACACAACTGCAATTTTCCATTTTTGAATTGAAAAAAATTTCTCTACTAAATTATCTTAAAATTGACAAAATTTGAGTGAAACATCCTAGTTTTCTTATTCTAAAAATTTAGTGCTCACATGATGAATTAAAAGGAAATTTACAAAAACAGTAACCATAGATATTTAAAATCTAGTTGACACTTTTACATTTTACTTTTATTTGCTGTGATTTTAAGTTTTTAAATGTTATAATTACATAAAGAATTTTAATGTAAAATTTATCTTTTTTAATTCATGTCTGATTTTGAGAAATCTTTAGTTTTGCATGTTTTCATGTTTTTATCCAGTAATAATTCATAATGTATGTAAACTGTATGACATCTTGAATAATTAAATTGATATTATAGAAGTTGGTTTTCTATTAAATTATTTTCTTTAATTATTAAAAACAAAGCAATAACTTCAATTGCTCTATCTCTTTTCTTAGTCAGAGTAATGCTTAAAATTTATTTTTATCTAGTTATATTTCATATAAGCACAGTCATGTCAGCTGTTTTCAAAATCTCATAAAAACATATTTTAATAACGAAAGCTGGTTTTATTTTATGATGAATAAATGTAATCACATAAATTCAGATGTTTTATCAATTTATTATCAGTTATAATAAAATAAGCATGTAAATGAAAATTGATTATGATTAGAGATAATTTTAAATTAGCAGGAAAATAATTCACTATTTTATGTTTTAAATCCTTGAAATTCAATATTAATTTTCTTTCAAAAATGATTTTTACAGCTTTTTATATTTAAAATATTTTTAAAAATAAATTTGCTTTTTTTAATCGAAATTTTTGCTTATCACTTTTGTTTGATTAATATTTAACATATGGAATTAAATTTAATGTTTTGGATTAAATTTTAAAACATTAAAAATATTAAGCTAGATAACTTCCAAAAAATATTGTAAGTACATCAATTCAAACAATTTTTAATAGAATTGTTAAAAAAAAAAAAAAAGAAATATAACTCCCAAATTTTTTATTTTTTAAGAATAGTGTAGAATTCTAATTTATTAAGTTTATTTGGCTGTTGTGTGAAGAAAAGTTTATTATAGAGGAATTTAATTCTAATTAATGTACAGTTTTACCTAGAATAGTGATATGCATTCATCACTTTTCTGATCATTGCTGTCTTAAAAATATTTCTTTTATTATAATAAGAATATATTTTACTTTATACTTTCAAGTTAACACTTGTTATTAAAAATTCTTTATTTGTCTTGCATTTATAAACATTCTTATTTGTAATATATAAGTGTCGATGTGTATAAAAACAATATTTTTTTTCTGTAACTTTTAAACTTCATATTTCTTAACTTCTATTTTTTATAAATATTCTATAATTAATTTAATTTATGAAACTTACTATTTAGTGTACTACAATTATTAATATATTATAGTCTTAATATTTTTAATTTATCATGATATGGAGGTATTATAACCTACTTTTCTGTATGTTGCTTTGCTTGTAAACAAATTTGTTAACTTTGTTATTTATACATATTTTCTGAAATGTTTTTGAAATCAACTCTTAAAAGCTGAAGCAATTAACTCATAAGTTATTTAAATAATATTTTAACTTAACTGAACTCATAATGTTTTAGCATCTTTGAAGTGAACTAAAGTGATTTACACTTAAACATAAAATCGGAAGTGAGTTATTCTCATATTCTCAATTGTTTGTATTTAATAAAATATTTTGCTATTTTAATTCATTTAAATTTAATAAGGTATTCTTGAACACTTAGAACTCCATGGCAAAATATTCCAATGCTTTTGCAGTTAGACAGTAGTTAGTAGGTTCAATTCTTACTTGAAACATGGCTATTCTGTTCCACACAATCATTTTTTAATTGTAGATTTTTAGTGAATTAGTTTTTCTATATCTGTCAAATTCATCATCTGAATTCTTATTACATGGATTTTCAGCTTAATAAATTATGATTTTAATTCTTATTTCATTAATCAATGTATGTAGAAATTCAGAATATTATTTAAACTGTATCCTCAAGTCTTAAATTTTTCTGAAATTAAAATATTTTTTTAAAAAAATTACCATAGGTTTAGATTAAAATTATTTTATGCAAAAGCAGATTAAAACAAGAAAAACCTTAGAAATGGGAAATTAGAAAATTTGCAGGTGTCTGATTTGTAAAAATTTCATCTGTTCCACTACTGCCATGAAATAAATCCTTTGATTTCAATTTATTACTTTCTAAAGCTTATATAAAAGATGCAGTAAAGATAGATTTCATTAATGATTTCTCAACATGCAATTAATTCATCGTCTGGAAAAGAACAAAGTGTTTACAGTGAAAGAAAAAAGGCATTTTTGTTGAAAGGCCATTTTGCAAAATGACTTTTTTTGCATGTAGTTAAGCAATTTATATTAAAATATATGAAATTAAGTACATAGGATCATTAAATGTATATTTTTAATTCATAACTCTAAAAAATTATCTGAGAGAATAAATAATTTGGAACTGAGTTATACAAACATAAAGTTATTATTTTAAAATAAGTACCATGTTTTTCAGAAGAAATGACACTGCATTTACTTGTTTAAAAACAAAATATTTGCAAAGGGTTGTTTTTTTACTTATTCTGTGTTTATATTGTGTTCTTAGAAAAATAAAATTCTGTGGCTAGCCAAACAAATATAACCCAATGATTTTCTACCACTGCTGCAGCACTTATGTGTGCCTTCAAATTTGCAAAAATTCTGTTTTTTTTTTTTTTTTAATTACAAGTCAAGTAATGTACTGTTTTTGAAGTATTGGGTTCGAAAAATAATTTCGTATTTTCCCCGACAGTGGATTTAATTGTATTTTTTTCAAACCCAACTTCGTATTTGGGCCACATAATCCTTATGTGTTTTGAGAGCTGATATAGCCAAGGGTTGTGTGTAAAAAAAGTTCAACTAATTCTACGGAGTAGTTTTTAATTGGTGCCCTTTTAAATGTGGAGAGCAATAATTAGCATAAAATGTACTTTTTTACTATAGAAAAGGTAACAATTTAGTTCAAACCAGAAAGAAATTAACTGATGCGTACGAAAATTGTCTTTCATTTTCTCAAGAAAAAACTAAATTACTTTTTGAACAACACTATACATATTTTATTTTACATTCAAAATTACTATCATAAGCTATTTTACACAGTGTTAAACAACTTTTAAACTTTTTCAGTGTGTGCTGCCAAATTTTGAAATTGTTAAAAGTGTGCCATTGACAAAGAAAATAGTTGAGAATCACTGGTATAACAGACGAATGTATTGATATGGCACACTTTTGAACTGCCCACATTTTTATTTAATTTTAGATTTGTTGAATCTTGTTCATTTGTGTAATGAATAATATTTGAGAGAATTTTTTTCACTTAACGTATTGTTAGCTGTAGTTATTTTTATTGCTAAAATCAAAATTTTCCTTCCAACTTAATACTTAGTTTTATATTCTAAGTAACATAGTATGGTCCTAGTCATGTGATTTTAACATTGCATATTAGACAAATAACTGAAGTTTTTTAAAAATATTTTTGCATGTTTCCTATGGGTAGAATTGGCACAATATGTCCTTTTTTGGGACCTTGTGCCAGAAAAACCAACCAATCAATCTATGGGTTAAAATTTCTACTTTATTAATACTCACTTTCAAGGCAAGGAAGCATTCATTATCAATATTACTAGTTGTAAACCTTGTTTATACGTTGCAAAGGAAGAAATTCCTTGTGGCTAACTGATAAATGTGCATTGAACTGTCACCTGAATGTTTAAAGTTCTGATTTCAAATTAGCCATTTATAGTTTTGATTCCCACCTTTATCTTTGATGATTATAGCTGTTCAGAAATTATTTTAAGCTACAAGTCATTGTCTAATTGGACTGAGCTATCAGTTGAATAGTTAGTTCTCAATTCAATTTGTAGGTCTTGGTTTAACCAGCCCTCTTGCTAAAATAATGATCATTGAGCACCAAACTAAATCTTGGCTCAGAATCTCCACCTTGTACTTTGATGTATTGAAAAAATCATCTAGGAATTATCAATCCTGATCTAATAATCTCTTGTGTGCAGAAAACAGGAATGACAAACATACCTTATTGTTCAACTGAGGTTGAGATCATGTCTGACACCTATCATCCCAAAAGTATAGTCATCTCATATAGCATATTAAGTTTTTGTATATTTATTTAAAAATAAGCTTTGAAAATGGAGGAATAAAAGTAGTTGAGTGTTCTTGAAGTTACTGAATATATAGTACTCTGGGCTTTTGTTCAATAATTTATACATTTATGGATATTTGTAATAGTTTACATGCATTTGAATTTTTAGGTCCTGGATTAATTATCTCTCATGTGCAAACAGTATGCAATCAACATAAACTGCTTATTTAGCAGGATGACTGCTAAGACAAAATAAAGCTTTATTAAGGTGCTGAAACATAAAATAAATCAATAAAATTAGAATGGATACTCAGTGGGAAAGATAAAAAGATGTAGTTTCCTTATTTTTTTTAAAGTGATGGTTTTTTTCTAGGAAACCTAATGGCTTAGTGGTAGCATTTCACGCTCTCAAAGCACAGGTTCAAGGTTCGATCCTCATGCTGGGCATGGTTGACTCAGCCTTTCAAATCTTCATTGGGTCGATAAACTGAGTACCAAGCCTGCTTGGGATCTAAACACTGGGGGTTTTGACTGCCTAACTGGAATATATGCATCGTATCCCAAGGCCTCGATCAGGAAAACAGAGATAAGCATTGTAGTACTTGGCCCACACAGGCTGTCCTGCTACAGAGTTTAATTTTTTTTTTCAAAAAAAGAAAAAATTCATTTAAATTTTTAAATTAAGTAATTATTCTACAAAAAAGATAATTTGGTAATCTAATTTACCTGCCCTATTTTTATTAAAGAATAAAAGAAACATTTAATGTTTAATCATGATTTAATTGCAAAAATCTTAACTCTAAACTTAAAGTGTGCAGTTTGACAAATTCTTAAAATAGCAGCAATTCACATAATTTTTCATTGCAAAATGAGCATATAAAATAGTACATTTTATAAAGCTGATCATATTGGCTTATAATCGCATTCTTTGATATCATTATTGAAATATTTGTGTGGTGAAAAAAAGAAAATGTATTTTTTTAATTTGTTTTATATAAAAACATGAGATAAAATATTGAATTGTGTATTTTAAGTAAATTCTGATTGCCTCTAGTTCACATGACATAATTTGAACTTACTGTTTTCTTTATATGTAAATTCTTACAATTATATCTTACTTTCAATTTTTCTGTTATGCTACCTTTCGCAAATATTATAAGAATTGGAAAACCTTATTTTGGAAGTTTTTATTGATAAGGGGCCACATAATTGTTTCTTTGAATTCAAAACATTTGCTAGATGTCATTAACTGAAAATTAGTATTTGCTGAAATTAATGTATATTCCACCGTTCTCTTCAAGTAGTAATATAAATGTGTTTGTCATCACACACACACACGCACAGAGAGAGAGAGTATCTTTGCATAAATTTGAATTCTTGTTGTAGTAGAACTTGATGCTTAATCTTATAAATTAATTTTTATTGCCTGAATCAAATATCTATAACTAGCATTTTTCTTTAATTCTCTAAGATATTTGACAGTGATGATTTATTTAGATTGTAAAAATTGCCTGATCAATTTCTAAGTTAGCATGAATTAATTAATACTTGTGTGATTACATAAAAATGCTTATATATATATATATATATATATATATATATAAAGTTTAAAAAATTCTAAATTGGGTTAATCATGTTTCCTTATAAAGAAAAGATTGAATATATACTTCAGCTCTCACCTTCACATCCCTCAAGAAGATTAAAATATTCTTGCTAAATCTAAATTTAAGATATTTCTCTAGTTTTGAATAATGTAAGTAATTCTCTACAATTGTTTTCATTGGCAGTATAGTAAATACTTTGTAACAGAGAGAATTAAATTTAAAAATTATATGAAACAAATCATAATTAAATATTACTAAATTAATAAAAATTTATGAATTAGTCATTTTTTTATTATAATCATCTTTGTAACCCAATATCACATAATTTAGATTTTGAGAACTTTTTATTTTTTGTTCTAAAATTTTCAGCATTTCTCACTTTTTGTTTTTTATTTGATGTTAAAACTTTGTAATGTTTTTATTTGCTGTTTCATTTTGAAGTAAATGAAGGATTTTTAATTTGTTAATTTTAAGTAGTATGGACTAATTCTAATAGTTTTATTTCCTTAAGATAATCAGTTCTTAGGTTTAAAACTGAGGTAAACAAAGAAAAATCTCTGTAAAAGGCATTCACAATAGGAAATTAAAAGAAGTCAATTTGAAATTGAAACCTCTCAAATTTAATGACATTTTTATTGATCCATTTTAGATACAAATATTATCCATTATGATTTAAGTATAAAAAAAATAATTTTCTAACTATGAGGTTTAACAGCTGAAAGCCATTATAAGGCATCTGTACAATTGTTGGATTATTTTCTTCAGGAAGGTCTTTTTACCCTATTAATATTTCCTTGGAGAAAATCCAGAATTTTACCTGAAAAGACTTGCAGACATTGTCTCAGTGGTAAGCAGAAATGCTTCATCCCTGTCTTATTTAACATGAATTGGGATTAAAACTAGTCCTTTTGTTTTTGAAGATTCATGAGCTTGTAGACTTGGACTAGCACAGACAACTAGCCGTGGGATAATAAAATAACAGTAGTGACCAATCAAAAATTAATATATGATTTTTGTTATTTATGGGTACCGTAATTGATTTTACTTATTGCAAATTTTTGCAAAAATTATGTTTTCAGGAATTGACATAGAAGGTCAATCCCTTCACAGTCTCTGAACACTCTTTCAGGTATTGATAAAATAGGTTGCCTGTTGTCCTTTGAATAATGAGGTATTATCCTGTATGTCTTAACATTGTATACTATGCCTTGATATAAAAACTAAAAAATTTCTTTAGAATCCTTTTGAAATTTTTTTTATATATTTAAGCATTTTAATATAAAAAATGTAAATTTACTTTATCTTAAATTGCTATTAGGGTTTTAAGGATAAGTTTAAAAAAATTTACAATTAACAACAAAATCCTGTTTTCCAGTCAATCCATTTTGAGTGTAATGGCAATTTTTAATTCAAAGGTAATCTCAGTCTCAAAAGTATCTTTACAACTAAACTAACAGTGTCTTGTTTTTGAAATTTGCAAAACAATTTAAAATTCATTGTAGTAGTACATGAATTTGTTTTATAAGTTAAAATATTTGTATTGTTTAAAAGTTTCTTTAAACTAATTTTAATTATTTTGTAATCAATTTTCTAGATTTTTCGATTAATTTTTTAATATTGAATAAAAATGGGATGAATGTTGTAAGTTATGATCTTGCATTACATTGTGCATTATGTGCTTCAGAAAGAACATGGGCTATAATTGAAAATCTGTGAATCTCACTTTAAAATAGAAAGACTAAAAATTTGAAATTGTATGGGGTAAAAAGATTAAATTCTTCACTTGAAGGAAAATGCTTAAAAATAGATAATTTTAATATACTTGTAACGATCATTTGAATGACTATTTTCTGGATTTAGCATTATAAAAACATCTAACTTTAAAGCTCATGTTAATGATCTTTAGATTTTAATATTCATTATCTGAATATTCCTAAACATCTTTATTGAAAAGTATAGGATACACAGACATTACAGATTGTTTAATGATGCTTCCATATTGTCTAAAGTAAAGGGAATGTAAATTTTTTTCAGTTCATGGAAAAAATGTTTTGACTTTTTTTAATTTGTGAAGAATTGAAAAGTTATTAATTTTGATATTATATGTCAAAATAAATAGGTGATTAAAATTAAGATTAGCATTGCTATTAAGTCTTTAAATAATTATTTTTATTTAAACAGAAAATATTTTAAAATTCGTTTTATAATGTATATGTATAAAGATTTTCTTATATCTATAATTATAGTTTATTAGGATGCTCAAATTAATGTAAAATTACCAATTTTAAAAAGGTTTTTGATTTTTATATTTAAAATTTTTATGTAATTATTTAAGAAAATCATTTTTGTTGATTTGAATTCCTTATTAAATTGACAGCAGTACTTTTTACAATATTTATGATGCGCTTTTGAAACTAAGTTATTTAAAATTATTCAAATAACTTACTTCCATACTTTATCTAATTTGCAACATAATTACATGAATTGTAAATTTGAACTTCCAATATTTTTCTGTCTTATCTGAATTCTTAATATTTTTTAGGGTAGTGTTGACTCAAAAGCTACTATCCAATTTCAAAATTCTAATGGGGTAAGTGTATTTTTTCAAATGAAGGATAATAGGAGATATATATTTTTAATTTATTCATTTGTGTTTATTATTTTTGCCTTAACAGGATGCCATGTACTCTTTGAAATATTTTATGGATGTTTTTGTACATTACTGTCTAGTTGTGTGTGTGTGTTTTTCAGATTTACAGTTTATTGATTTAATCACAAAAAAATTAATCTCTAACATAAATTACATGTTGCTTTATATAATCCAATTGTTAATAAATTTCGATTTTTGCTTTAACTAATAGAAATATAAGAATGATTTAATCATTTATATTTAAAAACCTAAGTCCGGTCATATTTTTTTGGATTTTTCAACCAAAGCTTGTGCCTTTGGAGGGATGAATATTTTCCTCTTATAAAAAATGCTTTTTGGATCAAGATTAAAAATGTTTTCACAATGTACCTGCTTGATAAATCAAGGAAGTTGTTAAAATAATAGCGTAAAAAAAGATAACTTCAATTATTTTGAAGTTGATTTATCAATATATTTATTCAGTGATATTGCGCTGGATTCATCATAGATGTTCTATCTCTCTGCTTGAACAGATTTCTGAGTACTCTACGATGACAGTGACAGGAAATTTAAAATATTTTTGTCAGCTATAATTTAACCCACGAAGTAGTCACGGATTTTTTTAATTTTATTAATTATAACGTATATTTTTTGTGACGTTCATTTGAAGTGACCTTAATTTAATTTGTGTAATTTATATCGACGTTATATATATATATATATATATATATATATATTATATTTGTGTTGAAGTTTACAATTTAGTATACATATATTTTACGAGAACTTATTCTTAACGACCAGAAACCGGAAGAGACCATCAAGAATCTTACGATATGTGTCATTTTGCTGTTTTTTAAAGTATAATACCCGATTTGTTGTATTAAAAAAATGATAACTGTTTCTTAAGAGATCTAGCCCAGCATTCTTAACACTATAGAATACTTTTCTTAACGCTGTATCGTTCCGAGAATTAAAACAGCACATCCGTGGAAGTAATTGCTTTTTTTCGCTCGATCTTATGCAAAAGCTAATCCTTTATGACAAAATTCATGGAGACTCAAATATTGGTGTCGCGAACTGGCTCAACTTCCGTAATGAATTGGGGATTTTTTATTTATAAAAATTTTTTAATTGAACTTAAAATTTTTTCCTTAAACATTCAAGGGAAGCTCTACATTTCTAAATGATTTGAGAAACTGGTTTCATTACTAAACCAGAAAGATTGAAATGAAATGATTAAGTGCGTACGTTTTTATACTTCGTTTTCATTTTTTGCATGTATTTAGACACCGCTTAGTCGATAGCCTAACAGCTGAAGCATTTTAGGAAATCGTCACTATATTTTCATCACATTAGAGGAAACGCGTCACTTTATCTGTGGAGTACAAATTCAGAAGATTATGTGCAAGTAGAGAGAGAGAGAGAGAGCGATACCTATGTTTTACCTTGCTCGTACGGAATATAGCTTCCATGCATTTGCTTATGCCAGCAGTTAATTGTGTAAGACATTATATTGTGTGATGAATTTCTACCAAACCAGCTATGAATTAAACAATTCATTTCTCAAATGAGGTCGCTTGGATGTTAATTTTGAATGATGTGTCCTCCCCTTTTTTCAATCCCATGAAGCATTTTAACCAATCGCATCCATTGAACGAAATGACAACAAAAATCTGAATTATATAGACTTTATCATGTGTAACATATTATGACATAGCGTGATCTCGATTTTATTAAACAATATTCCTTTGTAAATATATTGTAGTTTATAATAGTGGTCAAAATTGTTGAAATAATTGAATTATGTTGGAAGATTCATGAAAATCTTTTGAAAAAATTACCATGCAGTTATATATAATTGAAAAAATTTAATTACAGTTGTTAATGGGGAAGTGCTTAAAATTAAAATTTTATTACGACTAAGGTATAACGGAAATAAACTAAAATGTCATGCAGATAATTTGGTGATTTCAATATTTAGTTCGATAAGTTTTAATTATGACCTTAAAACGTTTATTTATGAAATGAACAAAAGTTTAAATTATACCATTTCACGATCTTTATTAATTGGATCTTTACTGTGTTGATCATTCACAAAATTTTTTTTGTCGCTTACAAAGATAAAGGTTGACTTTCAAGAACCTGCCAGTTGAAGAATAGGATTATGCTTATTCCAAAATGCATTAAATTGTTGAAACAAAGTATTGTTCAAAAGAAATATTTTTGATATTATATTGTTTACGATTTACAAATTTTTTTCTGTAATATTTTTTTCTTTTTATACTTTGCGTCACAATCCGATGTAATGATTGGAACTTCGCTTTTTTCAAGCGATCTATTTGATTCAAATCTCAACAGCGTGGAAAACGTTTTAATTGGAAAAAAAATCAGTTAAGCTTCCCAAACTGAATTGTAGGATCTTTGTTAGTAGTGGAGAAGACTTCCATTTTATTTTAAATATCTCAATAAATTTGATATTTTTAAAAATCTACATTATATATATATTTTCTGAAAGTTTTACATAATTTTGGAAGCTTGTAGTTAAACTCTTAAGAATAAAAATTTAAGATCTTAAATATAAAAATATTTTATTATAAAATTTAAAAATGAACATTATCTTGATAAATTTAATTGTTAAATTTGTAATCTTTCAAAAGTGACATTTAATTTAGAATGCTGCATACATGTTTAAACCCCTAAGTTGCTTTAGCTTGTCTTAAAGAAAGGGTGTGAATGTTGTTCATTTTCCATTTCCGATCGTTTCTAAAAATGTATCTGAAATGTGATTTGAAGATAACAACTCGAACTGTCCATTAGCTCTTTCTAATGCATTTATGTTGCGTTAATAGCATAGATAAAAATTTAACTGGAAGTGCCATTTTTCGAATAATCGAATAGAATTATTAATCAAGAAATTTTATGGTGCTTTTATACTTGCAGTCATAATAAAAATTTAAATAAATTCAAGATCTAAAACATTTTGGAGATACATGTTTGTTTTCCAAAAAGCTTAATAAGGAAAAGCTATAACAAAAAAGAGGAATTGATAATAATTTTTTAAGTTCGTGGAAATTTCAGTATATCCAAGGAAGTAAAGTGTAATTTACTATGCTGTAAAGACGCGTGTTAATTGAGGAATTAAAATTTATATATATCAGTCACAAAGCTATCGAGGAAAAAATTTCCTTTTGATTAAATGTTTCTAAAAAATTGAAATTTTGATAAGTATGTAGTAGTGAATATTTCTTAACTGCTAAAACTTTCACAACTTACATTTTTGAAACTGTAATTTTCGAATTTCACCTAGTACCAACATAAACTTTTAAATTCCATATTATGGAAAAGCTTTTAATTTCTTATTCTAATATAATTCCGTATTTTTTTTCTCTGTTCATCTTTTCCGTATTTTCTGTTTTACTTTTTTATTGTATTTATACGGTATTTTTTATTGTAAAAGTATAAATTGTCCCAATTTTTGCCGAATGAAAAAATGTATTTAATGGCGGACGGAAAAATATCTCAGGGGAAGATTCAAATGAAATGGTGCATTTAGTCACATGATTGAACTTGGAATTTGTCTAATTGAACTACTTGGAATTCATAGTTATTAACTTATTTACTCTAGTTTTTTTATTTTCGCAAAAGCACATCATATATATTTTTTGGTAAAGGTATTTTTTGTTTAGTTTGGGAAAACAGAAAACACAAAAATTCGTTTGTGATAATTGCTTAAAAATCATAAGAAGTCTACTTTTGTGTACAAGTTAAAATTTCTATAAAGGGACATGCTTCATAAATATATTGATCCAAAATTATGCACAATAGATTGTCATGGTAGAAAATTCACGAGTTGGAATTTATAGCCAAACCACGATGTGACCAAGGTCAAGGACGTTTGCAAGGGGTGGCAACCAGTTCATTGTGTGGAAATATTTCCGGGTAGGTTTGAGGGAGAGGAAGAGAAACGAGACCTTTGCACCGTTCCGGTTTCTCTGGGCACATATTTTTGTAATTAATGTCTGTCGCTGTTTGTGTTTTCTTCCTTCTGCTATTTTTTACTGACAACAAACAACAAAATCAATGCATCGCTTAGACATTTCTTGTGGTATTGAACGGATGCTTTTATTGGAGTTGATGTTCGTATTTACTGTTCTTAAAGCACGTTTTTTATGGTCTTTGTAGGAATAATGTGTATTAATATGCGTGATTATATACTGATGTTCTTTAAAAATTATTGCAATTTAATTTCGTAATTTCGAGTACCGACATATATGATATTAACATGTGATAACTTCGCCACAGTTACTTTATTTCTCGGGGGGGGAGGACTCAAAATAGAAAATTTCATTTAATAAAAAATTATTCATTATTCAGAAGCAACTTTAAAATAAAAGTAATATTTTTTATAGAAAACCTTTGTCTCTCTCTATACACATAAAGAAGTTCTTTTTCCGGATTAAGTCTTGTCATGAAAATTCTGTTTATTTAGTAGAGTTAATATTCAAACTCTAAAAATATGCAGCTTTTATGAAGTTGTGTAAGTTCAAAACAATTTTTTTTGTAAGTGAATAATAAAAATGTGTACATCTCAATAAATTTATATTATCAAATAAAAGGATAGCTTCTTAGATTTAATATTTTTCAGTTGACAAAAATAAATAAAACGATTTGCGACTTATCTATCTCCCATTTCACTTGATAAACCAAAAATTTCAATTTATGATCAAGGAATCGCATGTTTGCTGTTGTCTAAGCTGTGTGCACAAACCATTTGAATATCACATGGCAGCATCAGCTCCCCAGCAGGCCTTAAATTACATAGTGAAGTCGAGTGGCAGAGATGTCTCGTTAGTTGACAACTCCTTATTTAGACTTATTGTTGCAATCTTAATTCCATACGCTTGCGATGAAAGATTTTTCTTTCGTAAATAGTGTTGGTATAAAAAAAACTGTTTCGCTTAAGTGCGCAAAGGAACTTTCCGGATAGCGTTTAATTTTTTCGATTGAATTAATTTAAACTTTTTCTATTTTTTAGTTTATCGCTATTACTTCAATCACACTAGGATACAATTTTTTTAATAGTTTTAATTTTATTTAACTTCAATTATTTAAAAATTATAAAAAAATGCTGTGAAAAAAATAACATTTCGAAAATTTTAAACAGGTGTTCCTCTCCTATTTTAAAATATATTAATAATCTATAATTTGTTGTTTTTAAACGAATTAATTATTTTTTAAAGAATTTTCTTTGTTTTATTAATCTTACTTCGAACATTATGAAACTAAAGTTTTAAGTGATGAATGTTAATAACATGTGAGCTCAAGAAAAAAAAATTTACGATTCATGTTTTATGTAATCATTAAAATCATGAAGAACGTCGATAAAAATAAAGCATTTTAAATCTTTTATGAAATTACTTTATTTTTGTAAATTTAATTTATAAATTTTGCTAGTAAGAATTAGTTTTATTTCTTCGCTAACAATTATTTAACAAACTTATTCTTTGTATAATTACTGTAGTTAGAAATTTTCATTTGCATACCAATAATTATTCATGTCATTGTTATAATAAATATTTTAAATACATACAAAAATGATACACTTTAAGATACAAATTAAGATCATATTTTACAATGTTATAATATTCTTCCTGTGATTGAAATCATTTACTATATTTTCTTTCATGTGAAAATATATTGAAAGAAAAATTGTATAAGTGATTTGCATGTGTAATCCAAATTACACTGCTGCGCCTTTAGTTTTCTCCTCGTAGTCATTATAAAGCCAAGATATGTTTTGTATTTTCATGTTACATTTTATCTGCAGTTAATAAATTTAATTTGAAATTCAATTAAACAGTTAAGTTAAATAAAACAGTTACAGAGAAATAAGTAAATTTCTGATTTTCCTTTTTGGATGTATTTCTAGTTCACACCATAGAACTCACTCATGTACATAAATATTTTTGTAACATTTCACTTTGAGCATCAAAATAAATTTATAGCTCGTAATAAATTATGCAAATCTAAATTTCGATATATTGCGTCAGAATTCTCGCAAAAATCATTTTTATTCACTGTAGTGGATACTAACAAATTTAACATTTCTTTGCTTTTGTGTTTATGTATAAATGTTTGTGATTTAAGTAGTCTGCGTTATAATTCAGATAAAACGTCAGTACTTACATATTTCTTTTATATATTTTTTAATCTATAAAAATATTCATTATTTAATAGATTTTATTTTATGCATTTAATAAAATTATTAGTGATTTATGTTAGTGAAACTGCAAATGAAATGATAATTGAAGAAACTTTTTCTTTTAAATTGACTTTTAATGCTCAAGATTTGATATTTTTATAGTAATCAATATTATAAAAATAATTTTTTATATTCCAGGTAACTAAATTATTTTTTGTTTAAATGGGAGTTTCTTTAATATAACGTGCATGTCTATGCAAAGTTATGAAACGGACGAAAAAACTATTCCCTTCTTAAAATAATAAGGAAAGTTTCCATCTGATAGTTTTTACTCTATCCGCTTAAAATAGCTCAATAAAGGAAACTTATGGTCAATGAATGATTTTTAGTAAAGTAGCAGAATTTTTCTAAAACTTTTCTAATATTTTCCAAGAATAAGTGAAAGATTGGTCGAGAGAATAAACCATTTCTATGTTTTCCATAGAATAGCTTTCTTAGACGAGAAATAGACTTTCAAGTTAGTTTTGTCATAGAATTTACATTTCTTAGAGTTAAATATAATTTATCAATTTCAGATTTTTAAATTTGTTAATCTTTCATAAGAATGATTTTTATGTGAAAATTTATCTTTTATTATTAAAGAGTGTCTTGATCTTTATTAGAACATATTTAATACAATTCATCTGTTCTTGTATTCATCTACCTCAGGTGCTAATGTTAGGGCCTTAAAATCTGTTCTGAAGTTATTGATTTAATAAGTATATTTTGTGAAATTCTAAATTTGTCTTGAGTGCATTGAAATTTACATGGAAATAAGAAAATTAGAATTTCTTTTATTACTTCTCCGTTTTTATCTTATGATTTACAGCCATGTTAATAATTATAAAAGTAAGTCTAATGCTTCTTGGTACTATTTATAATACATATGTACAGAAAAAAAATCGTTGTTATAATCAATTCTGGGATGTATGTCAAGAATTCCGATTTAAAAGTCCCATTTCTCGCGTTTTCTTGATTAACTGCACATATTAGAATTTTAAAAATAAATTTCACGTCGTTGATATTTATTCGTAACATGTCATTCTAAATGTGAGAATTTTTCGAATTACAATGTTAATGTTGAATGATTGTGCCTTATCGGCGCAACTTTTCCTTTTTTGAATCTTACGACATAAAACTCAAACTGATCAAATGGCTTATTAAAAGTATAAAAAAATTCTGATAAAAACGTTTACATTTCATTAGTAAATTTAAGTTGAATTATATTGCCAAATAATTTTATATCATATTCCTGAGTTTCTATATATTTACTGAAACTTTATTTTATTGGAAATGCAATTTTAAGTTTCGTTTTAATATATTACAATCAGAATGTAGAAGTTAATAATTAAAATACAAGTCTTTTCAATAATAATTTTGTACGTATTATGTAGAAATTAATGTGGAAATAATTATTATGTAGAAGTAGAAATTAAGAAATGTGTAAAATCCATTTCTTTTCAATAATTGTTTTCCTATAAATTCTATTCATTATTATATTTATACAGGAGGGAAAAGTGTCTTAAATTGCAACATTAAAAAGTCGCCGCGCGAAATATGTGTAATTTGCCAAAAGGTAGACTATGCTGTGATATGCAAATGATTAGTAAGCTTTTGAATACAGTCATGAAAATAGGCACTAGTAACGACCATCTATAATGTATTTAAATGGAGAAATGATACAGCAAATTTCTATACATAAATTTAATTTAAACGTTGTTCTTTGTAAAAAGTCATGATACTTCGTGTAAGATATTCTTACCAGTCCGTTTTTTTCTCTGACTAGTACAGGTTTCATTGCAGCCTGTCAGGATTACGGTTTATAATATCGCCGTAATTGTTGCTCGTATTTTTCGAGTTCCCTTATTGTTTACAGAATATGGAATATATTATGTTCAAATCGGTTATATTGAAGGCCTTGCTATCTTAGCGTTCCGCTATCACCCGAAGAAACATTACATGTATATGTTATCACATAGCCACATCTGAAACCCTTATCATCAAGATGTGTTATCTTGCAAGGCTAGTGTCTAATTGTTCGAGGACATTTGTACAACTATATAGACTTCAGTTCAGTGATTATGACTTCTATATCTTTTACACTTTATCACAGATCGGAATGCTTTCAATGATGTTGTTAACAAAAACTCTGAAATCGGTTTCCTCATGAAACATGGTTACACATATATACTGACTGCTCAGAGCTAAAGATAGGTGGTGTGTCCAGAACTGGTGCTTATTGTAAACATTTCTCTCATCTTTTTTTCTGAACAATCAAAATCGCGTTCGTTGGTAAGTTGAGGCAATTAGAGTGTGTCTAGCACATATATATTCTCGTCCTTTTTTCCCGATTAGGCAATCATTTTCTCAGATTCACAAGCTGCGATTCTGGCCATTCCAACTGCTCTCAAGAACCTACCTTTATGTCCGTAATGCAATGTAGATCTTTAATTGAAGAAATACACGAAACGTATAGAACAATTGTTTTACAGTGGATACCATCTCATTGTGAGATATTTGGTAACGAAAAAGCAGATGAGCTGGCCAAAAATGTTTTATTGAGCAGGCTCTGTTTAACCTAGTTAACTATAAATCCACCTCATCAATGATCAATCAAACACTTGCAGACAACGCATGCCATCACTGAAAGAACGTACGAAAGAAAAATCGTGAAGGAATCCCATTATTTATCTCCCCGATTGTTTTCAAAGCAAAACTATAATTCGGATAATAGCCCTGTCTATACCCTCTGCCGCAGTGGTGCGGCGATGACTGCTACTCATATTCGCGTATGCTCCCCCTTACGAAGAACTGCATCTGTTTCCGATACTGGAAAGCCAGAGACTCTCTCAATGGCTTTGGACAATTTATCACAATTTTATGTGTTTTTATACCTTAATTCTTATTCAGTTTCTGTGTTTGCTTTACATTTGTATTTTTTTTTCTCATCTCTGTACGGCGTAATATCTGTACATCGCCTGTTGTATTGGAAATATTTAAAAAAAAAAATAGATTGGGTGCGCAGGAACGGCATAATGTCATGTTTTCAGGCGAATCTTGGTTCATAGTATTTTGATAGTTGCATCTGGTAGCAATGTGAAAAACGTGTATACTTGCATTCGGCATCATCATACTAAAGCATCACCTTAAGCAATGATATAGAATATCATTACATGTGTTTTGGTTACCTCTTGTTAACATTGAGACGCCACTTTAAAAAATGGTCATTGCATTTTTATTAGCATAGACATTTTTGAAATTTTTACTTGAATACATTTGTTATGTTGGAGATCTATTTGAACCCTATAGAACTTGCGAGGTTATGATTACTCTACTGGGATTAAAAAACTATTACTCGTTAACCATTAGGTACATTCGAGGCTCTTTTACATAGTTATATGTATGTATACAAAGGTTACTCTATTCAAGACCTGTTTCAATTGGTCAACAATTTTTGAATATAATACGACTATATGTATCATACGGATTTTATTTGTTACAGGAAATGTTCGCCTGCTGCGGCTTGTATGTTTTCTGAATATTTTATCAATAAATAACGTCTAGTCAATCGTCTCGCGATTCCTTTTACAAGATGTCTGTCACTATGATTGATAATCTGTCATCGTTTGAAGTTGCGTGCCTGTTCTGTACCTGTTCACGCCATCTAATGATTAGATATATAAATGCTATGGCTGTCAAAAGTCATTCTAAATATTAATATTTCCGGAGATATGCGCAAAATAGAAAATTTAATCACTTGTGATTTTCTGTATAATATATTTATCCAAAAAATATAATTTTGTAATTTGGATTTTTTTTAGCTGTAGTAGTAAATCGGCCGATAGTGTATTTAGAGTAGTTGAATGCTGTATTAAAAATTCTTTAATTCGTGTGTCCATATTAACTTTATATTTTGTTTTACTTTAAAGGTAACGAGTTTCTCGTGCATTGTATACCTATGGCATTTTTTTTGTTTTTTGATAACATAATTATAGCAATTTGAAGTTAAAATTAAGTTTTTTTTTTACATTTATTCTTATATTGAAAATAATATAAAATAAAAAATATTTTTTTCATTCGCGTTTACTACGACTTTCTAAAATTAACTCATGTTAATCCTATAACTGGATTTATGCTTTAGAAATGTATAAAAATAAGACTTGGTGTTTTTACAAAGGCAATAGAATATATTTTATTATTTTATTCAATTATATAGCAATTATTTTATTAGTTGAATTTTGTTTCATTTATTAATAAAGGTATTTTAAACCATTTTGATGGTTGCAGATAAGATTAGATAAGTAAAGTTTCAGCTATTCTCGAATTTCAACATTTTCAGAGAATAATTTGTCTAGGTTTTTATTCCCCTGAATGAAAGTAATTTTGAAAGTGAGTCTTGAAATTTCGTGAAAAATGTTACCAAAGCGAAATTATCGCATTGTAATCCCAGATATACAACTCTTGAGCATTTCTGGTTTTTATTTGAAACCAGTTCTTCCTTGAAAACTAGTTCTTAATTGAGAATTTTGCTCATAGAAAATGCTTTACTTGTCTGTCTGCTTCCATAAATTGACCTAGTAAATGCTAAGAGTTCTCCTATTATTACTTTCCAACTAGATTCTCTCGATGCATCGCTGTCTTTCAAGTAGTAATTAAAATTTTGTCTCTGCGATTTTTTTTTCCAAACGTGTTTTACATTGCTTTTAAGTCTACCATGCCCTTGAGGTTTTCAATTTCTAAGAAAACTAGTAATTTGCTCGAGCTTAATATTCTTACACTAGACGCATTAAGTGAGTTTTAAAATATTACGTAGCATTTCTTTGAAAATCAATACTTTTTTTTAAATACCCTATTAATATTTTTTTACATTTTTTAAAGCAATTGTTATAAGCTCTATACAATTGCTTTAAAAAAGATGTAAACATTTGTCCATCTTCTAGTTAAATGATTAGGACTCAGACTGTAAATTCATGGATTCAGTTATTATGTTTATAGCGAGTCATTTTAAACTGGGTACCGGTTGAATTAGTTTTTCTGTATAAAATGCGATCCTAGAGTGGCAAACCAAATCAGTCATGCATATATTTTACCATTAAAAATGTTTTTAGAAATTCTTATAAATGTATTAATGATCTTTTTCGAAATTGTTTTTCATCAATAAAACATAATTGCAATTTAAAACCTTGATTAATTTTTAATTTAATTTAAATTAGATATTTTGGTTAAAAATTTTTACTCAAAAATTTAATTTTTTTTAATGCAAATAACTATGCCTTTGTATAAATTCTTAGTGTTTAATTCGTGTGAAACAAACCAGCATTTGAACGTATCAGTGTTTATCAACTTTGAACGTTACGCGTTCAATATTTTTTTTTTCTGTTTCACTATTTCACCTTGCTTGGTACCTGCTGTTGCACTAATAAATTCAAGTTTATTATTAAATTTAAGTAAAATTTTTTATGATTTTTAGCTGAGAATGATATAATTCATTTGCGTAAACATGTGATTTTTTATTGTGAGTCTAATGATAATTTTGCGAATAATTGGTAATGTTTGAGACCAGATATTCTTTTCTCTGATGATAGTTTTTCTATTTGATATATTGTTCTACTGGCATCAACTTGTATGTACTCCAACACGCGCTCATATTTCTCGACGCAATAAATTCATTGTTAATGTTCGCTATTCTTTCGAACTCTGCTAAAAGCGTGTCCATAATTTTATATGAAGTGTAATTAAAAATCCAGCACACAAAAATAGCTTATAATAAAATTGGTTTTCCTTTGTGCAGTTTGCGTACATTAAAATTGAGACCTAAATTAACGCAGTTATGATATTCTTATCGTAGATATCACTTTTGATTTTTCACCTGTTTTACCTTAAGTAAAATTTTATATTTGTAATAGTGTTTTAATGTCGAATTATTGCCATTCACTTTTGTGAGATTAATGTATGTTATTTCCTACATTGTGTGTGTGGCAACTTTGTGTTTTAAAATTTTTATTCATGAATCTTGAGCTCTGTGTTATTACAAAATTCAAGAATGTTAATCTTGAAGATAGTTAATCATTTTCCACCCTCAATTATATAATTCAAATCGTGCGATATCCACATTTTAGAGACTTTAATTAAAGAAAATTATAAACTGATATTATTGTGGAACATTACAAAATGATAATTTTTTCATATATCTTTCGTGAAATTTGACTCTAAAATTGAGGTCATGCGCTATCAATTTTGGCCTTAAGTACTGAAAATAATCGTGCGTGCTATTGAATTTCAGATTATTTTATATACTTAGTACAAAATTTAAAAGATTGTTTAATTTACAATGTATTTTGATGCATGTATTTAAAGTAATTGTATGATGGTAATTTTGATAATGGATTTTGGCAAGTTTTTTTTTAATACTTAAATGGAGCTGTTACATAAATTTCCTTGTTTTTGTATAATCAAATTAAGTTTTAAGCCATTTTACATAAAATAGCAGTTATCAATATTTAGCTAGCAATGAATATTAAATTGATGCAAGATCGTGACATATCACCTTTTATATTTTGGAATTAACATTTTAGTTTGAGAAAACTTACTAAAAAGCAGTTTATTATGTCATTCTTTTAAATTCTTTTTAAAAGATAAATTAAGTATGTCGCTTATGTTACGCGTGTTTAAGGTCAACTACCCATATTTCTCATTGGTACTTGAACACCCTTACCTGTTTTCCCTTTCGCTGCCTTTTCTCACTTATTCATGTTACAAATATTAGGTCACTTCTTCACGGTTCGTTACTTCACGTACGATTGATTCTATTCCCCAGACGGGGTGGACAATGGGGCAATATGTCGACATCAATTCATTTGATTCTTTCTGCGACTTTTCACAGTAATTCGTCCGTAATTATATTTTGTCTTCATATTCAGATAAATTGATTCGCTTTTTCTATTTTTCTCTTCGGGGATTGAGACGTGACCGAAGCTGTATGGATACTGAGTTGTTTTACGCTCTACGTATCTACGTTTTAATAAAGACAAACTTAATTCGTTTAAAAAGAGCCTAAAAGTAGCATGAGGGCTAATGACAATTTTAATTTGTGATAAAATATTGTAATATGATTAATTTGTGCATAAAATAAAAAAATGAGAAAAAAATTAGAAAAGTTGAAAAATTATACATTTTGTGTGTTAAACAAATTTTTCTGCTATTTAAAACTTCATTATTGAAATAATCTTAGACCACAATGATGTTTCGGTAGTTTGATTGAAATAATTAAGTAGCTAATCAAGATTTAAACAGTTTAGAATTTCCTTCACATATCATGCTACTTCGGATTTTTTTATAATTTAAACATAAAGAAATAAAAAAATATTTTTTCCATTTCTGCAAAAGAACACGTATGAAATTCTAAATATAGAATCAGCATTTTATCTTATAATATTAACGAAGCTCACTGTAATAAATTACTCATATGATATGTGACATCAAATAAGGAACTTTTATTTAAAGAATGGGTGATGCTGCCTAAATTGATTATCTATCTAAAGAACAATAGTCGAGAGAAGAAATAAAAATTTCCTGAATTAGAAATATATTTTCTTTGTAATGATTATTTTTTAGCATAGTTTAGCCATTAAATCTAATTGCTCTTATATCTCTTAGAATATTCCTCATGTTGCATATGTTTAGTAGCACATGGTTACTGTTCCTATCGAAAGACGAGCATTTCACACATTCTGTTGATAAAAACGAAGTTATTTATTCAATGCAAATAATGTTTTAGTGCAGAATGTTGTGCGGGAATATCACTTATCGGCTCAGTCCACCCGCTTGATCTGATTCTTTCCCATACTCTTAATACTCAAGAATCATCCTAACAGTACAATTTTCTAATGATAAAATGTTAAAAAATGAAACATTGTCTGAGAATATTTTTTAACATAAATATAATTTATCTTTATAATTGATATATAAATTAAAAAATATCTGAATTTGGCACTTTTAATACATTTTTAATGAAATTTATCAAAATTACCCTTATTTCCTGAGACTACTGATTCAAAATATTCATGGAAATTATGTTATAAATTTTCCTGATCCTTTGTTGAATAGTAAATTGAGTCATCGATTATTTTTTCACAATTTCCTTATGAAATTAAATTTTAATTATTGAAAAATTAGGAACAAATTAAATTTCTTTTGTAAAGCGAAATTGAATTGTGAAAAGAACAAAAGTTTTTCGGTCACCATGAATTGTCCCATTATGAAAGTCGCAATTATAAACATTTTATTTTCTTACTTTGATCTTTAAGAGTTAATTTTAAACATCTAAATTAAATTTTTGAATAAAATTACCGCAAATTTTTCTTTTATATGTTTAATCATACTTTCAAATTTCGGTCTTAAACACTTAAGTGATATTTAGAATTGTATCTCATTTATATTGTATAAAAAATTGGCTCCTATGGTTTTTAGATTACGCAGTTTAAATGAAATGCTTGTTACAATTAATATATTAAGCACTATTATATTAATTCATAAGCTTGTAATCAATAAAATATTTCAATTCGTAACTTAGAATATCTTCTAAACAACAGAGAATTTTATTTAAGTAGCGTTTTTGAAAGATCCGTACCTTTGTAGACGAAAATAGATATCATTCAATGATCAATATTAAGTAAAAATACGCGCGCGCGCGTATCACTCTGCCTCACTTGTGTCATCATTTATTAAGCTGTGCTGAGCTGACTTGTTTATGCTTTTGGTTCAGTAGTTCGAGGGTTCGATTCTTACTTAGGGCCTGTATGTTTGCAGTGGTGCTGAATCTATTTTGAACTGTAGTTCCCAAATAAAATAGTTCTTGTTTACAAAAATGTGACTGTTGAGCCACAAGCAAACTATCATTTATTGTGTCTTAACAAAGGTGGTTTATTTTAGATGTCTTTTAAAGCGCTGCATTTTATTGTAAATTTATGAAAAAAACATAACTTTATCTAAACCTCTCTGCGCATCTTTAGTGTTTAACTTTGGTTTTCTAAATCTGAGAACAAAATGTATGCAGAGATTTCCAATTGCTTGTATTTATTTCAGTATCGGTATTTTTATATAAAATTAAAATTATAAAATATTTATTTTGCTTAAAATTTTTGTAAAGGAAATATTATCAAAAGTTATTTTAGTTTTTCCTTCGAGCTAAAGTGGCTGAAAAAATCATAAGTCGATGATTATCTTCGAAAATTAGTTAGTTGTGAGCATATGAAAAATATTGCTCATTTTGCATGAATTAAGGATACCTTTACATTTTTGAATATTTATAAATTTTATATATTGAGGTGGTTCGTTATATTTTGATTATAAATAAAAAATTTCAATGACATTTCTAAATAAAAATTCCTCATAAATATTTTCCCAGTCTTATTAGTTTTTTTCAAAATTTAAAAATATTTACAATTTTTTTGAAATGTTTTCCGTGTACTTTTTCGTAAATGTTTTCAAAAATCGATACATATAACAAGAATGAAACAAAGAAAATACACTTTTTATTTCTGTCATTGTATGTAGAAGTAATTTTTATTTTTTATTGTTTGTGAAGTTTAACCTCTGGTATGTTTTCATCTTTCTTTGCTTTATATTTATTTGATTTCTGAAAGTTAACCGATTTCATCAAGCTTATTTTAAGAACTTTAATTTGTGTTCATCAATGGAAATTGTTCATTGCTAGCTTTATTTTATCAAAATTGTCACTTGAAATTTTTAATTATTAGCCCTAAAAAGCAGATCTTAATGAAAATAGTCACTCGTATTTTGGTTGCGTTTGGATGTGATGATTTTCTCATTAATTTCGTTAAGAATAGCGTTAAAATGATTTTGTGAGTAATAAGATCATCGATCCTATTGAATTAGCTCCATGTACTAAACATGATCACACATATCAACTTAACCAAATAAACAGTATTAATTCTATATATAATTTTATTCCACACATTTCTAAGGAAACGAAATTTATTTTTAAGTTATCATTGATGTAAACCATTAAAAACTGCAAATTGCAAGTAGATCCATGAATGGAAATCAGTTTTTTTTTCTTGCTTTAACGGCTTCGTTCTTTTCGATTTATTTTTTATTATAAATTTTAAATGTCTTGTATTTTAAATTAAAATATATCCTATGTTTGGGATAATTATGTGCTTTAAATTTACCAATAATTTCTACTATAAAAATATATATGTGTATATAAAATATTTATTACTTAAACTTGTTTTTTGTATTTTTTTATATTCAAGTCTAATTTTGACTTTAATTGCGTTTTGTTGATTTTCAAATTCAAGAAAATATTTTTTATTAATTTTACAAAATTAGTTTATTGTAATATATATATATATATATATATTACAATAAACTAATTTAATATATATATATATATATATATATATATATATATATATATATATATATATATATATATATATATATATATATATATATATATATATAATTACAATAAACTAATTTATATATATATATATATAAGCTCTAAAAAACCAGTCTAATTATTTACAATTTTATATTTTTCAAATTTGTCCATCAGTGTGTCCAGTATTTTCTCAATACTAATAAAAGTGTGATCTGAACATTATTTTCGCAGTTGTGAGCATCTTTTAATGATAAATGTTAACGTGCGAAAATTGGAGCTGAATTCTATTTAAATGTGTATTAATCCACAGTAGGTTATAGGTGTATACTATAATCTGAAGAACCCATATGTATGACAAGTTGAAAATCGTGTCAGACATTTCTATCCTCAAACCTTCTTGGTTTTGAGACAACTCGTTTATAGTAATCATCCGCCTTGCGAACTTAGAATTGGGGTCTTGGTCTCATTTTTGCATCTCAAATCGCATTCCTTGCTCCAAATCAGTATTCTTTCACGTATTATTTGTTTCTTGGACATTGTGTTTTCACTTTCATTATTTCGTGTCGTGTCCCTCATCAAAATTCCATTATACTGTCTCAAGTTCAAATGAAATTTCTACCTTGTAAGATTATGTTCTTCAGTTTTGTGGAATAAATTGATTTTGATAAAAGTTTGTCTATTGTATTTAAAGAAAAACCAGTTATGTTTTTTTAATAATATTACTGTTAATGTAAAATACATTTGAAACTTTATATTATACAGTGATTTTTTAAATGTAAACAGTTTTGTCGTTCAATCTAGGCTTATTCGAATTTAACATTTCTTAAAGTGGCGAAATTAATTTTTTGGTTTCCTTAATTTTGACAGTTAAATTAATCGGGGAATTTCTGTCACTAAATTTATGATAAATTAGTGCCTAATTTTCAATAGTAGAATGCCTCAATCGATATTAAATGCAAACATATACGAAATAAAAGGAAAATTTTCTGAATGGTAAATTATGTTCCATGAAGTAACTTTTCAAATATTATCATTTATGAAACATGAAAGAAAATACAATATTTACCTATCGTTTTGGTTATATTCCATAAATACTATGCTGTAAGCATTGTTTTTGATTATGTAAACAGTTACAATTAATGTTAGTATTTTTTCTAGAAAGTTGATCGGTGATTATCAACTCATCATTTAATCAGTGATTATAGTCTTCGGATTTTTACGATTTTTGAACAGTAGCTTAAGAATCGCAAAATAAAAATTAATAAATTAATCGACTTCTAATATTATGATTAAATATTTAAAAAAAGATTTTTCGTTGATTATAAAGACAATATTTGAAATTCCCTTTTAACATATAAACTTTTGTCGAAACGGAAACTAAAATTTTTCTCCATAGATTTGTTACAAAAGCTTACGTATTAAACGTGTTTATAATGCGTTGTTATATATGTGTGTAATTATTATAATGTAATTTATAGTCTTGCTTGTGTGTGGAATTTTCATGATAAATTACTATTTTTTCTGCTTTTGCCGGAAAGCATTTGATTGACTTCGGTTGCCGTGCAACTAACTTTTAATTAACATGATATAATCAATTTTTTTGAAAAATTTTCGCCAATTACATTTTTTTGCATACACAATTTCAGGTTAAATTTTTTTAAATTCACCAAATTCTCAAGTCTTAGTACTAATAGTAATAACTTAAGTTCTCTAATAGTGGTTCCATTCTTTTTTTTACGATATATATGCTTTTAAGCTATAGTTTTGTTCATTTAAATTTTATGTGTAACGGTCATTAAATACTTTTCTCATGTTGATTACTTCGACATTAAAATTAACAAAAAGAAATTATATTAAAATAATGCCTTCTGCTTTATTTGCCTTTCTTCAAATATTGTATGCGATTCTCCTTATGATCTCTAGTGATAGTACTGTTCGTTGTACAAGGTACCTAGTTCTAGCTTTATGAGCAATTGGAAATACGCGATAGGTTTCTCTCTACTTCCTACTTGTATAATTAGTTGGGTTGGTTTTCAATGAATTTTCTCCCTTGTTTCAAGTTCTCCCAGAAGTAGAGTGCAGTAGATGTGCAAATAATTTGTCAGGCAATCCACGACACTGTAACAGATATTTTTTTCTCGTGTATTATGATTGTCTCTACTTTCTCTAGTACTTTCGCGTGTACGAGATAACTATGAAAGATTATTAAATGTGTGCATGCAGGATTTTTTCCACACAGGAAAAAAATTCTTATTTGTACTTTTATGTTGCTTTAAAAAATCTTTGTAGATTTTCGTTAAGTTTCAACTTATAATTTACTCTCCGTCAAATAAGTAACTTAGATCGTTCCACTGTTATATCGTGTTTTAAAAATGTTATTTAACTGAACTTTTTTTCGGATCAGTTTGTTCATGTTTAATATTATATAAATTAAAATTCGTTATTTTAGAAGTTCGGAACATTAAAAAAAATATTAGAGTGGTAACATTTTTTTAATGTTTTTAAAATGTATAAAATATCAATGTATCTTTACACATTTCTTTAAAATTATTAGATTATTAGAATTATTGGCAGGTTTGTATTACGTATTCATTTTTTGCTTAGAATTTCAGGCTTAGTAATAAATATTGCGTACTTGTTATGTATTGAATTTGTATTTATGTATCAGTGTAGCATAGTTTTTTTGTACTCGATATCTTTTATTTTGATTGTTTTTGCTAAATGTAGTTACATAATACTAATTATTGCTTATTAAAGATTGTTGATTAAAATTTTTTTAGTTTTCTATTACTGTTTATAACAGATTCAGTTTTCATATTATTGCTAAGATTTTACAAACAGAATCTAGGATTCAGATATATCACGTGCAGTGACATCGTTATATCATGTGAGAAGGAAATAATAAACAAATTGTGAAAAACAATCTAATCTATATATATCACGCAGTTTTTTTTTTTTTTTCGTATAAAATAAGGTAATCACAGGTATTTAATTATAACAAGATTGTATTTGCTTTTTAAATAAATGAAATCCGGCTATTTGTTTGCATGATAATAAATATTGAAGAATTTTATTTTATCAACTATTATTATACTTTTTTACTATAAATTGAAATTGAATTTTTATATATTAATGTATTAAATATTTCTTGTATATTATAAAATTCAGTTAAGATTTAGTTATATGAAATAATACACTTGAAATGATTTAAATATTAAAACTGTTTGAAAAGAACTAGATACATAAATGTATTACATTTCAATTGTAAGCTAAACATTTTTAATTGAAAGACTGCAAAATTGATAACTCCGTATATAAAAAATGTATTAATGCGATCGTTAATTTTTAATGTATATGAATGAGGCAAATGTTTTAAATATTAATCTGATTCATTTGTAATTCTTATATTCTTGAATGAAACATTATATTTTCTCCTAATTTTTGTATTAATTTTTTTCGAAATTTATTGTGTAGAATTAAATTTATTAATCTATGAATCCAAAGTGTAAATCAACTACAAAAATGATTGGTAATAATTTTAATAACACATAATTATTTCCCTTCATAGCTTAAATAATAAAAAAGTTATTTTTTAATAAAGTAAATAGTGAAAAGAATATGTAAGTATTTTGTATTTTAAACCAGAACACATGTTCTGCTCTAAGAAGATAATATTGGCACGTGTTATCGCTTGTGATATCTAGTCTCGCTCTATGTTCTGAGGAATTGTTTTGACAGCTTTATCGTTCGCCACTTGACTCCTTCTGTACTTAATTATTTATCACTCTTTTATCTGTATGCACATTTTGTGTTGCTCCTTCCATAAATTGCTTTTAGAGTAAACAATTCGTCCCCCCTACCACTAAATGATGGGGGAATATAGTACTATTTATATAATCGTACAATAAGAATTTCTTTTCGATAATGAATTCGTATCTTTATTTTTTTATATTAAAATAATTTCTTAATGTTTTTATATGCTTTTTATTACTTAAATTTTCCCTTTTTAAAATATTTATTTTCTTTTTGCTGTTATTTTATGGCAACGTGGATTTTGAGAAAATTACTAAAAATGATCGCAGTCTCGAAAAGAGTTATAAAATCATTTTTGAACGTATTTCTTTTTACGTATATGAAGTTGACAGAGCTAAAATTTTTAATTATTGCAATTAATTAAATGTTTTATTTAACACAGAAATACAACATAGAAATAATTCTAGCTTCTATGTTGGACATACATTTTTCTTTCACATTGTAGCAATTTGGATTTATTTTCGTTCCTGTTAAAGTTAGCGAAATGACTTTTACGTAATATTTTGTAAACTAGTCATGGTCTTGTAAAAAATTTAAGAACCAATTTTGTGTTACTTTCGTAACTGTTTCTTTTTAGAAAGCAAAACATGAAAAATGTATAAATAGAAATATTTTACGACTATTTTTTGTACGTTATGTAATTTTTGTGGGTTGGCTCGTATAACTTTTTTTTTAACATTTTTATACAATCTACTTTTTACGCAAATTTTCTTATTCTCGATTAATTTTTTTCATGAAAAATTTAGATATTAAACTAACTAAATTGATGTACTGATATATATATATATATATATATATAAATCTAGAAACCAATATTTTTAGTTATTTATCAGAATTTCTTTATTCAGATTGAGATTTTCCTGGTTCATTTTAAAATGCTAAATGCATAATCATGTATATTTGATAACAGATTTATCGATATTTTATGGATTCATTATTTGGTAAACTTAATAAAAGTGATTTAATTACATACTAAAGTAATGGGACTTATTCATTTATTTTACTCTTATACTTTGATTTTCTAATGCTTATTTGTAACTTTCATTTTCGCGTTATTTCCAGCTGCATATGTCGTGTTCTGGACATAGCCTACGGAAGGTCGATTTTCATTATTTATAGTTTTAATTCAAGGTAATTTTTTTCTAGTTCCGGAACTTCCTTGTTGAAAGAGCAATGCACGCTATCCAGTATGTCAAAATCTTCCATGCAGTTATATAGAATAACTCGATGATTGATTACAATTCGAAATCATCACGCAAATTCTTTTTCCGCAGCAATCGAAGAATCCCTCTTCACCTGACTCGAGCCAAACGCACTCGCAAAGAGAAAAGTTTTACTGTTCATTTATATACTATTATTCATTATGTCGAGCGCGTAACTAAGATGAATAAGAAAACAACTTCCTTGCTTGACCTGATTTTCTGCAGCGAGCGTTATTCTTTTTATTTGGGCTCTCATCGCTGCCGACTTGACTACCCTGATCCAATTCGTCAGTGATTGTGGAACGCTCGCAGTTTGGCAGGCCAGCGGCCTCACACGCGCGCTTTTTACTTCAGCATCGGCAAATCAAAATACAAATGAAAGCATTAATGAAAGGGAAGGGGGAAAAGAAACAAAAAAATTCTACTACTTGTTGCTGGTCGACCTACTTTAAAACGCAATTGTTTTTCTGTTATTTTTTGATTAAAAATTTATTCAAGTACGTGCGATGTGCATTTTTTATTGTTGACGTTCTTGACTAAGCTTTAAGATGTCTCATTAAAGAAAAACTAATAATCGGTTAATAGAAAGATTGAACTCTCTTTTGAAGCAATTTTGTTTTCCGATTGTTAAATACATTTACATCCAGATTTGTTGTGAATGATTGGCTTATGATATAGCTAATCTTTCCCACTTACTTAAAGAAATAAGCTATGGCTTGTAGATTATTTTCTTAAACAAATGGAAATCTAGACTTTTATCACCTGATGAAAAATAGTGGAATCCGATATTTTATTTTGTAACTGTCCAACGAAATCGGGTAACGAGAGCCCATGTAGGAAAAATTCTCAATTTGATTTGGATTACTTTTCTTAATAAATTTTTTTCATTGTCGCCACATGAAGTTTGTGCTTTTATTTCTTACAATTTTTTCTTAATAATGCAATTTTAATATTGAATAGTATATTTGCTGTCCGTTCATTAATAAAAAATTTTTCTGGTATTCCTTTTTATGGCGATTAAAAACAAAGGTGAAAATTTTTAATCAGATTATCCTTTCTGCCTTGAAAATAAAAAGTATGTGCATAAATAAGAATAACTTCATTAAATTAAATAAATAATTCCTTGACTTAAAATTGTAGTTGTGGATAGTCGAATTTAATATTAAGCTTTATTGTTCGAGGAATTTTTCTTCATTTTTCTCCTAATTACACTCTATTAGTGGTAAAAATTACGATATCACAATCATTAATGTAACCCATATGTAACAATGCTTGATTCTCTCTAAGTTTTTATGTTTATATCCTTTACAGTAGTATGTCTTCCTAACGTTAAAAATTACTTGGATCAGCTTTCGTTATATTTGTTTATCATTTCTTGTGGATGATTTATTGCTTTTATACATACATATATATATATATATATATATATATATATATATATATATATATATATCTTCACTGTAACAATTTAAAAACTATTAGTTTACTTGAATTTCGTAAAGTTACTTTTAATGGATTCTGAACTTTGAGATTTTGAAATAATAAGAAAATCTATACTTACTTTTTCAGATTTAATGTGTATTTTAGAATCTTATTATTAAAGTTAAGATAGTAAGATAGCTATATATAATGGGAACCTATTATGAGAATTCCCCAATGCTTGTGGCGCAGTTTAAAGAAATACCGAACTTATTACTGTTTCCCATTCACTAAACACCTTGAGAGTTTGTTTCAGGATTTTATTACAGTTTTTCTTCATTTATTTCTCTCTGAAAAAACAACCAAAATTAAAATTTAAAAATATGAGAAAAACAATTCAACAAAATATTGTCTTATATATTGTTATGCATTCGCTTACCATTTGTTTTATTTATAAAATTCAGTATTTATTTTGGCAGTAAAAAATTTTTTTTTATTATCTTCAGATCAATAATTTTTTAAATTAGCTTAAAAAATCATGTCGGGTATATTGTGCAAATTTTGTGATGTATTTTTATTACTAGAAAATATATAAAAAATATGAATATTGTCATTAAGGGCGGTCGAGTGTCGTACTTCATTGTTATTAGTAAAGAAAATGAAAATAATCTTCCTATTTTTATACAAATCCTGTTGAAATTGCAAAATATATTGCAATTAAATTTAAAAATGTGAACTTAACTGTTTAGAAAAGGAAGGGAAAAACATTTAACAGCTCTGAAAAAAAATAAAAGATGCTATTTCAACCAACAAAACTGTTTAGAAAAGGAAGGAAAAAACATTTAACAGCTCTGAAAAAAAATAAAAGATGCTATTTCAACCAACAATTATCTTAAAATCAATCGGGTAGAACTATTTTCTCAATAGAAAAATACGTTATCAATGTTAAAAAATAAAATAATTGCAGTTCATTTAGCATAAAAAATGCCAAATATTTTGTATTAAAAAATCAACATAAAGGTAATACGATACGATCTATGTAGAAGTTATTGTAATGGTGAAGCAATGAATTGTAGCTCTCTATTTCAGTAGATATTAATCGGTACATATAGTAATTAGACGAAAGTTATATACATTGATAACCATTTTGATATTTGGCAGCTTAAGGAATTTTGCCTCCATCTATTGCATTGAATGCGCTGGAAATCATACCATATTATACTGTAAAAAGCATAGAATTTCTGGAAAATATTACTGGTTACTGGAGCTTCAGGAATAATAGTATATTCATATCTATAGTTGAAAAGTCAAAATCTATAGTATGATTTTATTACATAAGATGAAGACCTACGAAGTTCTACGATGTGTATTCATTATGTACCTTGTATTCAAAATTCTTGAACTTTATGGGTGCGCTAGGATATTGCCATTGTTTTGTTTCTGAATTTTGGAAAAAGGCTGGTATTTTCTAATAAACTATGCCATGGCCACGATTTTCTAATAAAACTATAAGATTTCCATTTACTAAACATTGGGAGCAATTGGAAGCATCAATTGACTATATCTTAAGTTATTAGTATTTGTGGCATAGCTATGAGACGGAATTTGGATTTGATAAAAATTGTATTTCTAGATGGGTAAAAAGCTTTACTGACATGGTATAATTTTCACGGCCGTCCTTAATCTTTGTCGTCTAGAAGTCTTTAACCCTTATACGAGATGTGTTATACGATTATTCACGAAACTAGGATACTTTACATAGTTAGGATCTTTTGACGATACTTATTCTATTTTTTTTTCTCTTCCCTCTTTTCACCAAAATAATTTCACCTAGCTGCAACTACATGAGAAAACATTCAAATTTTAAAAATCAAGTTTTCATTTTCTAAAATTGCTTAGTAAATATAATAGCATGTTTGACATGTATATCTTCCAATCTAGTTTATCGAATGAAACGTGTGACTGATTGTAGGGCGATCAGATGTGGGTGGTTACCAATATTTTTTAATTCCATGTTTCTGAAATTTGCAGTCTTAACAGTATTATTTTATATCTTATTTATGATATTCTAAAGTTGGGGATAAAGGCGTAATTTAGATGTAAAGCTTTATTTCAAATAAGTCTTTAAAATCATATCTCACTTGATATTTTTTTCGATGCCTGTCAAAAATTTACACATTGAAATTGGTCGAGTAATATGAATTTAAATATTTTCTTTTTAAAAAATTTAGTAATCGTTAGTTGTGAACGCGTATCAGTTGTGTCGACTCTTTGATATATCAGAAATAATCGATTGACATTAAAATGAAATAAGGAAACTTTTTAAAAGAGAATGGCGTAAGAATTTCAACTAATTTGAATTTAATTATAAAATATCATAATTTCCCACCTATATCTCAAATATTTCCTTTTATCTCTACTATTACTATAATTTTTTTTTTTATATTTCTTTTGAGTCTGTTTAAGTGAAGCAACAAAGCTTCAATGAACTCTGGATGAAGTTGTCAAATTTTTTGCTGAAAATTTGCCTCGTGTACCATGAAAGTTTATCGAATACTTATCTTGTATTGTTAGGTATAGAAAACTTTGAGTTTCTAAATTTAACGAGATCGTGATGAATCCAGTGATGTTATCTGATGTAGACAATTCAGCTTCAATTGTACGATTGTATACTTAAATCAGATGAAATGTGTTTTCCTTTAACATCTTTGTTAACAGTAAATTTATCTTCCTTTTCCATCAAAAAATCGGGAATAGTGTAATTGGGTTGATCGTATTATCTGCTGATTTTCGATTCATAGATTTCAACATTTCGTATGGTGAGAAAAAAAATCTTCGTGTTTTTTTTTTCTTTTACCCCTTTTGAGATTTAAGTCTTCAAATACCTACCAACTTTCATGTTCTAAAGTTAAATGGCATGGAAACTAGTTTTTTAGCTGTTAAGTATTATATCATTTTTTAAACACTCAGATTTGAATTTCTTTGTAAGTCATGATAGTAGGAATCAAGTTTCTTTTCTTTTTTTTTTTTTTTTTTTTTTTATTTACTTTCTTTAGTTTTGTGACTACAGTAAATTCAGGCATTTCCGAATTGCACGTTTTATTTAGAACAGGCAGACTGCCCAATAGTTCAGGAATTCTTTCTTCCTTATCATTTTACTTCCAAATTATCACTTTCCTTTATTGTTTATTTTTTTTAACTATTTTAAATATTTCTCTATTTGAAAGTAACTCGGCTAATATATATCGGCAGTAGTTAGTATACTATTTACGCTGGAGTAAGATATTTGAAATATTTTAAAAATATAAATGTAAGAATTATATATACGACGCTTTTTAAAATATCTTACTGAATTTATTATATGTCAATTCTAAAGCCACAGAGTGAGAGATTCCATTGTTGAAATCAATTCTGTACAATAAATTTATTAAGTGGATTAACTTGAAACGATGTGTATATGTAATAAAACTTCTTCACTGAATTAAAAACTTATTAAAATATTTTCTAAGTTATATAAGTCCAAAGTGTAGGCCATAAGTTATTTTTCAGTTTCCTTGGTCGAACTGCTGTCGGAATAGTTAATTCCCTAACCTTCAGTTCGTCGATTCGACGCACACTTCGGCATATGTGCTTCGCAATCTACTTTAGCCTGTGGCTTTTAGTTGAATTATTATCTTCCGAATGAATTTTCTCGATTGTTCAAAATTGGAACTGTAAATTATAAATCTTTGAACATTTAAAATTTAGTGTTAAGTTTGTTGAGAGAGAGAAATTTTCCCAAATTTTCAATCCATTTCTTTTCGAATGTGCCTTTTTCTGCTGACTAAGTACTTTTCGCAATGAAAATTTATCTTATACTGTTAGTTTCTCAGATAACTTTTGTGTTTGAATTTTAAAATGCTCTTAAAACTATTGAATTATTTAGCAATTCTAGCTATTGCTGAAAATAAAGTTATTGATTGGAACTAGAGTTTTATAAATAAGTTAAAATAAGGTTTTAATGACTTTATTTTCAGCAATAGCTCAAAAACTGGAAGAAATTTGAATTGTTTGGGAAAAAATTTTTTAAGTTTTTATCATGTTTCGGATTTTTCCCACCGGAAGAGTGATGTAAACAAAATTTCTGAATTATCTGAGTTATGAAATTTTGAAGCTGAAGGTTTTTTCTAGAAATTTGGTCACGTGTAGACTCATCCATAAGGGATTTATAACTCTTTTTGAACGGATGTGAATTCAATCATTAGTGTCGATTTATAACAAGAAATGAAAATTTAGTTACTTTTTGGTTCACATTCCATACAAATATGAAGATTTGTTTCTCCCGCTGGGAAAAATAAATCACATTAAAACTCAGATATTTTCTTTTTTGTAATATATAAACTTGATTAATTGGTGCTCTATTCTCAAACGGAACAAGAGCCTAAAGGCTACGTAAATTTAAATCACTGACGGTACCCACATGTTTACAAATGAGGCTTGAGTGTGACTTTAGGAAAAAAGCATTTGGGATATACGAAGTAAAGTTAATTTAACGTGTCGTTGTTTTTATAACAGCTTTGCGTAATTTTGAAGCGATTTTTGTAATTTATTCGTCGTCATGGTTAACGAAGCTTAACATAATAAATATTGAAATTAGTCCCATGCTTCGCTGAAACAAAGGACGAGTTATATATGAGGTGTTAATCCATTGCTATTCGTCGAATTTCGGTTGTGAGTGTTGCTTGAAAAAAATCTTTTTATATAATTAATGTTTCCACAAAATGTGGTAAACATCCTGTTTCTATATGGTATTTTTTCAGGTGTGACAATATATGTTTATGTATATATTCGAAGACTGTTTTTATGCTATTGTTCATTTGATTATTATTTTACAAGCCAAGCAATTTAATTTTTTTCTTTTTCACTGTTGAAAAAAATTCTACATTCACTGTTGTAACACAAAAAGTTAATGAAATTTGTGCAAAAAATGCCTTGCAGTAACATAAATTATTCGTAAACAAAATAACTAATTGAATTGTTTTTTTGTTTTTTTTTCATTATAGTGCTATTTTAAATTTTAATAATTTTTTTACTGAACATTCTCAATATTTAGGACATTGAAACATGTAAATAAATTCATAAAATGAATTTTAAGTGTAGCTAATTCTTAAACTAACTAAGTTTTATTCCCGAATATATGAAAATGTTCACATATCCATTTTATTTTCAGAATTACCATTAATAAAATTAAATAAGAAAAAAATTATTTTGAAATTTCCCGATTGACATGTTAAAATAAACCCTGAAAATTTAAAATCATTTTGACTAATTAAAGGAAAATCAAAAATTGATGTCTTAGTGAATTCCGATAAATTAGTTAATTACTTGATCAAGTTACTGTTTTGAACTGTAGAGGCTTAAATAATAATTCCTTCATGAAAGCATTTTAAAATCTTAAACTGTTATTGTAATTTATAATATATTATTTATGTATCCTATGTGTTTTATTTTTCCACAATGTTGCTGAGAAATCAGTAATATCTGGCTAAGTTTGTGGCCTTTTGAATGTAAACAAAATCCTATCTTGTTAAAACTAAAAATTTTAGATCCGTCATATTAACAATCTGAAATGTATCTCATTAAGTCGAAGATTTTAGGTGTTCAGCTACTAGCGCAAACCGCTGCTACTGAGATGTTAGCCGAATGGTTGCGCTCTAGCCATCGGTTCAACAGTTCCTATCTTCGAATCCCACTTTGGGTTTGGATGTTCGTAGTGCTTCGGAATCCACTCCCAACCAGTAGATCCCAGTCGCCCACGTATTCAAAAAGTGAAGGTTATACCACAAACCGAAACCTGAGGTGACATTTAGCGGGTAACTTTGCCACTCTCAGATTTTGGTTGCCGAACTGGATAGAGGCTGAATGGTTAACTCTGTAGTTTTCAGTTCAACAGGTTATAAGCTCGAGAGTTTCTTTTCTGACATGGATCATGTAATTGATGTTCAGGATACATTTTAAATTGCAAGTTTCTGCTTGATTAGCATCTTGTGTACAAAATATGATTATAGAGTGAGAAACCAGTCTCGATTTGTTTTTAAGGAATGTATTAGTTTCCTTCAAATTTTTAAAAACCAGGTTTTTATTGCGCTATTATTTAAAGAATTGGGACCGATGTTATCATTAGTGCCGTTGGCCGCTGATCTTACGTTATTTTTTTATCAGGAGAATGTTGAATTTATTATCTCCACTTAAACTATTAACTACACACGGACAAAAAACCGCAATATTAACAATAATATAACAGAAATGTAATATTCAAATGAAATTTGAAACATAAAGTGGTGTGTGTTAATGTTTAGCGTCTTATCCATTTTTGGATTTTGGACTAAATTTATTACCGAGAAGTGACTAGGAAGAAAATTTGAAAAATGCAAGATTTTTTAAAGAAAAAGTTATTTTATGGCACGCTCGATCAAATATTGAATTTATATGAAAAATAGATGAAAAGATTTACCAAAAAATAGTCTTTGTCCTAAAAAGAGCTGTCATGTTGAATTATTTTTAACATCTAAAAAAACTATTGTTTTGAATAATTGGAATTTCGTAAGATGCATTAAACTAAGCTAACGTAGTGAGATCTGCCTTGACTTGTAAATATCCTGTATATTAAAAAATATTTACACATACGAAATGGCATTAACAGTGTAAAAATGCTATTTTTACATAATTTGTTAAGTTTCTACAATTAAATATAAATTAGAAAGCAAAATAAAAAGTAACAGTTAAAAGCATTTAATAATTCTTGAAATTGTGATTCCAGCACGTAAGTCTCTTTTTAAGTATCAATATCATAGATTTATGGATATATATTTTTTAATAAATAATGTAAATATCACTACTATATTATAGTTCCTTGTGTCTATTATTTTGGAAAAAAAAATATGATTCTAAATTTTAAAAATAAGTTTTTTATTTTTTAATTTATTTTTTATGAATTTATTTTAAGTGCAAGATCGAATTTGGTTTTCGAACAGTACTATGATATTTAAATTTGAATGTATTAATTTTTTAAACCAAAATTGACATTTATGAGATTTTCAATGTTTATCTTAAATAGATGTATTGTTTTTCGCTGATTTATTCTTTAGAAAAGTTGTTCATATTTAAGACAGTAACAACACCCATATGTGAACATTACCTTACATACACATTCTACAGTTTTAACTCTTAAGTTAGCCATAACTTTGATGACATAACGTGTATTAAAACTATTTCCAAACATTTAATGTCGTAAATTCGGATGTTCATGAGGTTCTGCATAGCTCATTTTCCAGTATTGAATTTTTGTTATTACTTCATTTGAAAGGCATGCAGATTTTGGAAGAAACTATATATTTGAAGTTCTAAAACCATGTTTGTGGTGCATAATTTTTCATTGTATTAGTGAAAACAACCATTTTCTGAATTTGAATAGTCTAAGTGACCGTGATAATTGAATAAATTCCTTTGCTCTTTATAATTTAAATATAGAATGCTTGATTTTTTTAAAAAAAGTATTTGTGAAGGGTGCAAAAATAAATCATTGTAATATTTATCAGTCGTGGCATATATAAGAATTTTCTGCTAAGAAACTTTAGAATGTAGTTTCCATTTATTGCATAAGCATGCATGTAAACTAATAAATCACTATCGAAATTATTTTTCCTCACTACTCGAATAGTACTGCCTTTTAAGAAAGAAAATGAAACTTAAAAGGAAAATAGGACTCATCCATGTAAATGGAAATCATAATTAAAGAAATGTCATTATTTCCTCACATGCTCGGAATAATTTAAATTGAAACTGATTCGTTTTCCGGCATTAATCAGATTTCCGTTTTTTCAATGTTTTCTTGTGGTCTCAAGCTTTATGTAAAATAGGAAGAACTTGGATAATGTATATCTATCCCTATGCTTTATGTATAATTAAAAAATGTATGTTGAATTTTGATTTTCAAACAATTTATTTGCCAAGATTATAAATATCAAACTCAATTTTTCCATTTTCTAATGTTTTTTATCTGGAATTATTTTTGACATTTTCATTAATCTATTGATTTATGAGTTACAAAGATAACTGTACAATTTATATATAAATATAATAAAAAAAAGGGGTAGGTCCGGAAAGAGTAGATATTTTTTAACGAATGTTCGTAAAAATGGAATGACACACACACACACAGTTGAGTAATTCAAAGTCTTAGTCATACCTATAAGAGATTTTGCTGAATTCATTGAATCATTGTCAAATTTGGAAAGAATTGGATCTTATTTTCATGCACTGTTCAATGCAATTCTTATATATTTCTTTCCAAAATATTGATATAAGTAAATGGGAATTTTGAGGCACTTGCTTTGAAAGTTTATCATTGTTCCTATATTTTTCTTAAATTGTGCTTATTTTGAAGAAACTTTATTCCTTAAAAATAATTAGAATAAATTTTTGATTAAAATGAGTTTGTATCTTGTCATTTGTACATTTATATTCACTAATTGTTATTTAAACGTTTTGCTTATTTATTTAGCATTAAATATATAGTAAACAAATTTCTTGCTTACAGTAACAAAATAATTTGTTTCACTTATGGATAAATATCAATTAAGAACAATATGCTAAAAAATAAGTAAAATAACTCCAATATCTTAGACATTGTACATAATGAAATGCAAAGTTGTGTGAAGTTTTCCTATCTCAAATATTTATCTCTGCTTATATCTCTCAAACAACCGTACTGAGTTTTTACTTTTTGTTGCTTAAATGAATCACCAGCTATGTGAGGTTGAAAGCTATTTTTGTGAGCTAAATTATGTTAGGGTAAATATTGAATTTATGGTATATAAAGAGCAGTTTGAATATGTTTACCATTCTGCTTTTATAAATTACCGATTGATTGAATTATATATATTTAGATGCGATTCGTGCCGCTAATTTTCTTTTAATGTGTTTGCAGTATCTACCCGCAATGTCTCATTTCACCTGGATATGTTTATTCAAAAGCTTTTCTGTTTAGAGTTGAACGCACTGCTTATACACCTCTATTTTGATGAATATTTAATGAACTTCATTGCTTGATTCCTTTTGACAAGCGAGATAACTTTTGTTCTTCATTCTGTAGATTTCTCAGTATTCAAATGTTTGACAGGTTTTATGGTGGGATAATTTTCCTTTTAAATTTGGATGGCGTCAACTTTTTCCAGTGACTTTTCCTTCGTCCTTCTATTTATGGGGAATTCTTTAAACTAATTTATGATGATGCATTGATTCTTTTATAATTTTGACAACTTATTTTCACATCACCAATTTCTGTTGGCGACTGATTTTCCTATATTACTAGTTCTTAAGTTTTGTGTGTTTTTTATTATAGCTAATTTTTCATGCCTTGGAATTAGGAATTTTGTATTACATTCAGATTCCATATTTGTAACAGTTTTTATGCATGTCCTGATTTATATCACTGAATCAAATTAATTAATTTCTTAATATTGTTAAATTACAATATTTTTTGTGAAATGGATTGTTTATGAAGATTTATGTCGTAGAATGGATACAAAACCAACAAGTATAAAAATATAAGCTTGATTTTTGGCTTTCGAGCTACTAGCAAAATTTCTGGATTCTGAGAAGCGCAGTCGATTATCTCAACAGTCTTCACGACTCTTAAATAATTGCTATAATTGTGTTTTGTTGTGTTCTGTTCTGAGGCAGGCTGCTTTTAATTTTAAAATGATTTTTTTAACTATTTAACGAATTATAATTAAAGGTACATCACTGCATGTATGTTTAATTATTTTCGTAGAATAGTATTCCTTTTATGGATTCTGAATAATACTATTTCTACTCACTCTTAAGCTCCTCTCTATTTAAGGTTTTATTAGTTGCAAATTTCTTTTTTTAATAGTGTATTGAAAGTTATTAACACAAGTTTTTTACAGTGTTTTTTTTTACATAAATATTTTGTGGAAATAATAAACCAATAAATAACCTATTTATTAAAACATTGTAACCAAAAGCTTTTCCATACTTGTCGTAAAAAAGTCTTTTATGTTTATTAAAAATGCCACATATGTTAACATTCCATTTGTATAACTTAAAATTCTAACATGCATATTTTTCCGAAATAATCAAATTAATAAAAAATAAAAATAATCAAAGTTAAACAAATAAAACTTAGTTTTTAACTTTGCATAAATCTGATTTGTTCTATTTTTCAAACTTGAAAATTTAAATTGTAGAAGAATTCAAAGACGAAAAATAATTTCCTTCATCTTGTATTAGGACTATGTAGTATAAAAAAAATGTTGGAAAGAATAACTAGATATTCGAAAATGTTCCTTCTCCCCAATGTAGTTAACAATTTCAGGTCATTATATTCATGCTGAAATTAACTTGGAATTTCAATATATGAAGTTGTTTTAAAGCCTCAAAACCTGTTAATCCTGCAGTCCCACACCGTGTTGAGGTCGCAAACCGAACAGGTAAAGCTAGTCAGTTTTCCCCAGTCTTCCGTGTTTACATTTCTCTGCTACGACACCACAACCAAAATTTTGTTCAACGAATTGGCAGTTAAACTTAAGTTCACTGGAGTAAGATCAAAATATTAAAAACTCGGTTTACGCAATAATCCGACCGCATATCTTTATAAAAGTTGCCAAACTTATTCGTGTGTGAGAAAACACTTAGAGTCTCACCAACGCGGAAATGGAGCAAGAAACGTGGAGATACGCGGTGATCGTGTGGGATAAGATTCCGTTGGAGCAACGAGGGGGAAAAAAACCTTTTCAGTCACCTAACGATTACGTTTCAGTGTAAAAGAACAAAACTTTTCCCTTTTTAATTATTTTTTTAAAGCGTTAGTCATCGCGCGTAGCTTTCTCCCCACTATATTACCAATCTCAACAGGTTAGTCTTGCTTTCATGGTTTTGGGATGCAATTTCCCTCTTTTTTCCATACATATTTCTTTTTGATTTAAACTCACCAGTTCAGTGTTTCATCGACCTAGAAAATGGAAAGTTCCAATTTTTTCCTTTTCTGACCCGGATGTTCCATTTATACCTTTATAGGCTTATACTAGAATCGTGTAAATGATTATTTTGAAATTTATCTAGATTTGCCTAACTCTTGCGTGGGAGGGTGGTAAACTACAGTAAGTTTAAAATATTATAAAATAAATGGATAAAAAAATGTATTTAGTTTACTGAGTATATAATTTTGTCGTAAAGACAATTTTTTTTATTTGATATAACTATTGGTAAGAAAATTTCATATTTGAGACATCGCAAACAAAAATTTGCATTAAGCAAAAAAGTTTTAATTTTAAATTTAATAAACTGACGAAAATGAAATCTAATTTGAATATTTTGAGAATTAATGTCGGAGTGTTTGGAGTGACGGAGAATTAATGGAGGATTGTTTAATGTACTGATAGAGAACACGCATTTTATAGGGGTAAAATAACCCCCGCAGAGAATTATTTTACAAGATTATCTAATTCGTTACTATCCATGTTCATGGGTTCGAATCTCACGTTGGGCTTGGATGTTTGTAGCTGGTCAGAACCTTTTTAAACCAAAAATCTATGTCTAATTAGCCCTCGTGTGCTAAAAAGGACGATTGAGCAACAAATAAATCAAATCGCAACTATTCTTGCACTATATAAACGAACTGTTAACAGTATGGTCAACACTGATTTAATGTTCAGCAGTTAGTTAGTTCGTTTGACCTCTCAGGATCTGAATCTACATTAAACGGAAAGTTTTCATTGAATTAGCCGAAAATGATTAATCTATCTTTACGATTCGACTTAGTACCAAAACTTCTTTAAAATGTAAGTTGAACTGATAATTTAGTAACCTTAACCAGATCACTAAATTCGAAAAATACTGTATATCGACAGACGAAATTTAAAATAGTCATCGAAAATTAGCTTAAATTTTTAATTAAAAAGTAGAAATTTAGGCACATAAGACTGAAGTTATTATCTGTTTAATGTGAGATCTCTTCCAGCAGAAGTTGGACACGGAAATTAGCAGCAACAACAGCAGCAAAACGTATATTAGATATCTGCATAAAAGATCAACTAATTCTAAGAAATAATATTTTTTAATTGTAAAGGGAACAAAGTGAGTAATATTTATAAAAGGTTGTTAGCTCTATTGCCTGATTTATAGATGTGTTTCTTTTATGGAGTATTTATTTGTGTAGATAAACTTCGATAAGCTTTATATGCGGATATTCTATTCATAAACATCTGCTTTTAGATGGGTGCAGTATGTCCATTTTTGGACCTTGCGACATAAAGCCCAACCAACCACTTTTAGATTTGATGAAGAATTTAGAAATTAATGTAGCTACTCAAAAATTTAGACATATAAATTATTGAAGTAACTACTAAATAAACAATAAAACTTGCGTAGTTTTTGGCATGTATATGATATGTACTACATGTTAAGATCCTTTTAAATTAAAACACTTTGTAGTGTTTCATTAATTTTGTCCATTTCAACTACTATCTCAATGCTTACAATTTTGCATAGATGATTAAATATTGCTAACCTGTATTGGGTTTTTTTATGTTTTGTGATTAAACTAATTATGTGATGTAGATTGATTTTCTTCGCGTAGTATTTTAGATTTTTTTTTCATGTGAATAATATATTACACTTTCATAACATATTGAGCAACAGTTTTTAAAATTTATATGAAATTGATCAATTTATTTTTTAAATAAACATTATTTCACCGACAGAATATCTGCATATATATTACATTAACCGTGATTATTGTTTTGATAGATATAACACCTATATAAAAACGTGCTCCTTTTTTATTTTTATAAGTTTTCATTTCTGCAATGTTGAATATTCGGAAATCTACTAAATATAAAAATACTGCAATATTTTAATTGCTTGCCTCTCATCAGTATTTGCATTCTGGACACTATGTCTTGCGTTAAAAGTAAACATTCAAAACTCTTTAAAATATGCTTTGCTCACAGGACTTGTCCATTTTAGTCACAAATATATTTTTAACTGAAATGCTATATATCACGCGTAAAAGATGTTTCCTAAATAATCATCTTTGTGGTCTAGTACTGAATATTATTTTCTCAAATATTCCGACGATCTGCATTTGTGTTTTAGATTAAACTTGTGCGTTTGTTAATTGTTGGACTTAAACGCGCTGATCTTATTTATAAAATTATCTAATGAATTTCTTAGAATTTTTCACGCTTTTGTTTTATACAGTTACTTTGAATTCAAAATGTTAATAATCACTAATTTAAAATAAAATGGTTGTTTTTTTATATTCATGTCATTCGCGCCAGGTTATTTATAATGGTTGTGAAAACCAATTGTTTAAATTGTTTCAAAATTCGAATATTTTCTTTCTAATCATGTTAATTGATTTATTTGCTTTTTATTTTATGTTTGATCTGCAACTCATTTGCTTAAAGACAAACGTTTACATCTAGAATGACTTTCTTTTCTGAATATGTAGATATTAAAAGCGTTTATAAAATTCTTTGTCATATATTTATGTATAATAGAAATTATCGTCATTTGTTCAGTGAGCTATGCGCAGTTAAGCTTGATTCACACAATTCTTGTATCAACCACGCCATCTTTGACTGAATTGTGCCAGTTTAGAGAAGCGATGGACTTCCCTATCTCATTCCCCATTGATTTATTAGCACTTAATGTGTTGCATCAGTAACTGTCGTATTATCCTTGTCTTCATGATGGGACTCGCAGATGTTCTTTGTGGACACCGCGGTTAATGTCCTCTGCATTTCTGGAGTTTCCAATCCTTGCAGGAAAAAGTTTTGTCTTACTTACTATAAATGTGTGTAAGCTAAGCCATATAATCCAGTGCGTGAAAACTTTAAAATACCTTAGCTAGATTTTCATAGTGTTAGATATATCTTATACTTCTTGACTTGTATGACTTTCCTTCTAGTTTTGTTACTGTATTTGTAATTTTATTGGATTAAATTTATGAAGTCGTTACATATTTTAAATTAATTTAAAATTGACAAACACAACTAAGCAGCACAAAATGGCCAAGATTATAACCAACCCTTAGAAAATTATGTTGCTTGAATTTTAACAATTATCTGGTTCAATCATTAAAGATCTTGTTCTGATAAATTATTGTTTTCGACTTTGAAATTATATTTTAAACCTTTTCTTTCAATATGAGCCTAAGAAATTAAGTAATTTCACTTGGAAATAATTAATTTATCAAGAAAGAAATTATTTAAACTTTTTTTTACGAAAGCTTTGTTTTTAAGCATACATTTTTGAAATATTTTTCCATCGTCCTTGTTTTAGCTAAACAAAAATATTTTCTCTTTCTGAGTTAATTTATTTTTCTAACCTTAAAGGAACATTATAAAGATTGCTTGTTGGATACGCTTTAAAAGTCGATTTAAGCCTTGATGAATTTTTTTTACACTTAAATTCTTAAAAGAATATATGCGTAGGTTAACGTACAAATTTGCATTCATAAATTCATGTTGTAACTAAGTTTTACTGATGAAATATTGCTGGAAGTAAAAAATACGTTATCTTTGTCTTTGTAGTTGAAAATATCTGAAATTATTGATTGAAGCAATAAACTTTCGTTTACTTTAATACTAATTTTTATCATATAAATTATTAAGCCCCAAGTAGACTGTCTGCTTGTTTTTAAAGGCTATAAACGTAATTGCTGGAAAATAATTTATTTGCATGTTTTCTACAAATTGCAAATTTCTTTTTATTTAATTTCCTGCTTTATTATTTTTTTTCGCTATATAATCCTATTGAATTCAAATAAAAACATACTAAGAAAATGTTATTTTTTTTCTACAATAATTTTATTTGTAGCAGGACCAGTTCTTATGAAATTTCTTATCATTTTATCAGTGATCAGCGTGTGAATATATCATTTTTGCTGCATGTTTTGCATTTTTTCCCGGATATCTTGATTGATAATATCTTTTGTCTGAAACGCAGAAATTGATGAATACTGTAGGAATATAAGTAACGAAATAGCAAACTGGTTATTATTTTAAATCTGAATGACATCATTTGATATTTTAAAACTTGTTATTTATACAAAACTTGTTAAGTAATTATTATGCATTTGTTTAAAGGAATTATCGATTAAAATTTGAGAATTTAATTATATTTTCGAGTGAAGTTCGTGCATGATAAAAAGATGCGATGTTATTATGTATATAGACTAGAAAATAATAAAAATTTAAAATGCATGTTTAATTTTTTTTTACGTCACACATCTCGCAAGTTTTTCTTCAAACAAGCCTACGCTTCTTGATCATGCCACTGATAATCGATATTTACTTGAGATTTTTACAGAACCGATTAAAAACTGATACTCTAAGATTGGAGATACAAGTGAAAAATGCGTGTTTATTTTTCTCATATATTTTATCTTACTAGTATTAACTGCAATATACTGTTGGAGTGCATCCACACAGTTTGAGTCTTTAAGCCCAAATAATGAAATCAGTAAATTGTTTCTCCTTTAAGTAATGTTTAAGCATTAACGAAGCGAATTTTTCCAAAGAATTTCAAGTTTCTGTGTTATGCAGTATTATATGAATAATGCCCAATTCGATATACATTATATTTGTATTTTCCCACATTCAAAGCTTCTTAATTTCACTTCAAATATTGAGTAGTTTATTTCATGTAATTGTAAAGTGATAAATTTGAAAATAAATTTTAGAAATTTTTGAATTGGAATGCATTTTATCTTTATTAATCTATTTCACTTATTCAAGTTATCACGATGTTTCGAAAACATTCTTTTACTACACACGCTTTCTGTAATCTATTTAAACATCTGCGCATTTCTCATTTTCTACGACATTCAATTTAAAACTATTGTGATATTTATAAAATATCTATATACTCTCTAATCAGAATGAACATTATAATCTTGTGAATTCTTTGGCATACAAAAAATAGCTGCAACTCAACAAGTCTTTTTTTTAATTAGTGTTTAATATCTGAATGTATTGTAAGCGAGGCAAGATTTTTTTCAAAATAGATGTCACGCTTCCCGTTAATTTAAAGAAAAAAATCGCATATAGAGTTGTTGTTTTATAACTACTTCAGAATGAATTAATATCCTGCGATAATATTGAGACTAGTCATTAAAGTTTGTTAAACCGTTGTATCTTATTTTTAATCTAGGGACACGAAACATGTCTTGCTGAAATACTGTATTGTCCACAAAAAGATTATGAATATTTGCTACAGGACAAACTCATAAATTTTTATCGTTTACTGTATTCTTGCAAACCACAACAGTTTCATTGGATAATCATGAAAAGTTTCTCTAAAGCGTATCTCTACCATCCAACCCCTTATGAGCATGAAAGTTTGTGTGATGGTTTGAATATACTTTATTGATTTACTTGGATCTAATTTATTTGATTCATTGTTCTTGGTTGAATTAGGCCTCAGTGCTAAAGTAATCATAAAAAACAAATAAAACAAACCGTTCTATAAAAATTGATGCTTGCTTAATCGAAGTGTTTGCGTCGGAGTTTAATAGGATATTGAATAGAGTATGGTAAACTATGTATATATAATATGGATAAATTAGTGCACGTGCTTTTTTATTTATTGAATGACCCTCCTGCAATCACCTTTTTAACTGAGTGGTTCCTGTCTGATCTGACACTCATGTCCCAAACTTATTAGAAATTTCCAAAATATTGAAAGTGTAGTTTTAAACTATCGTTTATGTTAAAGTAATTAAAAAATAACTTCACTATTGAATAAATTACAATTTTATTCGTTTCAAACTACTTATGTTTATATCTAAAATTAATATAATCTTAGTAAAAATAATATAATAGGTACAAAAATCATTATAATTTTTCAACGGCAATTTTTAAATTATTTTTATATGCATATATTAATAAACTTGATAATATATGTTGGTTATTATTTCTGAATATAAAAATATATATCTATACAAACAATAGTTATTCATTGCTTTTTAATTTCTATTTAGTTAATTAATGTGAACTATTTTCTGAAAGCAGTAGATAAAACATTATTTCCATTATTTACTGTGCGAGAGATTGATTTTTAATGTGATAAGTTTGTCGAAAGCTGGCGTATTTCATCATAACTGATATTGGGAATTAATTTTTGTTATTTACTTTATCTGCTGATAAGTTATATTTAATAACATAAAGGATTAGGAACTTCTATCAGAATAGCTCTACTTATAATTGAGAAAGGAATGAATATTTTTATATGTAGTTTATTATACACGTGAACGTAACATTAGTTCCTTATACGTTTGCACATTTCTTAGCAACTGAATTATGTAACTCTTGGTATTAATCTGGTTTTTAAAAGTGCAAATATTTTTTTAAAATTTAGCTAACATAAGTTTCTCAATCTGCACCGATTACTGACGGATCTTTTTTAATCAATTCGCCGTTTCTATGGAATGTAGATGCTGAATACCGCGGATGTAACTCTTGGTAACCTAGGAGATGATTATCAGTTATTGTAAGAACACTTCCAGAGAACCGAGATAAAAATTTCTCAGATTGAATGTTGTGTCTGAATTGCGTTTGTAATAGATCTTTCACAGCCTTTCTGCAACCCCTCTACCTTATTTTTAATCGTCCATTGTATTTTGATTTTGATATTTAATTTCCTTTTTTTTTATCTGAATCACATTCACATATTATATATGTTAAGACATGTGCTTTAATAATTACCTTGAACTGATTTTTTTGATTAGTCTCGATGCTTGCGTCCTTTAAATTAAAAGACACAAAACAGTTTATTATAAACACATGTTTAGGCTTTTTCGAATGCATATCAGAGATTTGACAAATATTCGTATTTTCATTTTGGATGTATCAAATTAATGTTGAAATGCTTTTAATTGGCATTTGCAATTCTTATATGCAAAATACAGGGAAAATTATCAAAATGCAAAATTTTTAGGTAATTTTTAAAAAATTACGTAACGTTGTACCTTGTCAAAATCATAATGCCTTTTTAATAATCTGGTAGGTGGACAAAATATCAACAGGGGAGCTAGTTGTATTGATGGTTCATATGTTTTGTATATTCATTTGAATTTGATCTAAAATAAAAATCTAATGTGTTTTTCTTGAAACTTTATATTCTGTCTCTATAGTATACCTGCTATATGTGCTTTGTTAACTTAAATGTGCAATTTTAAATGTTAAATAGTATAAAATAACTCTGAGTGTTCCTCTATATTTCTTCATTATATAGATTCATAAATTTGTATTTAATCAGGAATAATTTCATTCATAAATTCTTATTAAGTTAGGAATAATCTTTAAAAAATTATATTTTCCCATAAAATGTGTGTAGTTGAAAGTTTGTAAACATAAACTACTAATTTGTTGATTTTGATTCTCATGGAATACAACAAAGGAAGAACGTTAAATTTTCTTTATTTTATGAAGTATTTAAGAAGTATTGAAATTGAGATGACTTCTTGAATTTGAATTGTCCTTTCATGCGACTTTGTGCATTCGACTTTAAAAGAATTATCGCCTTAATCAGTTGCATATTATCCTTCAAGAAATCAATCACTGTCAAGTATTATTTAGCAACAATTGTGTGAATATGAAATTGCATGCAATTTGTTGTTGCGCTAGCATGCTTCCCTGCGCTTAGCGCTGAGTAGGGCTTTATCAGTTAGATATAAGCAGTCGGGTTGAGTCTTAATGATTTTGAAGCAGGGACCTAGCAGAAGACCCCCAATACTTGGCCTACCACCCCCAGAGGTATCATTTAACTTAAAGGACATTGCGACCACGCCCAGTTTTAACGCTCCAACCACCTTTAGCAAACATGACGGACTTCTATTAAGCTGAGATTCGAACTCACTACCTTCCGATAATAAGAACGACGTCTTAACCAACCAGGCCACCGCGGTCCGTGCTTGCAATTTGAAATGACACAAAAGACACAAACAAATGACAACAATAGGGGCAATTACAACAATCACCTTGCGCGTTATTACACATGAATATGACAGTGTGCATATTGCAAATAGCGCGCTCTGGCACATCTGTAATTATTAAATATTTAAGATGGTCTGTAACACAACAGTCAATGTCTACATAGTCCATAAGTTGCTCAGTAAAATGACCACAAGTCTTAATAATAATTATATTGCATACCATCCGAATGGCGTAACATTGTTTTCAAATGAATAACGCTTTCAATTTATGGTTGAAATTAAGTTTGAAGACGCCGTGGCATTACTGTTATCTGATCATCCTCGAATTTGTCTTGTTGTATCTATTATAATACTTTTGCATTGTTCTGGATTCCATTCCTGCATACTCTTAGTTTAGATGCTACTGGTACACATCAGATCTGAGTTTTGCAATCCTGACGCTTTCCTTATCTTTAGATGTTTTCTGTATTTGCTTTGGCATTTCAGCATCACAGTCCGCGTGATCGCAATATGTGTATAATAAATATAAGAAGAAATAAGAGTTATATATATTTTACTAAACAGATGTAAATACGCGTTCTTTGATACTCTCTCTTCAGGGATATACCCGATAGCGCTTGAGTCCCGAAGTGGATAACTGTTAAATGAGGTCAAATATTTGTTTAAAATAATTATAAATATTTTGGAATCGCAATGTTAACTATTAACAAACATATGTACTCAAGTTTAAAAGCAAATTATATTGTACTCAAGTAGGGAAACGGGAATGTGTCAAAAAATAATCAAAAGTGCGCAGTATTAGTATTAAATCCATGTTTTTTGGATTATTGAGACGAGTTTGAATCTGCTTAAGTTGATTTCATCGCCATAAGAAGCGAGACAATAAATTGTATATTTTTCCTTTCAGAGCATATTCATAATTATCCATTTGTATTCATGGTGCTGGGTAAAAATATTTTATTTGCTCAGAAATTTTGAAAAGTATCTTGCGATATTAATTAAATCAGAATATGAAGGAATTGATCTTAATCATAAATCAAAGTCGAGTTTGTAACATATTTAACATGACATTAAAATAACACTGTACGAAAAAAGATATTTCTCCTTTTTCCATATTGACGTAATACTAATTTGTTCAAAACGAAATTTCTGTGTAATGTAAAATATTTTTCTATCATTGGACCTGTACTCGAGATTTGCTCTAGTGGACTGGTTTCAAAAACGTTCTTTTCCATATTAATTTCAAAGTTTTCCATTTTTATTTTTTAAAAGGGAATTTATCAAATTAACTTCGTATTTGTTCCACGGGAAAAAAGAAAAAACATTGTCTTACTAAGGTCTGTCAAATATGCTTCAATAATTGGATATATTTCATTTTTTATACAAACCGATTATATACTAATTCGTTTAGTTGATACGTAACCCATTTTTGTTTACATAATAATTGTTATTTTTACATAAACATTCTGTCTCTTATTCAAGTTGGATAATATATCTAGATTTAGCTGCCTATTGGTTGGAAAATATTTCCGCTTTTTTCTTGCCATTTGTTAACCATGCGGATGGTTCTTATAAAAATATTATATTAATATGTTTCTTTATAGCACTATTCATTTTGAGCATTTCTACTTTTCAGAGTAATGAAGTAGTATTTGTCATAATTTCCTTTGATACAAATTTGATTACTCGACTAACACAAATCTTCATTCATTTGCTTTAAGTTTCACTCTAAAAATAAAGGGGAAAAGATAATGACTTCGAATGATAGTTCGCACCAAAGCACGTATATTGTTGACAAACTGAATGTATTTTAGAAAAATAAGATTATTAGAAATTTAGTTTCATTTTTGTTATTTCAAATCTGCCCAAACTGATGAAAAAAGGTGAGACTTTAATTTGAAATTTATTGGAAATAGCCTCACTGGTGTCTTTCAAAATATTTGCTTCCGGTCGTTTGAATATTAAGTATTCATCGAAAGAAGAAATTAAATAACCATATTTATGTTTGTGTAAATTAAGATCCTAATATTTTTAGTTGCGATATTGTTTATTTGACAAATTTTCCACATTTCTACTTCAATTAGAAACTTCTGAATATTATGATATTTTCTTACCTTTTGGCTTTATGCAAAGGATTTGGAAGTCTAAATTATATCTTTTAATTTAGTTATAATTATAGTATAATTTGTCCTTTTTCAAGAATATTATTTATAGTATTTTTGCTGATTTGCTCGGATAATTTCCATTTAATGTTTAATTTTTTTTTTTAAACCAAAACATTAAACAAAAAATTTACCAAAACATCAAAACAGCCGCAGTCTTATTCATTTCTTATTACTGAATAAAAATATTGGGAAATAAAATTAAAATATTGTACTTCATTAAATTTTGGAAAAAATGTACTTTATGTATTACATTCTCAACTTGACAGTTAGCCTATTTATTAATAGACATATAATTTTCGAAAATTCATTCTGTTCTGATTCATTTTAAATTTTTACTCATAAATATATGATTTAATTTTATATTTTAATTTCTTTTTAAATGATTAACATATTCGAGAATCGCACAAATTTCGTTTCGAATTTTCAAATTTTTATCTCCTTCTTTATAAGAAAGCTCTGCAATGTTATTCGTTTGTACTGTGTTATATACGTTATGGTTAAACAGAAGTGAAAGTGTTACTTCTGTGTCTAGAATTTGTATGCCTATTGCTTTTTTATTCATTTTCGATTTTTATTCCTTTTGTTTTTCGTTTCATGTTTCAACCTGGATGATTATCCAAGCATGCGCGGGTTCCTTTTAATATGCGTTTCCAACCATTTCAGGGAGAAGTTGGCATTCAAGCATACACTAACCTTCGTAAACAGCGCGCATTTCCGCGAAATATATCGTATTCCGATTCTTTGACGTTTTCTCTTAAAAATAATAAATAACAGTAAATAATAATAAAAATTCAGCAGTAAGTGCTATTCAAAATAAAATATTTTGAAAGCTTATAAAATGTTGGAGTTTGTTTTTTTAGTTCTTTTCCATTTTCTTCCTTATTTTATTCCATTCTGACAATTGTTATGTCATTTAAAAAAATATATGCTAGTCTTTGACACTACGGCATACTGAAGAATTTTTGAAAATACCTATAATTTATTATTGAACTTCATCTTAAAATATTTTGTACTTTTTTAAGTAATTGTATTAGATTCCAAAGTTTGGAAAAAAATTTTTTATCTGGAAATATTACGTTGGCGTTGATATAAAAATTGTATAGTTAATTTTAATATAGATAGAAATTTACTTATTTAATAATTATTAATACATCTATAGCGGTCTTCCGGGTAGATTTTTCATAGAATGATATTGGACCGTTCGTATGTTGATTGAATATGTATAAAGAAAACAAAGAAAATTCCTAAGCACCCACTTCAAAAAATTTACATGCTGAAAGCATAACTACCGTTGTTCTACAGTGGTTGGAATCAAATACAAGATATACCATTCTGAACAGCGCACCATATGGCCATAGCCAGTCAAATTTATACTATCATCAAAGAGGGAAAGAAAATTATTAATATAATGGGTGTGTGGAAGTGTGCCATTATAATTTTAAACTTCGATTTTTATTTAAAAATTCATATGCTTTTAGGAAATCCATGGCATTTTTTCGCAAATAATTTTTTAAATTAGTAAAATTATGTTAAAGTATAAAAATACAAAAAAAAATCGTGTATACCAGGAATTTGTCAATTTTTTTTTATTATTGTGGGCATCGATTTTTATGAACTACAAATACTTAATTTTGGCGTTCATGAACTGAACTGAACAAAATCGGTGAAGTACTTTGTAGTAATGAAACTAAAATATAGAATATTTTGGTGGCCAATATATAATAATCAGTCTTAATTGTGATATTATAACCATACTTTTATTGTTAATTTATTACTTAAGTAGATTTTTTATACCAAGTTTCCTTCCTCCCTCCAGGTCCTGGGATTTTTGTTTAAGTTTGACCAAGAACATAATTTTAATATAATTTGCTTATCGTTGATTTTTAGACAAAAAAAATCTGGGTTTATATTTTTTATACAACATCTGACTAAATTCTCCATCTATAAATATATTTACAAACTGATGTTAACTTGACCAAATTGCTGTATCTTGTCCCATTTTCGATTCTATTTCCTTATTTAAAGTTCTTTATTAAGTAATAAAACAAGACTAATGTCATAAATTTTGTTTTACTGTAAATATCAACTGACTTTCCAGTTTTCAATTTGCGCAACTGAAAATAATAAATTTTTGAAGGCATTTTATTTTTATAATTCAGTAATAATTTTAGATAATAAATAAAATTTTTCTGTGTAAGTAGGTAAAAATGTGAAGTATATTTTTAAGGTCACCGTAACGTAAATATTACTTAAAGTTTTCAAAGATAATTTTAATGGTGGATTTCTTGGAAAATATATTTTTATGTTCCGTTAAATGATATGTTTTAAAAATAAATTGAATTCTTTTTAAAACAACATAATTCGTAGCAAGTTTTTTTCCTTCTTCCCTTGAATTTTTGCGTATTTGATCACTTGTGAGTGGTAATTTTAGTTATAATATATGTGATGTGTGCCTGATAATTTTACAAATCAAATGAAAGATTTTTTATATTATTACTATATACTATGTTAACATTACAACATGGTTATTTAAGAATCGAGCATTTTCTCCCAGTGGCTGTGAGGCCTAGATGGTAACCGAAAAGTTATTGCTCTAATTTTCGATTGAATATTTCGTGGGTTCGATTCTTATCTCAATCTTGGATGTTTGTAGTAAATATGGTCGGGAACCATTTTAAATTAAAGGTCCCAGTTGAATTAGACCTTGTGTAAAAGTGACCGCAGAGAGACAAACCTAAGTTATCGTTGTGAAATAAAATTTCTGTAATAATTCAATAATCTGCAGTTTTTTAAAAAATATTAAAATTTAAAGATGAAAGTAAATTTGTTTCTTAGTTAAATCTTACCTTAATTTATTCCAAACATAGAGTTTTGAAATGTAGAGGAAAATGTAAAATTGTATTCGTATAGGTAGTTAATAGAGAAAAATATATTTGTAATGAAAAAATTTTAAGATTTAGATCTTGCCTTACTAAAAAATTAACTGAAGTTAAAATGCACTTGAATAATCATTTATTATCTAGCAAATAAAAACTGATTAGCATGCCCTATTCATTTGGTAATTATTAAGTGAACAGTGAACATGCATCATCCACGTATATGATGCAGAATCACTGATATTTTCCAAAATTTGGCGATTTAAATGAAAAGTAGCATTTTAAATCTCACTAGAAGCTAGATAATTGAGATTTGTAAAAGTGTCATGGATATTTCGTTTTTTCCCTATGTTTGTAAAAAGAAATTTTTGATAATAAACTCAAATTTTTGAAGGATTTCTAATATATATTTGTTTTGTAATTGAAGTATTTCTTAAAAATATTTTAAAATATATTACTAATTTATATTAAATATATGTGAATGCATTTTAAAATATTTTATACAGAATATAAATTTTTAACGGAAATATTTAGTCCAAATGTTTTAGGATTATATTATGTATCTATATAATTGTTCCTTAATGAAACCACAAATGGAGACAATTTTTAAAATCTTTCTTTTCATGCCATGTTATGGGAAGTATTAGGTATCCTGTTAGGAATAGTATATAAATCATAGTTTTTCAGGGAGTTTAACAACAAAAAGGTTGAATTTATTTCACAGTAAAGATTTGAAACATATTTTTGAAACACTAGTAATGATAACAAAGCTGGTAATAAAAACTAGTGCGTCAAAACTTAGTGATAACTCTCTAATGTAATGTGCTCACGGGTCTATTTTTGACAATTTGTTGAACTAAGTGAAAAGAAAGTATTTAGACATAAATTTTTAAGCATGTTTGGAAAGTAATCAGTGTTGATATTTATCTCTTATGTGAGGAATGCGGAGTTAGTGAGTGAATATTGTGTGCTGCTTTCAACAGCTCCATGTGTTTGTATCTTATCTCGGCGTGGATATTTGTTTTGTTTCGAGTTCCAATTTAAATCGTGATTCTCTCGCGTGTATTAAAATGCGACTATAGACTGTCCAACCATTGGCAGGGAGCTGATAATCTCTGGTAAAATCTAGGTATATCATTCACTATCAACTACCTTAATCTGCTATTCGAATTCAAACTAGGAATGAGCAAGGGAAATCTTTTCTTTTATGTCATATCAGTGTTCATATTTATTCTTGTTTATATACGTGCCTATATTAAATAAAATTATAACTTTAGTTCACCATTAATATCTTATTTATTAAATTTATCTTGATTTTATCATCTTAAAATTGTTCGATTGCCCCTGCAATTTACTAACTTTCTGAAACTTAAAAATAATACAATGGAGTTCGAATATTGTACATATCGTTTGTCATTTTTAATCGGTTTTCTTGTTTACCATTATTTCATTTATTTTCTCAGTCTTACTTTTCCTCGTGGAAAACAGGACTATCAGGTTGCATGTGCTTGTGAACCTTTTGCGAAGAGAGACAGGTGTGGCTTTGTTCATTGTTATATGAGAATTTCAAATAAAGAATTGTTTTCGAAAATCTCAGACACACCCGTATTTATATTACCATGTATGATTTTATGTTATCCCCTAATAATAATATATGGAGTATAAATAATAGCTATAAATTGCCTTATAGCTAAACCCATTTTCTTCCCTAGTTTAAAATCGTTAATACTTAAAAATAGCTGGTTTTCTTCTCCCCTTGTAAAATGATAATCGAATAGCACTAATAAATTGTGCACAGTTAAAATTGCATCATATAATTGAAAATTTTTTATCGGAAATTTTTTAAAGTATATTCCCAATAACATTAAACTGAGCTGTATAAAATAATTTTAAATATAATTATATGTTTTGTAACATTTGCATTTATAAGTTGAAGTTTATGACTTGAGGTAGAATGGAAGCTTTTTAATGCCTCTGGCTTAGCTCTAGCCTTGATATCCCCCATAAAATGTGTTTTAATAAAGATTATATATATCGAATATCAATAGATTGTTCTGGGCTAAAATTACCTCCTAATTGAATTTTTTTTTAACACAAAGTTATTATGTATGTGTATATATTTGAAAAATAAAATGCAACGTGCTGATCTTTGATAAAATTTGTTTCATTTTTCTGAAATTCCTTTGCTTATTCATGCATAATTATTTAAAGTGTCTCCAAAAGCAGACTCTCAGGCTGGGCAGGTATGTTAGAAATTCTGAACATTGTAATTAAGAAAAAATATGGTGTTTAAAATTATTATTATGGAAATAGTACCATACAGTAAACGAGGATTAATGATTAAATAATATTAATATTTTTTAAATAAATTTTTTCAGACAAAATTTTTTTTGTCTTATTGTTATTTTAAAGTGTTTTGAATAATTGAAATTATAACATTTCACCCTCCCGTAACAAAATAATCCAAAATTGTAAAGAAGTTGAATATACTTGCAATAACGTTGTATCAATGTGTTTTATAAAGATATAATATTTTAGTGAAACTAAAACTTTTTTACTTTCATAATTCTCTAATCATTCACTAGGTTCATGTGATCTAAAGTTTGATGCTATATCTTTCCAATTTTTTTCTGCACAACGTAGTGAAATTATTTGGGAGGAATTAATAATCCTCAAAGCATTCTTGAATTCTGACATGTAAGCAAAAATGAACTTGTGGCTTGGATAATCTCTAAGAATCAATGTTAGTTACCTAAAATTTGTCGCGCGCGCACGCTATCTTAAAGTTTTTACGTACGTACTTTTTGATTTCAACATTTTTTGCTTTCGAACTAGAAAATATATTTCTACAAGGCACATACACAGCATTTTATATTATCTTATGAATTCTATGTTTGTGAATTTATTTAAAAATGGTCAGCATTCAATCTGTAACTATGATTTTGTCATACATTTTTCCAGTGCAACAAAATTTTATCCTCAGTGTTTTACTTTTTCTTTATTCGCATGTTTAATCTCAGAAGATTTGTCATTGTATTGCATCATTTATTTCGTTACACATTTGGAAACTTAAATGCCTACTTCCCACTCAAGACAATCTATTCCCTTACTTGATCAGAATTTTTTTATGCATATTTATTTCCACGGCTTGTTGAAGGAATTGCTAGACGTGTTTTGTTTTTATTTTATAAAAAGCATTTTATACTGGTTTTTGATGCTTGACTTGTGTTTTGAACAAATGATGCATTTAGTCTATTTCGATCACTTTTTGACCAAATCAGATGCATTATTGCATTTTGAATCTCTTGAAGGCCTATATTTCTTTTCAAAATAATGTAATGTGTTTCGCTAGTAAACGATTTAATAATTTATTCTGTTCATTGAAAACAGGGAAAGATGTAGTGTCTTATTATCGATAGTTTAGCAACTTTTAAATATAAATTTTCTTTATAGATGTATAATTAAAAAATGCTCGAAGTTCAAATTTGTTTCGAATTGAGATCAGTAACCTCATAATGGCCCTAGAAAATTCATCTTATATTTTTATATCAATTATATTTTATATAATTATATAAAAAAATCTTAAAATCATTTTATTGATATAGATGTTGTATTAAATTCCATTCCTGTTTTTTCGAGGAATAAAAAAATTCTAATTTTTAAAGGTTATTTATTTTTTAATTCATTGTTAATGTAAGACACTCTCAATAAATGTGGAGTTTTTTTCACTCATCCAATAATTAAAAATGCTGTCTTTGCAATATTCGTTGATCGTTTTAATAGCAAATCGTTGAATGAAATGATTAATGTTTATATTTTCTGATATATTTTGCGCCTTATAATTTCATTTCAAATTGCTTTTTTTATTTTATATATATATTTGAAATAAGTGATATATGGTAAATATAATGTGGTAGTGAATGGTTTTCCTACTTAAAAAATATTTACTTCTATCATTTTAAATATTTTAATGAAGCCTAGTTTAAAAAAATTATTGTAGTTTTCTGGCAAACGAAGATTTATTTTGAGGTTTAATCTTTTCCGGAGAATTGAATGTTGATATATATTATTAGAGTTATATTAGAGTAAAAGAGCAGTATCATTTTTGTGCAGTTTTGTCATTGATCCTTCTTTTAGTTCTATCCTTCAAGGACGGGTCTTTAAAGGACTACGTTTCTCATTGTAACTCAAATATCGTCCTTCTCTTTAAAAAAGTAAAAAGCTCAAGGCCGTTAAAAAAAGTGAACTGGTTTCTTCTGAAAGGGAATTAATTTTAAGGAAATGAAAAGCAGCTGACTCAACGTGTAAAATTAGCAGTTAGCGACCGTTAGCTTGACGTTGTAATTTAACAACCATTAGATTTAATTTTTCATTGATGGTTATAATAATACAATCGTAATTTTGACTTTGATATTTCTGAATTTTTTTAGAGGGAGGGGAGATATCACTGATACGGTTTTATCGTGGGTAATTTTATTTTAATATTTGTGCTTTTTGATCTCTTATGTTCTTACTTCGTTTCAAACTCAAAAGTTCTGATATTGTTGAATTAAAAATTCTTCCCGATGCTTAATATCCTTTCATGATTGTTAATAATCGATTTTAGAAATCGATACCTGCATTCTCAAGGTAATTAAATCACCATCAGTATCATTAAAGAATCTTATACTGTGGGTTACAAAAATACAATTGTCAAAAAAAAATTTGTACTTCATAATAAATTTGTTCATTAACTCATTTTTCTTTACATTTATTTTGAAGGAATGAAAGTTTTAACACTTACTCTTTCTCTCACACACACAATTGTTTTTTTTTAATCATGAGAATCCAACAAAAGTATACCAGATGTGCTATTTAAAGCTATATAATAATGAAAATCACCAAAAGGCACATTTTAATGGCAAATAAATGTCTTTTATAAAACTCGTTATTTCACACAAGCTGGGTATCACTTTCGAATTAAGTTTGGGAATTTCAATTTAAAGTGAAGCATTTCGTACCTGCATTAAGAAAACTCTTAAAATTGATATTATGATTATGTTTAAAGCAACAGAGGAAGGAAAAATGATTATGTTCGATTCTGGTGAAGTGTTTCAATAAATTTTAAATATTGTTCAGAGATCAAGCTTAACTTTAAAAATTATGAAAGAAGCCAAGGTACATACAACGATTAGAAAGTAAATAAGTAGTCCATCGCCAAATTAAACCAGACTAATATTATATACACTGCTGACCACCTAAAGTGCACAACCCTCAAGGAAGCATGCAAATTATTTGAAATTTACATCATGCTTTTGCGGCGATGGGATATGCATTTGCAGTGGATACACGCATCACGGCGACTGTAGTGCCGCCTGCGAACACTTAATAAAGGAAAAAATTGTGTGTGTGTGTGTGTCCATTTAAAGTATCTCTTTTTTTTTTTTTTTTTTTTTCTATCCGCAAGTTAAAGTCATCGAGCTTCCTTCGGCGAAAATTGTGTGTGGAAATCCTGATAATGAACCTGACTGACAGTTGAATAGTAGCATTCTGGACTTCCAGTTTTACTGTTCATAAGTTTGATTCCCATTTAAGGCGTAGATATTTGTTGTGATTTTGAATCCACTTTAAACTGTTGGTTCCAGTCTAATGAGCTTACAGATCTGAAGAGTGATTAAAATGAGTGAAAAAGTGAAAATAAAGTATTAGTATAAACTAGTAAAGTATTAGTATTTGAATGAAATATTCTGGTATACATATGCCTAAGAAATTTACTGAGAAAAATAAACAAAATGAAACTACACCAAATTTGATTACCAAATTATATTTTCATAAAATACTGTTGGAAGTGTCCTTTCAATCAAATAAGATGCTTTTCTATTGTACGTATCTCATAATTTGGCTATTTAATTTTAATTAATGATACTAAATACTGTTTCTTTCCTTATAAAGTTATTGTAGTTTTTAAAGTTGGAGTTATCGAGTAACATGTGTATATTTTATAACCATTTAAGCAATTAAGTATCACTCTAATAGTTTGAATTGAATATACGAGATAATAGAAAATCGATAGTTTTTATTAATTAATGTAATATTTTTGCTGGTATTTCGTTTTTGTTATGTTAATTTTCTTGATTATTTAAACTTAAATATTTATATTTTGTACTTGAAAGTAGCTGATATTGATGTTATATAATTGAAAATATATTTTTCTTATAAAAGTTTTTTTCAATATAAAATATTCTTAAAGCATATTATGAATTTTTCTTAAAATAATTGCAATTTGTTTCCATATTTCAATATTAAAAAATAGAATGGAATAAAGGTAAAGCATATTCAACTCAAAAAATGTTTCAACATTAATAATTGAGTTTAATTGCATTTAATCACACATCTTATTTATGCACCTACTCTCTTACCTAGAGAGGTCTAGACCGAAGTATGCGTATCTTTAACTACTGGTAGAGATAATACAGCAGGCGGGTCACCTTTTGCTTTTCTAATCAAGTTCAGTGGCCGTCCTTCTTTCCGATTTCACCATTTACGTTTATATCTGTCTGAAATTTTTATTTGATAAATCAGTTTTATTATATATGTCACATTTGTCAACATCTTCAAAAATATTTTTCATTTCTGAATAGTGTCGTAACTAACTTCAGTTATCAATCATAGCAATCTACCACTTTGAAATATTTATGCGAGGTTTTTTAATGTTTGAATGATAAGTGCTTTATTCGTTAAAATGTTAACTAAATAATGAAATGCTTGTTACCCATGAAAATAATAATTTAAAACCAATTTCAATTTCCTTTGCCGTTTTCAGGAAACTTATTTTTTCTGATTAGTCACTTTTGAAAGGTAGATGATCATGACCTATATGCGTTTGAAATCTCTATTGTAAATTGCATCTAATAAATATAGTAATTTCCTTTTCAAAACTAACGAGTAATATGCGTATTCCAATTTTGCTTACTTTACAGACACTTTACAACGAAACAAACTTATCAAGTTGCAGAATTTATAATCACAATTATATATTCAAAGTAAAATTAATATTAATCGAAAGTTTCTTTTTTTAACTAAAAAAAATGCTGCATGCATCTTTCATCGTGTAATGACACTGGCACGTAATTTATATAGTTTTCACCGAAAGTTCAAATATTTCGAAGCTGAAGTTGTTAATCATTTCGATTTCGAACTTTATTTCCTCAAAAGAGGTTTTTAGAACTTACCAGAATACAACCACGATCACTTCTTATCGCCTTTGGCGACGTTTTCGAGTATACGTGTTTTATTTTTTATTTTATTATTTTTTTAAAAAGAATTGTAATGTAATTGCTCTCACTTTGTCTTGTTGAGAAGAACGAAAGATAAGTTTTTTCAGCGTTTCTCTACGATTTCTGGGGCAATAACCGAATTTGAACTGTTGAAATGGCCAAGTGAGGGAAGAGGGGGAAAATGTAGTAACTCTCATTTCGCTTTAGGAAATTTTACAGCTCTATCCCCCTTTTCCCATATGCTTTAGTGTGCTCCTTTCGATTACGCCGCTATTTTTATAAATGTAATGCCGTTTATTAAAATGTTAATGGTTTTCCTGCATTCTATCACATCCTTCTCGTTTGCTTCGAAATGGCTTTTCTTATTTTAGAACGGCGATTTGTTTACAGTAATATGGAAGTTTCATTTTTCTATTCATTTATTAATGTGTATTGATATTAATAAGAGTACGATTCTAATCCCTCATTTGTTTTATTAACAGGAAATTATTCATTAAATTCACCAGTGAAGTTAATCACTTATATGTAATAAATGGGCGTGTACGATCAATATAATATTTGAATTTTTATTTTGCTGCTGCTGCACGTTTTATTATATTGTTTATTTTTTTTATATGAAGAATTATATTTTAAAATGAATCCAAGTGAGATAATTATCACAGATTTTTTTATATTAGTATATTAAAATAAAACTATATTAAATATTGATTTCTTTTTTTTTACTAAGTTTTAACGTTTAAGTTCTTTTAATATTTATTACTGCTGCTTAAGTAGTTTACTTAACGTAAAATCATTATAAAATAAATAATATTTGTACTTATTCCATATCTGTGTATTTGCTTTTATGGATAATTGCTGTTTGGTATATTTTTTATCATCTGTAGTTTTTACAAATTCCATTGCATATATTTGAATCAGGAAGCTCAGACAAGTAGTAATAGTAAAGTATGCAGTGGTATCATAATAAAAGAAGTTTCTTGAAAGTAAAATATTATAAAGTCAAAATAAATTTTAAGAAATTTTGTAATATTTTTATGAAAAAGTAAAATTAATTTTTTGTTAAATTAATAATTTTAATGGTTTTAAAATTACATATATTTCAATTAGTTTTATTTGGTTACCACACTGGGATTGATTTTTATTTTGTTTTTCCAGCCATTTTATCATTTTTTGAGCATGAAAATTACTTAAGCTTATTAATAGAAAAATAATTATTTCTTTGATACTGCTGTGATTTGTATATCATTCCTCATTATTGCTATAAATTTATATTTAAGGGAAAGTAAATTTCTATTATTGAAATTTACAATTTTATATATTTTCAATATTAAATGAACAATGTATATTATTAAAATTGTATTTTGAGAATATTTAGATTATTAAATACAAAGGAAAACAGTAGACAGGATTAATTATATTATATAACTATATTTTATAAGTTAATGTCTTGTATGATCTATATCAAATTACTATACTAATTAATTTTTACTATGTGGAGGGCACACCAGTTCATTTTTGTATTTTATTTTGTTAATATGTTGAGAAACAGCAAAGTTCATCATCCTGATCAACATTTTTCAAATATAACTATTTTTGTTCATTAAAATTGTTTAGTATATAATGAAGCTTAAATTGTGTTGTTACTAATTCAGATCTCCCTACATCCAAAATTATACAAAAAAGTCTAAAAACAATTAAGAGTCCTGAAGGACCTCTTCATTAAATTCCTAGCAAACTAATCCAATATCACACTGCCCCATGACAATGGCACTTAGGGAGGGAAGATCTTCTGTCCCTACTGGAAGTTGAGTGCTCTAAATGGCTATTCATGAAGTGATAGAAAGCCATTTGATATTTTTGTGCAATAGCTGAGAAGACCTGGCCTGGCTTTTCCAAAGTACCGCAGGTAGTCAGGAAGATTATTTCCAAGTCAATTTAATTTTGTCTTCCTTAGGAAGGTGATTTCACTATGTGAGAGCTCCACAACAGTTCACCCCTTCTTCAGCAGCAGTCCTGGCTGTTTGCATGAACTGTTGTATTAAAACTTATTTCATTTTATGTAAATAGTCTGATTATGATAAAAATGATAAAAAAAATGTGTGTTAAAATATTTCTTTGTTTTTTCTATTAAAAATAAAATTTTAATTTTCCTAATTTTATGCAGTTTAAAACTTTACAAAATTTTTAGTATAAAATTTATAAATATTGGCCTAAATTTTTAATAAATGCTTTTTAGGTCTTGAGCTTACCACAAAATGGAATTAATCAAACCTATGGCTTTAGCCTTTCAAATGTTGAAGCAGATGGACCACAAGGTAGCTTCGAATGTCTTCGACAAGTAGGCCATAGGTAGATATTAATTAAGTTGTTCATTATCTTTTAATCATTTTTAATAAATAATGTAATATTTTAACTGAGATCTTTGAAAGTTTAAAATTTTTGTAATCCTATAAAAGGATAAAATTATTTTCTACATAAATAAGTAATAATTATTCATAAATAAATAGATCAATTATTTCAAGGAAAATATTAATATAGATCTAAAAGGGAATATACTAATTATGTAAATTTATATTTTGTTCGTAATGCTGCATAAAAAAATTTTCAGTTAACATGCAGAAATATTAATTTATGCACTGGCTTGGTTTATTGAAATTCGTATAGTATAACAGTAAAATTTGATGAAATCCTTTTTAAATGTGTGATATTTTAAGCTTTTCCTTCCATAATATACTATTTGATTTAATAAAAATTTTTAATACACAATTTTAGTAGCAAATATTAAAAATATTTTTCTTATGAAACTATTGATTTAAAATATTATCTTCAATGCCTATATAAATTTTATATGATTTTGTAAGTTGTGTGTCTCGTGAAAATATATTATCCTTATAAAATCTTAGTTCTTTTATAGCTAATGTTCTATAACAATCAAATGTATGCCATTCAATATTTTGATTTTAAACTGTTCTATATCAATTTGATAAAAATTTAACATTTCATGCCAAACTTTTCAAATATAAAACTTTTTGTCTATTTCAGGAGAAAAAAGTTTTCTATGCTAGTGTGAAATGGACACTATTGAATTATAGCATTCAAATAATTTTATTTGTTACATTATGAGAATACTTTATTTACTTAAGCACAAGTTTTATCAAAACTTGTTGGGAAATTAAACTTAAAAACTACTTAAATAATCAAGGTTATAAGGTTTCCACTATGTTTATTCTTTGCCTTTCAATCATGTTCTCTTTGCTCATTTATCTGTTTACATGGTTCTGAAACAAAATATATTGTTTATTTCATGTTAATTGTTTATAATTTGATTAAAAACATTTTAAAGTGCAATTCATGAGATTTTTTATTTAACAATTTAAAAGAATATGAAGAAATCAAATCTGTTCTGCTAACTGACGTTTTATTTTCAAATAAAACATTTTGCAAGACGTAATATTTAAATTATGTTTTAAAATGGAAAAACTTATATGTAACAGAACATGTCTCAAGTTATAATAAAAATGACAAAATAAATTCATTATCAATCAAAAAAAATTTTAATGCAAAGTTTAATCTATATTTTGTTTTTATTAGCTAAAATGTAATGAGTTTTAAAAATTAATAATAGTAAAAAATATATAATTTCTGGAAGCATATTTTCATTTTAAGAGTATTTCACTTCCATTATTTTTGTTTATGATGATTTCCTTATTTTCAGGTCATTAGAATCATTAGGGTGCATGCATATGAAAATGCATATACATGCCAATGAAGACAGCTATGAAAATACAAGAGTCAAAATGGCTGCTGTTGAAAAAGAGAAAAACAAAAATTGGTTAATTATGTTTTAGTTGTCTTTTTATTATACATTGATTATTAATTCTGAATTTGTAATGAACATTTTGTTACATTTAAAACATTTTAACATATATAAAAATACTGTACCCAGATGTAATAACTCATGTTATATGATAGTTGTACCAAATTAATATCTATTTAACTTATTAATTAAAAAAATTTCAGTAAATTTTTATTCAAATCTGAACTGATTCCCTTTTCAAAGATCTTTCTAGATATTTTTTTTAAAAAAATTGGCTACATATTAATATACCATGAAACTAATTACTTTATTTAAATTCATTATAATTTAAATAAAGTAATGAAATTAAGAATCCAATATTATATATATTAGACAAGTGAAAATATTTTTTCTATAGACATAAATCTGAAATAATGGGAGCTTAATTACTCAGATTCAACTTTTTTAACCATTTATTCTATAACAGTTTCTTGAAAGAGTTAAAGAATTATAATTGAAGATCGTTTTTATGATTGTAGTTATTATTTCAAAGTATTGTCTTTTCCTGAAATCCTTTTTTTCTTGTAGATGTTGCACTTAAAAAAAACATTTATTATGTAATAAAGGTTTATTTAATATTCACATAAATGTTTTTAGTAAATATTCATAGGCTGAAGATATTTTTTATGGTGCATAAACTTGTTTTTTAGGGAATTTTAAATAACTCAAAAACAATTTTTTTTAAAAAATTTAGTAGAAAAAAGAATAAATGCGCCTTTAGCGTATTTATATTAATTTCACCAAACTTGCACTTATACAATAAAATATTTCTAGGCTGTAAAAAATCAAGATATAAATAAAATTTGCTTATTTACTATATTTTTTGCTCAGTAAATCTAAAATGAAGTTATTTTGCAGCAAAGCATCACTATACAATTATTTTATTGTAATATTGGATAGCTTGCATTTTTTTTATAACTGATTAGTATTTTCATAAATTGGCAATTTTCAGTGAAAGTTTTTGCATTATTAAAAATTCACAAGTATCAAAACTATTAATTTTCTTATTGTCTTATGGAGACTCTTAAGTTTTGTAACAAATATTTAAAAAATCACAAATAAAAAACAGTGTTTGATCAGTGACATGTATAATATTAAAATTTAAATTTTAAGTATAAAGTAACATATTTCTTCAAATTTTACTGCACTCTTATTTTATTTAATTTTATTTTTTTAAGTTATTTGGTGTATGTATATATTAATTTGTTATTTCTTGTATATTTCAGCACAAAAGTTATAAAGGTTGCTGGAGCTCATCTTGGTAAGTTTGTTTTACTTTAAAATTTTCCTTTTACTTTATGAAATTTCTCTTTTGATCTTAAAATATTTAAAAAATAATTATAGTTTTGTGTTTATTTAATTTGTATTTTTAATAGTAATAGAAGTAATAATTTATTTTAAAAGCTTTTTGTCTTAAACCAGATTTGTTATAGTCCAAGATTTCTGCAGTTTGGTTTCAAAGCAAAATTTCAATAGTTTAATAATGCTTTGCTTGTTTTAAATAAACAAATATTATTATATATAAAAACATAATTTGATTTGAATTGATTTATTTATTAATACTCAATCATAATGAGAAAGTGAAAGATTTGGTTTCAGAATCTTCCAACAAAGTCTATAAGCTTGAGCAAAATTGAATTGATTTATGACAATCTGTGATGGTGATGTAATTCATATAGACTTCCATTGTTATTTTAAATTAACAGGGGGAAATGAAAAGAGGCATCATTAAAAAGATCGATACAGAGTAAAAAAATTAAAGTTATATATGATTAATCAAATTGGGATTAGAGTTATTGGTTTATATACTTTTTGTTATTTTGGTTCGAATTTAATTTTTGATGTTTGAAAAGCTGTAAAATATTAATATTCTAGTATGTTTCATTTGCAGATGAGTTTGTATTCAGCTGTTATATGAATACTTATCAGAATATTTTCTTTCATTCTGGACTTTGAATTTATTAAAATTTTGTATTGTGTCTATAAAATCATTAATTGCGATTTATTATTTTCTTTCACTTAGGTCGAAAAGTCAAGGTAAAACGTCCAGGATTAGTTGTAAATCCTCCAAAACCTCTGAACAGTCCTCCTAGTGCATCTATGATAAATAAAAATCCTTTGAAGATTACAAATGGTGTTACTAATGGTATTTCTAATAATTTACCTCCTAAAAAGTTACCAGAAGTAAATAAATATCAAAAACCTGTGCCAGCTAAAAATAAACCCAATTCTAATCCTGAACTATTGCGACAACCAATCAGGTACGTATCAGATTTTCCTTTTTTAACTGAATTTCAATATTTAATGTTTTAAAATCAAAGTATTTCATTTATTTCATTTTTATCTCATACAGAGATAGAATTATTCATATATTAGCTGTGAGGCCTTATAAACGACCAGAACTAATTCTTCGGCTTATTACAGGTTTGTAATCTTATTCTGTATATATATTAAATAATTTTTTATATAATATAATTGTAATCTGCAGTAGTCTTTCAATACTTCTCTTGATATTAATGATTTTTTCCAGGTTTCTGTTATAAATTATAAGTAAATTATAGAATCAATAAATTAATCTTTATTATGTATAAATTAAATTTAAAGATTTTATCTGTTTAGCACTGAAACAACAAAATAAATAATTATGTAACAAATGTTAAAATATATGTAATTCAAAATACTATTGATCAAATAAATAACATTGTAGAAGAAATGAAATGGTCATCTTTTGCATTTTAAATGGTTGAATTGTATATAAATGTGTATGAAAAGAAATTTATAATATTGTTACAAATTTATAAATAATGATTGTATTTGTCTTAAAATATCTCAGACAGATTGGAAATTCTCACATTTTGGGCAGAAATTGCGGTATTTAGATGTGTTGTAGTTTAAAAGCGGATTTTTTTAATGATTTGGCAATAGTTGGCGAGATTCTTAGCAACGGTTGAAGAGATTCTTGGCGATTTGGCGAGAAATCGATACTTCTGGAAACATCCGTCACCTAAGCTCTAGGACCAATATTTTTCGAGATAGCCTAAAAGCTTCCAGAACCTTGCCAAAATTGGTACATTTCTCCGCCAAGTTAGGTATAAATACCGCAGCACGACATGGAAGAGTCAGTTTTGTGAAGACGATTAGTTGTGATTGCTAGTTGTTCTCTGTCTGAGGTATTTGAGACCTGTGATTGGAAGCAGTTTCTTATTACATCTGACGAATTGTAGCTGTATAATTGTGATTGTTCCAGCGGGAATTTCTTATATCTAGTGAAGTTTTTACGAATAAAAGTCTTGTGTTCATTAACTAGTTGCTTTATTCAACTATCAATCGACACGAACCCATGGAGCTCGGTAAAACTGGTGTCAGAATCGGGGTTGAAGAGTTGATGCAGTGTGTCACAAGAAAAATGGATATGGATTTAATGAAAAGTCTTCTCGAAAAATTAGCGGAGCAGATGACTGAGATGAAAGCTAGACAAGAAGAGATTAAAACCGAGATGATGAAAGAGATAAAATCTGGACAGGAGGAGCTTAAGAAGGACATTGTAAGTGTTAAAGAAGAATTCTCCAACATCATTCAGGAGAAGATGAATGCAATGGAGGATAAGGTAACTTCAGTTGAAACTAAAGGTCTGGAGATAGAAGAAAACGTGGAAGAAGCACGAGACAATATCAATAAGGAGATTGAAAACTTGAAGAAGCAAATGTCAAACAGACATGAGGAACCAACTAAAGAATATAGCATTTGTGCCTTCCCTAGCCACGATTAGACTCTCAACATTTGATGGGAAATCATCCTGGCAAGTATACAAGACCCAGTTTATGATGGTAGCAGAAGCTAATGGATGGAATCCTGAGCCCAAGCTTTTCACCTGGCAGCTTCTTTAAGAAGAGATGCAGCCAACATCCTCGAGGCGCTTCTGGAAGATTAGAGGCACGATTTCCAATACCTATCGAGTGCGCTAGAGCTGCGTTTGGGGAAAAGTGCACTAAAGAATATAGCAGACTACAGTTAAAGTCACACTATCAAAACGCGGGTGAAAGTCTGCAAGAATTGGCTGCCGATATTCAGCGAGTTTCCCGTCTAGCATTTTCGGACTGCCCAGCTGAGACACGTCAAGATCTGGCTCTCCATCACTTCATCGATAGTGTGCGGGATCCGGAGATAGAGAAGCCCTATCGGGCAGTCTCTGCTACTGATATGGACCATGATCTAAGAAAGCAAATCGAAGATCTGCGGCGAAAATTCCTTAGAATTGAGTAAAGGTTGCAGAAAAACGAAAATTCAGTGTTGGACTTGCAGTGCAGTCGGACACGTATGTAGAGACTACCCGAAACGAAAAGATGGTGGAAATAATCTTTCACCACAGCAGGGAAACTAATATGTGGCCATCTCGCGGGGCGGAGATGTCCAGAGTGTCAGAAGCCCCATTTCAAATTGTTTCGCATTTCTTCCGTAAGTTGCGGCGACAACGGACTTTTCGTTATGAGACATGTCAACGAAGTTCCCTGCTGAATGATAATCGATACTGGAGCAAACGTAACTATCATTAGGACAGATTTGGCTCGCAAACTTGGTGAGAAACTTATCTAGACGCCACCATGCATTACCCTCCAAACTGTGACTAAAGTGCATGGAAAAGTCAATCTAAACATTGCATTTGGTAATGCCGTGTACCATCATATGGCATATGTCGCTGATATAAATAACGAATTTATTCTCGGATTGGATTTCTTCAAAGAAAACCATTTCAAGTTAGATTTTAAAAACTACACTCGTGTTCTGAAGACAGCGATTTTTAAGACTAAATATTCAGATATTAAAACAGTCCATTATATAACTGCAAAGAGTGAAACAACATTACCACCAAGAACTGAGACAATAGTTTCTAGAGCTCTTTCAGAAGATAATAATTTTAATTATGGATTGACTGGATATCTAAATTCTGACAATAGCGTTAAAGGAGTACTAGTGGCTTCTTCACTCGTCGACCTTTCACGAAATGTTATCCCGGTAAGAGTTGCTAATCTAAGCGATAAGGCAAAACTAATAAAAGAAGAAGTGCTGGCGACTTGTACTCCAGTTACCTGTATTTACCGAAATTGTCAAACCACACATCGATGAGACGATGTTAAGGGTTTTTCAAGTGTTGCCAGACCCCTTCACAAGTTGACAGAAGTTAAACAGAGATTTCTATGGACAGATGAATGTGAGAAAGCTTTTAAACAACTGAAGGAGGCGTTGACATCTTCAACCGTTCTTGTATATCCCCAGCCTGGAAAATTATTCATTTTAGATACGGATGCCAGCGACGAAAATATCGGAGCTGTTTTGTCGCAGGAAATTGATGATAAAGAATATGTCATTGCTTATTGGAGTAAATGTCTATCGAAACCAGAGCAGAATTATTGTACAACCAGGAAGGAATTGGTGTCAATCGTCAAAGCCATAGAACATTTCCACCATTATCTCTACGGAAGAAAGTTCTTACTCCGGACAGATCACGCATCCTTAACCTGGCTTTTAAATTTTAAAAATCCAGAAGGACAGGTAGCCAGATGGATTCAACGACTCCATGAGTTTGACTTTGAAATATGTCATCGCAAAGGAACTCTTCATGGAAATGCTGATGCACTATCAAGGAAACCGTGTTATGAAAGCTGCCGATATTGTTCTAGAGTAGAGAAGAACTATTAGTTAGTAAATCCTTCGGTACGCCAAGTTACTGTTTCACCTCCATCGAAACCAGACCCATGGAGTGATAAAGGACTGAGAGAAGCCCAAAAAGAAGACCCAGATATAAATCCAATTTTAGAATTAAAAGAATCTTCCAGTATGAATCCAAGTTGGCCGGATATCTCCACCTGCAGTCCTGCTACTAAACAATATTGGGCTCTTTGGGACTCACTCCATATAAGAAACGGTGTCTTATACAGGAAATGGGAGTCCGATGATGGATGTAATTTTAAATGGCAGCTTGTTCTTCCAAAATCAAGAATTTCAGATATTTTGAAAGAATTGCATAGTAGCTCAACTGGAGGCCACTTCGGAGTAATGAAAACTCTACAGAAAGTTCGAGAACGCTTCCATTGAAGCAAAACGAGACAAGATGTAGAGAAATGGTGCCAATCTTGTGATGACTGTGCGGCACGTAAAGGACCAAAGAAACATAGCCGAGGAAGGTTGCAGCGGTACAACGTAGGAGCACCTTTTGAGCGGATAGATTGGACATTTTGGGTCCTTTACCACGATCTTCAAATGACAACAAATACATACTAGTTGTCATGGACTACTTTGCTAAGTGGCCTGAAGCATTTTCAATCCCCGATCAAGAGGCGACTACAGTAGCCGAGGTTCTAGTGCAGCAATGATTTTCCAGATTCGGCACACCCTTACAGATTCATTCAGATCAAGGGACAAATTTCACCTCTGTTGTGTTTAAAGGAATGTGTCAAATTCTCGGAATAGACAAGACGCAGACCACTCCATTACACCCACAATCAGACGGCATGGTAGTGAGGTTTAACAGAACCATCTTGAATAATCTCTCAGTTATGGTTTCCAGAAATCAGCAAGATTGGAATTTTAAGCTACTGCTGTTTCTGCTTGCATATCGCAGTGCTGTCCATGAGACTACCGGATATACTCTTTCACAGATGCTCTTTGGTCGTGAACTTTGTCTCCCTTGTGATCTTCAGTTTGGTCGTCCACTGGATACATCTTCATCGCCAGAGGAATACCTTCGAGACCTTCAGGCACGTCTTGAAGATGTCCATAACTTCGCTCGAGACCGAATCAACCTGACGACCGAAAGAATGAAGACAAGGTATTACACAAGAGCGACAGAACATGAATTTCAAGTTGGTGACAAAGTTTGGTTGTGGAACCCGATTCGACGTAAAGGACTTTCTCCAAAGTTGCAAGCCAACTGGGAAGGTCCCTACACAGTCCTAAGAAGACTGAACGACGTCCTGGTTCGTTTAAGGAAATCATCTTCTTCAAAACCAAAGGTAGTACATTATGATAGATTAGCTCTTTATCTTAATGTAAAGTAAAAATTAGTAGACCATGGTCTCTTTGTAAATAGTATAGATAATTTTAATCTTTTCTATTTTCTTGTATTTTTAGTTCCTTGTGTATGTAATATGTTCTGTATCCTCTTAAAATGTAAATTCTCTTATATTAAATTTGGCCTCCTATCAGGGGATTGTACTGCCCGGGACGTGCAGTCCTTGAGAAAGGGGCAATGTTACAAATTTATAAATAATGATTGTATTTGTCTTAAAATATCTCGGACAGATCGGAAATTTTCGCATTTTGGGCAAAAATTGGGGTATTTAGACGTGTTGTAGTTTAAAAGCGGATTTTTTAATGATTTGGCGACGATTGGCGAGATTCTTGGCGATTTGGCGAGAAATCAATATTTTTGGAAACATCCATCACCTAAGCTCTAGGACCAATATTTTTCGAGAAAGCCTAGAAGCTTCCAGAACCTTGGCGAAATTGGTAGATTTCTCCGCCAAGTCAGGTATAAATACCGCAGCCCGACTTGGAAGAGTCAGTTTTGTGAAGACGATTAGTTGTGACTGCTAGTTGTTCTCTGTCTGAGGTATTTGAGACCTGTGATTGGAAACAGTTTCTTATTATATCTGACGAATTGTAGCTGTATAATTGTGATTGTTCCAGCGGGAATTTCTTATATCTAGTGAAGTTTTTACGAATAAAAGTCTTGTGTTCATTAAGTGGTTGCTTTATTCAACTCTCAATCGACACGAACCTGTGAAGCTCGGTACAATATATATATAATATTGCTTCTAGAAATAATTAGTGTCATGATTTTTTGTATTTAGTCAGAAACCCATAATATGTAAAGTAACTTACAAATTCAGTTCTATCTCAAGGTGTTGCAATTTTTTTTATGAGTTGTAAGATTAATTTGCGATTGCTTTGGGATCTTCTCTTATCAATAATTTCACTCTCATTGCTTGATTCTTCTTTCATTATCATGTAAAAACCTATGGATATGTAGCCACGCTAGTAGGGGACTACTTATTGATGCACCAAAAAGTTCTACATCTCCTTATTTTGATTTCTACTGAAGATCTGGATATTAATAGTAATTTGGAGTCCACACATTTTAGTTTCTTAATCTCAGACAAACAAGCACTAAGCAAAAAGTGATGAAAGGCGATAATTTTTTATTATGATTATTTTTCATAACTCTCCCTGTAACAAACCTTTAAATGCTGGATTTATAAAGTATTTTAATACTTCAACCTTGCATATAATTTTTAATTCGGATGGAATTTCTAAATTACTTGTAGTTGAGGGAAAAATTATTTTGCCCTTTCAAGAAGCATTATTTCCATTTAGGCGATTGATTATATGAAGATTAAAAGCCTTAAAATTATATATTTATTTTAATAGATTTGCATATAAAATGCATTTCAAAACATCTTTACTTGAATTAAATTGAATTTCAAAAGATTTAACTCATCTGTTAGTTATTCATTTGAAAAAAACATTGTTCTCAAACAAATAGCCGAATTGGTCAAAGAAAATGCATTGTAAAGTAAAGTAGATGTATATTTTAATAAAAGAAATGCTTGGCTCACAGTATTTAACAGGAAAGAGCATAAAATTATTCATTTGATTCACAAGATAACTATCTAATAGTATTTCATTATTTGAACTAGAAGTTATAATGTATGTGGTAGGTTATATCACTTATAAAGATAATTTATTAGGAATGTATCAAAAGAAATAATTTTGAGATGCCTGATTAATCTCCTTGAATTATTTTAATTTCTACAGATGAATTTAACATTCCTACAAATTATTGATGGAAACCTAATCAACTAAATCAGAACTTTTAGTTAAATTTTATGACTAAATATTTTGAAAAGAAAAATCATTGGAAAGCTAATGAATGAATATAATCTTTTCATATTGTAACTAAAATTGAAATTTGACTTTTGTCTTGTTATGAGATCCATAAATTTAACAAAATCAAGACAAAGTGAATTTATAATTTTATAATCATTTAATGTTTTGTGAAGAATTTGCTTATTTTTTATTGTGATTAATAAAAGTTGAATTATAAAAAGTAAATAATTTTCTTAGAATCACTGAACTGTTTGTTCTCCTATTGCCAGATATGCCTCCAAAAATGATTTCTATATTAGTTTCAGTGATTATTTGAATTAGCCTTGCTCTCTAATCCCACTGGAATTAATTTGATGCTGACAAGGGTTAACAAAAGGAATCATGGGAAAGAAAACACTTATCTGGTTTAATTACATTAGAATTTTATTTTCATGTTATATCATGCTAAAACTGGTAGTCTCACAAATTTCATAGAATCGGGTGACAAGCAATTTAAAGTGTTATTTTTGTGCTACTCCTTTTCACAAGCTTTGAAAACTGTTACCATTTAGGATAATAAGATGACTGGAGTTTGTACCTTAATCTGAAAGTGTCTTAAAGTGAATAATTTCAGTAAGGTTCTTTATGGTATCTAATAGTATACTAAATATGCATATTTAAAGGTTTTGTTCTTTTTATCCATTCTAACTGAAAATACTTTGCATATTAAATGCTATCATTATATTGTGTGTTACCCATTTTCTAAATTATATATAATAAATTATCTTTTCTTCATATATTTCATGAAAAACTAGATTTCATAAATTAAAAGAATTTATATACTTATATCGATATTTTAGTCTTAATAAATGTACTTTAATTAAAAATATTTACAGAGGGAATTAGAGAAAAAGATAAAAAAGGAATAACAGCAATTTTAACTCAAGTTGGAGTCTTAAAAGGAAATGTATATAATCTAGCAAATTATTGTTGGAATGAAGTTCAAGACAATTGGAAATTTGCTTCTCCAGAAGAATTAGAAATAATTCGAAAGTATGTGACTTAATTATTTACATTTTCAATGTTCTTAGTCAATAATGTTTGCAAAATTTCTTTTTGTTTATCATAACACCCTATTTTGTGTTATAAATTTTTTTCTCACATTTTTTAAATACAATCCATAGTTTTTAATAAACTTAGCTGAACCATGAATATTACTTTCTATTAATGTTATCTAATATGTATAACCATTATTTTTACACACTTATTATCATAAAAATTATATCTGCTGAATTTTCTTCCATTAAGTTAGTGATTGTTATGATAATTATTGAGGATGTTTTAATATATGTGTGTGAGTGTTAAATTTTCTTTTAACATGTTAACTTTTTTACAAAAATTAGCTGTGGCTTTTTAAGGAAATATTACATTTCTGATTGTGTTACATCTTATGTGTTACAATGATTTTACAAACAAAATTTTTTGAAACAGGTTTGTCAATATTTTCTGTCTTATAGTTAACAACTGAAAACAGTTCAGTAGACACTCATTTTTAAAAATAAAATTTGCGTTAAATATCAAATTTTTTTACAAACTGCTGTTTTATAAAAACTGTTAAAAAATCCATTTAATATGCACTATAAAAACATCCAAAATAAAATTCTTACTTAACAATTTTTAATTTTATTGATAAAAAATCAAAGTAATCACTTTTTTCTAAACTTTTTCAATCTTATTAGTTCATATTTTATCTGCTTGTTTTATAGACAGTTTCAGTCCTGTGTTACTTCCTTCTTGTTTAATGTCTGAAAGTTCTTTTTTCTCTCATTTATTGCATTCTAAATTTAATATTTATGTGTAAATTACATCTGAGCACATTCAAAAAATTCTGATTATCAAAAAAAAGTGTTCTTGGTTTCTTTAATATGTATGCATGTCGAAATTAATTTTTGCAAAATCATTCCAAGCATTGATTGGCAAATGCATTGCTCCTGTAGTATCAACATAAGATGGTTGCAAGCTGTAATTATACTCTGACACATGGGCTGAAAGACAAGAACTGTGTACAATTTTCCCCATCTAACCTTAGTTGGTTTAAAAAAAGAAATCATATTTCAACATAAGGAGTGCAATTATCTACTATTTCCAAGGACTTAGATTCTTGAATAAAAATGTTGACACACGCAAGTTTCTCAACTATAAAAAATATAAAAAATTATGAAAGAATATAAAAAAATGCATGCAAATAAAAAGATACATGAAAATGAGTTTGCAAAAAAGAGATTTTTTAAAAAAAAATTTTAATTAATAAAAAAGAATTAAAATCTGTGTGTGTGACTGACTACATTAGGAAATCACTAACTCGTTCCTAAAACCATGAGAATTTGTAAATTAATGTTTTGTAAAAATACTGTCTACTGTAATTTCAATTTTTAAAATACAGTAATCTGGTTTCTGTAGCAAGTGATAGATTTTTAAATTTCTAGAATATTTTCTTATACTTCTATTTCAGTAAATTTTCTAATGGTTTTATATAAGTTAAAATTTTATTATTTATATTAAAAAACTTAAATTTTAGTTGTCAATTTTCATGAGTTTGTTACATAGTATGTAAATAAATGTTCAAGCAGTATGACAGAATTTTAAAATTCTATGATAAAAATGTGATTAATAACTGAAGATATAGACTGATTAATAAACAGCTTAAATATTTTATTTTTATATTTTCAAAATATCATGTATACTGTATTCAATAATTGTAAGCATAATTGAGAAATTTTTCTGTAAATATTAATTTTAAATATTTTATTGATGTTAAAGTAAGAATAATTAAAATATTCATTTGTTGATACAATTTAACATTTAGCTTTTATAAGCTAAAATTTGTGCTTTTATGCTTAAAAACTAAGTGACAAGGTGTTAGCCAAATGGTTAGCACTCTAGCCTTTGATTCAAGAATTTGTGGGCTCGAATCCCACCTTGATCATGGATGTTTGTCATCATTCAGGGTTCACTTAAGGCTGTTGGTCCTTGTCTAATTATCCCATATGTCCAAAACAATTACTCTTCAGCAACAAACAAACCAAGCATGATTTCAATCCTAATAGAGAATCATTTGTGTAGTGATTATATATATATATATGTGTGTGTGTGAGAAAGAGTTAATTCAAAACTACATGTTAGATTTGCATCTCATTTTTAACAAAAGTAGCTTTTTTACAATCCTTGGATCCTATGCCACAAAACCTAGCAACCATTCTTTTAAGTAAATAAATTTTTAAAAATTCTAGAGTGAAAGAAAATGTTTTAATTTATTTAGTATGTCGTTTTATTGATTTTAAAATTAATCTCATTTTAGGAAATTAATTGAAAAAAGAATTCTCCATTGTTATAAAAATGGATTAGAAATTAGAACATAGAAACAGATTATTGGTTATGTGCATATGAGTAGTGATGAAATTTTATTTCCTTTAGAAAGATTGAAGCAATAATGGAAAAAAAAATTTAATACATTCTAAGAGATTTAATAGCTAAAATGTATTCAAATGGCAGTTAGAAAAAGCATCTGAATATTCAATGATTTATTACTTAAATTTAAGAAAATATTAAGAACAAATTGTTATTTGTTTTAATATATGGTAACAACTCAACTGAATTTCTGTGCTGAAAGGAATTTTCCAAGTTAATATAAAATTGCTAATTTAATAAATGATAATAGTAATAAAGAACTTGTATGAATGTGTTTCATAAGTTAGCATTTTTATAAGACTTGATTAACTCTAATTAACTTGCACTATTATACAAAAAATGAATATAATAAAATTATTTAAATTTCATTTTATAGGAGAAAGCAACAAAGTTTAAGTGCAAATGTGGCCAATGAATCACCACCTTTAACTACGTGTTCCAGTAGTTCTCCGACTCCTGCACAGGTAAATAAGATTTAGAAAAACTGATATTTTTACATAATAATTTATATAATGACTTAAATTTTTTAGCATTAAAGCAAATTATGAATTGCATCTACAAATATGTGAGAAATTATATGATTTTGGAATGTTAGTATTTACTGTAATGTGTGTTAATCTTTGAAAAAAAGATCTTCATTTGTATTTTGATCTTTAGAATGAATGATAGGAAATTGATTCTAAGTTTTATAGTATTTTCAATAGATTTTTTTTTTAATCTTAAATTGTTTTTCAAGAATTTTACTGTTCATTGGCTTTTAAAATTAAGTGAAAAATTAATGTTTATACAAATTTTCATGAATAACCTCTTTTTCAAATTTTTTATACCTTTATAATATTATCCTTTTTATATAATAATGAATTATTTTTGAAAATGAATTTTATATTTGAAATTGTTTTCGTTTTTGTGATTTGAAAGAAATTTAAATATTTTTAAATATCCTTCATACTTTACATCATGTAACTTATATACATTGATATAAGAAATATGCTATTTTGCTCAAAGTAAAAAGAGAAATTCTGTTATTTAATGCAAAGATTGAATGTATCTATATGTGTAGACCTGCTTATAAACACCATACCATGTTTATAAAAAAATTAATTCAATTATTGAAGGAATATGATGATATTTATTAAATTGATTTTTAATTTGTGTTGCAAGAAAGTGCATGCACAAAAAATTAAGGTCCAATTCATTTTAATTTTCATCAGTAACCACCATAGTTTATAAATTTGGATACAGGATTGAATGTGTCAAAGATAAAAACTCACTTTGAGTTGTGAAAATCAAGCATTATCTGCTTGGGCAGTTCAATCAACAACAGCAATTGCTTCTGAAGATATGTATGAAGCATACATTCCATTAGTTTCAGCACATTTTCAATGGGTGAAAACTATAATAATTGTACTTGCTAAGGTAATTTGCTTAGAGTGATACAATTACTCTTCTAATTAACAAATTGGTTGCAAAACTAATTTTTAGTTAAGTTATTATAATTATCATTGGTTTTCTTTCAGTGTCAGATTAGGCTGGATTTATTTAAAATATTCTTTGTGAGTTATAAAATTACTTTTTATGTGACTTTTAAGTTATTTTTATAGATCTCAAATTGACTTTGTAGAAATGATCTCTAACATTAAAAAATTCATGCTTGATCATGTGACAAAAATTTTACAATTTGCCTTTAGCTTTTGTAATGAAACATCTTATCTGCAATTTCATGGTATTTCTATCATTTTTAGTTTGCTTTGATGTGTGTGTGTGTATGCATATATTTCATCAAAATAGCATTTTTTTAAACTATTTGGTCTGCTAGTTTGCATATTAGTCTAGTTTTTTTTAAAAATATTACAAATGAAATTTAATAATATTATAAAAATTTTGATGATTTTTTTTTATAAAAATATCTATAAATAAGGAAAATGTTTATAACTTGAAACTTTTTATCATTTATGTATCAGAATTTAAGCTATAACTATATTGTCACAGAAAAAGTATTGTGTTTGTTTCCCAATTTAAGACTTATTTACATGCAAACTTTCCTCAGAAATTTAAACTGATCAGAAAATTTTACCTATGTTGAAGTCTGTATGTACCATATTTTCCTGTATATAATCCGCAGCGGCGTATTATCCGCAAGCCCAGTTTTTCAAGAAAAGAGGAAAAAAACGTCGCATAATCCGAAAGAGCGTATAGTCCGTGGCAATTTTTCTGACGAATAGTTGAAAACTTATACTGCTGATAATTTGGGACCAAATAAAATAAAAAACGCATATAATGATTAAAAGTATTAATTTGACAGAAAAAATATTTATAGTGATAAAGATCTGTTTGAATCCACCTCAACGAAAACTTCGATTTCTGCTGGTGAAAAATATTTTATTAGATTATTCACAATGGCATATAATACGCACAACGAAATTTGAAACTTTTTTAACACATAATCAGCGGATTATATACAGCAAAATACAGTACTTCATTTCTAAATTTGATCAAACTTTTACTAGAATTTTCTATATTATTAAGTCTATTTTATAGCGTTATTATTATCTTTTTTTTATAATATTTCTTAAATATTTTTAAATTCTGAACTAAATACATAAAAATATTAAAAGAACTAAACAGATTGGCTAAATTTATAGTTTCATCTTATGGAATAAAGGAAATAAGTGTAGCATTTTTCTTTAGAGTTCTTGTGTAAAAGTAAATATTAAGTGATTGCAAAACTGAACACAGAGCTGTTATTTTTTAATGTGAAGTGTTTTACTTTTTACTATAATTCTAGTTTCAGCAACAGCTTTCTAGCATGTGATGTGAGTGAATATAGAGCTAGAATCTATGCAAATTTTTCTTACTAAATAACCTAGATATCTTGCGATGGATTAATGTAAGGTGAAAATATATAGATAATTTAAAGTTTATTAGTTTTGCAATTTTTACGTAGTGATACACTATGATATTTAAATTGATTCAGGATTATTTGATAAATTGTTTAAAACATTTTCAAAGCATCTTTATTACATATTTTATGTCAAGAGTTTCTCCATCTTTTATATATACATTTTATTAAGAATTTCACTTCATTTCTTTCTATAAAAAAGTATGATTACATTATTTTTATTTATAGTACAGACTGAGTTTCATTTGGAGGGAAAAAATACTTTTAATAATGTGGGGTTTTTTTATTTTTTATTTATTTTTTTTATTATATATAAAATAAAATTTTAACCAGTGTAAATTTATGTATGCAAATATGTTGAATAAATGAACTTTTAATGATTTTAAAAGTAATTTTTTAGAATTATTATAAGCTTTAAAATAAAAATCACCTGATAATCCCAATGATTGCTTATTGCAATAACTTTGGTTTTTGCTTCTAGTAATTTTGTATAAATAAAACTTCCTTTGCACCAGTTATCTGACTGGTGCAAAGGTTTGTTTTAATCAAATTTAACATTTAGTTTGCATTAAATCAAAAAGGATAACATATTATAGGCATCCTTAGGTGTACTTTATAAACTAATTATCTGTATTTAAATTTGCATAAAACTTTGGGTTGAATTTCATTTTTCAAAAATGTGTTCATGTAAGTTCTTTATTCGAAAACTCTTCATTAATATTGATTCAAAAATATTTTTTATTTTCTCCACAGAAACGTGTGGTTGCCGACAGTTTTCCAGTTGGAGGTCAGGAGCCTCGAGTAAAAAAGCAGCGAATATCACATTATAATCGAACTGATAACTACAATCCAAATATTAAACCTGAATCTTCAGATTCCAATGATAAACTTAACCTCACAACCTCTAATGTGACTAGAAAACCTGCCTATTCTCCAAACATGAATGGAACTGATCAAGAAGGAGAATCCAGTCCAAAGACATCTCATTATAATCGAATAGATAATTACAGTCCTAATGTCAAACATGAATCTTTGGATTCTAATGATAAAGTACATCTTACAACTACTAGTACAACTAAAAAATCTAACTTTTCACCAAATGTAAATGGAATTGATCAAGAATTAGAATCAAGTCCAGCATCTCCAAGCAATAGTTGTGATGGCTTCTCCAAAAAGCCTAAGCCAACTCACTACAATCACAATGATAATTCCAATGAAAAACTTCCGCTCACTGCTTGTAATGTGACTAGAAAACCTGCCTATTCTCCTGGCATAAATGGAACTGATCAAGAAGGAGAATCAAGTCCAAAATCCCCAAGCAATAGTTGTGATAGCTTCTCCAAGAAATCGAGATTATCTCATTATAGTACGGATAATTTTAATCATAGTAGTAATAATAAAAAAGACTTTTATTACAAAAGTGACAAAAAAAGGAAAAAAGTGAATTCTACTACAAATGGTTCTTGCAGTACATCTCCTCATTCTCCAGAGTCGTATTCTGATAGCAATGAAAGCATAGGAAACAGTAGTAAGTATTTTCTGTGTAGAATTCACATTTTGCATGAATTTTTTGTTATAAATTAAGAAAAATATTTTTTGCTTATTTTTTGAAATATAAATTACTTTTTCAATTTTATGAATGCAAAAAATCTTTTTGAGTTAATTATGTTTAAAAAATGTTTTTTTCTCCCCTCCCCCAAAAAATTCACAAAAGGTCCACATAATAAAGATTTATTTTTGAAAATCTCAAAAACTAGTTTTCATCTAAATCTAAATGAAAATTTAAAAGATCTTAGCTGTAGAGGAAAAATATTTTATTATATTAAATTTTTATTTTTAAAAACATACATTTCTAAAAAATGTTATTTTAGAAAATATATTCTTTTAAACATTATAAGTTGGGAAATATTTAAAATTTAAATAAAAGTAAGGTAAACAGAATCGAAACTAATCACATTTAGTAAAAAAATCTTATAAAATTAATATTTATAGGAACACATTTAATATATTATGTTTGTTGTTGCTTTTTTTAATTTTATTTAAAACTTTTAATTTTCTTTTGTCGAGTCACAGCTCATTTGCAAAAAATAGAATTAAAGTGAAGAGCTCATTTGTAGTTCTTAAAGAAGAATAAAAATGTACATTTCTATTCCAATTTAAAGTACTTTAATTAGGTTTTTTAAATGGTAGTCCATTTTCTTTAAAATTAGTTTGAGTTCAGTGAAAACAGTTTAGTGTGAATGTAATGGACATAATTTAGCAATCTTATACTTCATGGTTTAAATTATGGTCACATGAAGAAAAAAGTTGGTATAGGAATCTTTAGTAATAAAAAAGAAATAACTTGTAAAATAGGATTTATGATGTAAAAAATACAAGGAAGAAATGGTAGGATTAATTATAAAAATTGAAGATTCTTTTTATACTTTCATTTTTGGTATAGAATCCTATTTAGATTCTGAATACAGTCTAAGGTTTACAAATTTTAATTGTTGAATTTCAAAATAGCTATCTGATTCTTTTATTAATGCTGATGCCAATAAAAGTATGCTCCATTTTCCTGATATAGATCAACCGAAATTTAAATTACTCGTGTGAAAGTATCAAAGCCAGATCATCATGGCATAAAAAATATCTTATTTGATGAAATGTATGATTGATTATGTGTTGGAAACTTATGAAAAAAATAAGCTATTATTAATGAAGAGGGTAAATATGCACAATAAACTAATTATTGGAATTGACTGTCTTCATCTATTTATTTATCCTTGTCATATTGCTAGCATTCATTGATTCGGTTCTCTAAGAGAAAACATTGTTACCAATGTAGTGAAAATCCAAAACAATCTAGAAAATAATGTTAATGATCTAGTTTCTTATTAAAATAATATCAAAAAGTGAATGAGTTAATGGCTGACTTGTATTCTAAACTTATTGCATTAACTATTAAATACAATATAAAATTGACTCTTCCTCAAACGTATCCTTTGTTCAATTTAAAATGCTAAAGGTTAAAATAAAGATCTTTATAAGAATGTTAGTTTTTAGTTTTCTTATTTTGTATAGATAGAAATATGTTAATAAATCCTATAGATCTGTATGTTCAATATTATTACCAACTAAAAATTTTTCCTTTTGAAAAATTTTAGATTTTTTTAACAGCTAAGCTAGAAGTATGCTATATTTTGATAAAGATGTTAAACTTCTGTATATTTTTAAAATGCTTTATAAGTAGTTTAAAAATGTTCAGTGTGGAATAATAAAAATTTGATAGTTTAAAAGGGGTAATCTTTTTTTGAGCAAAAAACAACTTTGGAATAGCTTTCTTACTAATCGAAATTTTTATTAATTTGTATTCCACTGATGTATCCAGTTGATATTTACTTGTTAATTGTTAATATTCATCAAAATCTCATATTGAAATATTACTTTTTAATTTTCAAAAAGTTTTTCAATTTTAATTCTATTATCCACTTTTTTATGTCTATGTTTTTCACATGTATTTATAAATTGCCTCTTACTATCACTGAGAAATTATAATTCATATTGTAATTTGATGCCTTTCTATGGTTTCTAAAACATGGCTTAATTTATCCCAATCTCTAAATGAAAAATTGCATACTTAAACTCAAATTTTTTTTAATGAAGATGGAATTATGATGCATTTAAAAGTTCTCACAAATAGTTTTTCGCCTGTACTTTTTGCACAATTATTGTTTGAACTTTTGTTTCAATTTTTTTCAGTCATTCCTTGAATTTTTTTAAAGCATAAGTGTCAATTGAAGTTAAAAAAACAGAAAAGAGAAAATAAAACTGCAAATTTGAATGAGTTGAGAATGTTTGTTTAGTCATTTAATTAGTTTGAAAATTTTAAAAGAAATCTTTAGTTTGAAAGTGAACATGAATGATGCAGTCTATTAATCTGCAAATATTCATTTATCAATTCATTTTGCAATTTCAGTTGAATTAAGCAATCCTCATCAGCTGACAATCCTGCTTTATTTAATTCAACATTGCAGAGAAGACTAGAATTGGTAGTTTTTGTATTAAGTTCATATATATATATATATATATATATATATATATATATATATATATATATATATATATATATATATATATATATATATATTCCCTGCTACCTGTTCTCTATCTGTAAAATATTTACCAATTCATTACATTTACATAATTGTAATGTCTGTTAGTAAAATCTTTATTCTGTTTGTCCTGTTAATTTGTGTCCAATATTGAATTGAGAGTGATCATATGAAATGAAAATTACCAATCTGTTCATTTCTGTTCAACTTAGTTATGTTTTGTTTTGAGTACAAGTATTGCAATTCCTAACTTAAGTTAAAGAATGTAACATTCCATTTCAAAACTCTTCTCACTTCAAGAATAAAGATGTGTTGTTCCTTTCCTTCTTATAAAGTCATTATCTATAAGTAACAGTTGTGGGAGCTGAGGGGAAATACTTATAACACCAGATTCTAAATAATACTGCTAATTTCCCACGGAATAATTTCAAAAATAAAGATGTTTACTTTTCTTGATTTAAAAAAAAATATTGTTGCCATTTGCAGCATATATGCTGACGCTTTTTCCAATGTGCAGCCTGTCGATAAGCATAAGAACAAGGTTTAAAGAGCCCCAGTTTCATAACTAAAGGGATATTTTGAATGTTATTTGATATAAATAGTGCTATTTTTCTAAATTGTAATTTTCCTCTTAAAGGTAACTTGGCACTTTGTATTAAAAGCTGAATCCTGTTAAAACCAGCAGGGTTGACCTATTAGTTTTCATTATGAATGGCTTTTAATAGTTTACACATTCCCATATGACTAATACTCAAAATATAGCAAATTTTAATGTGCTCCTCAAAAACATTAATTAATTTATTACAAATGCTTATTTACAATCACATATTTAATAAATTTTGCTCACTCAAATATATTAAATATTTAAATGCAATAAAATTATTCCTTTATTTTGTTCCATGGTTTATTTAATTTGACATATGCTGTATCATACATAATGAACATAATTTTTAAAAAAAAATTCATTCTTGATATTCAGAATATTTTTACTTTTGTATGGAAAAGTTACTTTGGTATTCTCACTTTATTGTCTATGTGCATACTATTTTTATGTAAAATATGTATTCTTTTATGTAACATAAGAAATTAAGAATCTTCTCATGGTATGACATTGCTTTCCTTTTCATATCTATATTGCATTACTTATTAAGAGGGCAGCTTTAATTAATGTATAATTTCAATTTTGTAATGTATGTTTTATTTAAAGGTCCTGGTATTACACATCTTAATCTACCTCCATCAACACCTGATTCTTTTACAGATGTTCCCGATTATTTATCGTAAGTAGATTCTTTAAGTAGTTCCTAAATAAATAAATATGCTTGGTTCATTATAAAAGTAATTGAAAATACTTAATGTCATCCAAAGGTTTCATATGTTATTCATATTTTTTTAATTATATGAGACTTTATTAGAACTTTTTAGTTTTCATTTTGCTTCTTTACTGCCTGGAATAAAAGCAAAATGATTGATAAGTTCTAGGAAAAAAGAATTAAGTATTAAATTTATAAAATTTCATTAAATGATTAATTAAAAATTGACAATTTGGGTTTAACTTACATTTTAGTCATAGATATTTAATGATTTAAAATTACATTTTAAAATGTAAGTCTTTTTCCATGTTTTTAATAAGTCATGTATAAAATGAAAGCCAACAGGCTAACCATACTTTTTAACTAAATATTGTTAATTGCATTTTTAGAAATTTAGTGTAATTTGCTGGATTTTTGATGTTCATAATTTTGTAATATTTTAAGCACATATATTTTTCATGTAATTTTATGAATTATTGATTGAATTTACAATAGAGTAAAATAATATCATATATTGTGTTTAAAAAAAAGAGAGATTAAAAGTAAGTTTTTACTCATAAATAAAAAAACAAATTTTTTTTTATCATCAGCGTTGGCACGATAGCCCTTTGTGGGTCTTGGCCTTCTTCAGAAGTCTCTGCCATTCCGCCCCCTTTTCTAGAAATTGACCTCCAGTTCTTGATTTTAAGTATGTTGAAGTCTTCTTCCAGGCAGTCCTTCCATCTCTTTTTGGGTCTTCCTCTTGGTCTACTACAGAAAGGGGTGGTGTTGAAGACCTTTATTGGTATTCTTTCTGTACTCATTCTCATGAAGTGGCCTGCCCATCTCATTCTAGATAGTTTTATTGATTTAATGTTTTCTCCATATATTTTGTACAGTTCAAAGTTATACCTTTTTTGCCAGGTGTTATTTTCCAGGATAGCACCAAAAATAGTTCTCAGGACCTTTCTCTCAAAAATCACCAATGTTTTCTCTTCCTTCATCGTCAAAGTCCATGTCTCTGATGCGAATTTATTATTTATAGAATTCTTATTTAATAAGAACAATAGAACTGTTTATAGCAGTGAATTCAGAAACCAATTTGACTATAGATTTAACAAATGCAACTAGGTGTGATATTTTGTTGAAGTCAATGTTAAGAAGTTTTTCTAACATGGATTCTGCTGTACAGAAAAATTACATTCAATTTTATCACTATGAACTGTATATAATGGGGTTTTGTATAGTTAGTAATGTTCTTGTGTAAGCAGGTAAAGGACATTGGACTACTATCATCTTGTTATTCTGCTTACTTACTATTGTATAATTGAATTAATAGTGATTTTTGTCCTCTCTAAAATTGTAAATTTTCAATAATGTTAATGTTTTATGTGACTATGTAGACCTTCTGTTACCTAAGTCATTAAGCTCTGGGTAATTCTCAAAGTATTGCACCCAAGCTGGCTGCCAAATGGTTCGTGCTCTTGCCTTCAGTTCAACAGTTTGTGGGTTCGAATCCCACCTTAGGCATGGATGTTTGTAGTGGTTCGGAATCCCTTTTAAACCGTAGGTCCCGGGCTAATTAGCCCTCGTGTGCAAAAAATGACTGTTGAGCAACAAACAAACCAAACCTCAAAGTATTGCATTAGAAATTATATCTCCTGCATGATATAATGAAAAACAATTTTATCCCACCACAGCATAAGTGAATTAGAAGCAGAGAATGTTTACCATTCTGGTTTTAAAATTAAACTTTACTCTGGATATCTGTATTGATCTTTTTGTTCTCACTTTAAATTGTTTATCCTTCTCAATTAACCTTGCTATGTAAAAACAGCTGTTGTGCAAATTTTTTTACTATTATTAATTGCAACTAAATCCTTCAAAATAGTGAATGAAAGTCATATCTAGATGAAAAAAACCTAGGAATTTTAAATTAAACTGTTTGCATTAAAAGTTGTTTTATTTAATCTTGTAATTTTATTATCTGTTAGCGAATTCTCCAAAGCTTTATACTCAAAGGTTATCTCAGAAACAATAAATCGAAGTCAAACAGTTCTAAATATAATTTAATTCAAACAATTACAGTTTCTTTCCACCTAGAATATAGTAAAGACAATGTTATTTTAAGTATACATTGTTATAATATTACTACCTGTGTTTTAGTTATTTAAAAGGTGCTTAAAAAGCTTGGTTTTAGGTTTTAACCACTGATTTCCCATATTTACAACATGGAATATTTCTATGATTATAATAGTTTAATAACAAGTTTTAAAGGGATTCTAGTATAATAATTTGCTGTTTCATCAAAAGTTTTATATATTTTATCAAACTCTGGTCATATTATAGTTGAGGGCTTCATTTTCACAGAAAGCCATAAAGAATTGATTTCTCATTTGTTACCATTAAAAATGTATGATAGTGTTAAAATTTCAATCTGCATATCAAATGATATGATGATCATAATCTAATATTTTGGAATAGATACTAAATTTCATGTTACTGTGGTGCAGCAAAAGATAAAAATTTACTTTTCTCCTTCAGACTGGATATAAAAATTAAAATGAATATAAAGGATTAGACATAAAGGTAAATTATAAATTGATGACACTAAATCTGCTCTGATTATGTGAATCTATATTTACTTCTTCTCTCCAATCTGCCCTTTTTGCGGACTAGAGGATATGACTGGTGACCACCTTTTCACTTGCCCTGGACTTTCGGACGTCGCAGATAGAAATTCTGCGGAAGATGACTTTTCATTCACCTCAAGATTGTATTGGGCTGCCCGACAGAGACTGATGGTTGAAAAACCAAGGTCGGGCATAGGATAAAAAAAAAATATTTACTTCTTTAATAACTTTATCTATGTTTTGTTATCAAGATATTTCAATCGTGTTGAAATAACTGTTTAAAGTATGAAAGTTAAAGTAATTGTTAAAACTTAATTTTTTTTGGCCTTGTTATCAATACCAGGTTATTAATTGAATGGTTGGTGTTAAAGCCTTCTACTCAGTACTTAATGTATTTAATCCCAAGGTTGATTGTTGCCTTTGCAGAACTAGTTGTACATATAGAAAATGACAGATAAAAATCAATCCTTATTTACTTTTTTCATTTATTTATTTTTATTTTTTTATACACTGACAGAATTTGTCAGAAAAATTAAAATTAATAAAGCTAATGATTGAATATTCTATGGTTAATTCATATATAAGAACTATTTATTTCAAGTAGCAAGAACCATCTTTCACTATTTTTAAATATTTAACCATTATTTATAAACTTTCAGATATTTGTTGACAAATTATTTAGTTATTAATAAAAGTTTTTTCTTTTAAATGGTTACTTAGATTTATTTAGTTTAGGGGCTTAAAGCAAATAAAGCTAGACCAATAGGAATATCTAAAAAAGTACATTTTAGTGCCAGAAAGTGCTTTTTATCTTATGTTTATAAATTCTATCAATGATATTGTTTGAAAACTTTATATTTAGTAAAAAATTGCTGAAGTAGCTTTAAAATCACCATAATCTTATTAATGTTTCTTTCTGAATGTGCAAAAAATTAATAAATAATTTCCTTTTTTATATGTTGTAGTTTGTAATTTAGTGCTTTAGTTTTTCAGTTAAATTATTTACCTAGTTTTTATTTCTTAAATTTGTTGCTATTTATTGACAGGAAATATGTTAGAATAAGATCTCCTGAGCAAAGAAGTAAATATAAGCAAGACTTCAATGCACAGTATGACGAATATTTATCATTGCATTCAAAAATAGAGAAGATTAAGGCAAAATTTACATATCTTAATCAAGCATTACGTAATTATGAAGAAGGATCTGAACAGTTTTTGGTAAGCATTTTTAATTTTATCCCTGATTCAGACTCTTTTTTTTTTTTTCCTTAAAGTATTTCAGTTTTAATGGTCTTTAATAGGTAAATTTTATGTAATAAATTAAATTGACACTGGATTTCATGTTTCTTATATATTGTTAAAAAATTCACCAAATTTAAAAATACTTCTTGTTCCATTATACTTTACAATTTATTATGTTTGCTTCTTTGATTTATTATTTGTATTCTTGTTCAAAATACAAATGGTTATGTAGAAGTTAATTATGCAGCTATAAATTAAAATTTTGATTAGTTTCATGTAGTTTCATATCAGTATAAAGTAAACTGTTAGAAAGAAAGTATTTACCCTAGAATAATTTAGCATCAAAAATTAGTCCACAAACTACTGTATTTAATTTATCAAATTATAATTGAATCTGTCATATGCTGTAAAATAATATTAAACAGTTATTGACCAGTTCAAAGCATACAACAATTTTATTATCTTTTTGTTATGGCATAGATGCCAATTATATATTTTGAAGTGCCTATCATTTGTATAATGTGGAATTTTGTTTCTAAAATTTTATTCATGGCTGCAGTTGTGCTTCTGTGAAATTTTTGAAATCAAACAATGATTGCTTCATTAAATAATTTATTTTGTTTCTTTGTGTGGCTTTTGAACTAAAGTGTTTCATTTGTTTTTAGAAAATCAGTTCAAAAATAGTCAAGACATACAGAGCTTACCAGACTGATGAAAATTATAAAAAGTCTGAAGAAAAGTTACTTTACCTTCACAATAAGCTCTCACATATCAAAAAACTAGTAATGGAATATGATAATGAATATTTTGCAAAATCTTAGCAGTGATTTTTAATTTAGAAATTTATCTTATTATTGACTGTGTTAAAATAATAGACTGTGGAAAAAATTTCTTATGTGTCAAGAAACTCAAGCCTAGTTTCTGTTATTCATTATTAGCAGTATTTCCTTATGGAAAATTGTTATTTTTATTTATTGAATTTTTGCTTGGTTGTTCTAAGTTTTTAAAGCACATATGTTGCTATTACAAGTCAATGGCAATGGAATTATTGGAAGGGAAATAATAAAAATGGTATTTTTAAATAATTCAAATTTATTTTATGCAAAATATGCTCCACTCATGTTCTACTTAATAGTATAACACTTCTAAAGACTGATATGTGCCAAAAGAATATATTAAAATGCTTAATTTTTTTCTTGAAAGAAGTGTTTGTTACAAATAAAATTTGTCAGTTTTAAATATTTTTCGTAATCTAATATTCTCAGTATTTTTGAAAGTCAATCATTTGATTGCTTAAAAGTAAATTTTTGTTAGTTAATGTAACACCTTATCTTCTGGTATTGTTTTGTTGTAAACATGATTCTTTGGTGATAAAAAAATTGTGTATTTGGTTTGCATCATGATAAATCCTGGTAAATATCTTTAGAAATTTTTCTTAAAGCATTTAGTAATTAATGCATTCGTTTTGTTTTTGTTTGTTAACGATTTGGTTGTTTTGTGCAAGGGTTTTTACCAAGTGTTATATGAAAGCAATTGAGAGGCGTACAGATACGTATAATATAAACTTCATACATTCCCTCGTTAAAATTATTCTTCTAACATCAAACATTTTTATCTAAAACTTTTAGACATCTGAAATAAATAAGTTATTTTTAGTGATAAGCAAAATTTCATTTTTGTATATCAAATTTGTGACCTGTTCATAAATATTTATCATAAATAATAGTTAATCTTTACAATAGTATAAACTAGTTATTGTGATATTCCTTTATATGCAAAAAATAAATCTAAAACTGAATGTTACCAAAGAAATATGTGTATGCATATTCCTAGTCTTATTTCAACTTAAGAACATTATAATTTTTGGCATGCTTGCATTTATCTGCTTAAAGAGTAATGATAATGAGTAGTTTATCTTACATTTGATTTTTATGTTAATTACTTTCTATTTTTCAGTTTTAAAATTTTATGTCTTTGAAAATACTATAATATTTTATTTGAATATTTTATAAGTGTAATAGTAATAAATGTGCACAACATAAACTTAAACTATTAATTTTTGTATATAATGTAAAATATATATGTATTTATATATTATTGCGTAGATTTTTAAAAAATTTAAATTACTATTTTTTATAATAGTGAAGAATTTTATTTTACTTATGTGATTTTTTTAATTAGGCTATATTCTTTCAGTAAATAAAGTGAAAAATTAAAATTTATTTCTTAAATATGTTATTTTAGAATATTTCTATTAAACTAATATAATTATTTTAAATTGGTAATTTCTTATTTTACTAAATTAATTAAGCTAAATCTTTTATATATATATATATATATATATATATATATATATATATATATATATATATATATATATATATATATATATATATATTAAAATTGTGGCCAACCATTAGTTTTTTCAATAAGCTTCATTTTACTATGAGTAATAAAAAACAAATGACCTATTTTTGGAAACGTACATTTATAGATTTAATGTAGTTAAATTGTATTTAGTGCCAAATCTGATATATTAACTAAATCTTCCATAAAAAATATTTAACTTTTTATTTTTTTATGCAATATTTCTATGTAAATATGTATCTTCTGAATAAATTTTCTTGCAAATTCTGTTTACAAAAAAATTTTCCCACGACATGCATTTTGTAATATTTATATATTAGAATTCTGTTTCTGTGCCTGTTCGATGTAATTGATGTTACTTTCATTAAAAAGATTAATTATGATTATTTAACTGTTAAAATATTTTGAAGTATATTCATTGTATAATGAGAAATTGGATTTGATTGGAGTTTTTGTATGATTGACAGTAGTATGGTGCTAGTAGTGCTTCAAATTAACATAATTTATGAGAAATATGCAATTGTTTTGTTTCAAAATTGACATATATAAATATGAGGTGTGTATATATAATATATATATATATATATCTTATGTCAATTCTAACTATTTTTGTTTTGAAAAATGCAAATAATTGCGTATATAAAGACATTTTAGTGAATTTTGTATATTTTTAAACTAGGTTGTGATAATGTTTCCTGATAATGTTATTTAGAGTTGTGTTTCTGATATATGTTCAAAATAATTTTGTATTATATAATTATTCTATTGAATATCTTTAATAAGTTGATTTTGTCATAAAATGATTTTCTTAAAATGTATATAAATGCAGAAAACCTTTTTTAATAGTAAGAAAGGAACTGGTTGCTATGTGTAAATTTGCATTTGATTGCTAACTAGAACTTATAAAATCAGCTGTTACAATGTTTCAATAAAATTAATTTATTTCATCTTAAGCATAAAAAATTTGTATGTCAAAAGTAATTATTTATCAATGTGTTAAATGAAAAAAATTAAAGGATAATTCTAGAAATAATTTCACTCTTACTTTTTTAAAAAATTTATTTTCATTTAAAAAAATTTAATTCCTTATAGAATTTTGCAATTACTAGGTTTTTCTTTTTAATAAAATTCAAATGTGTGAAAAAAAAATGTGAATTCTGTTCAGTGATAATATTAAGTTATTTTTAAGTTTTATTTAGATTATCTTATAATTCTCTTAATATAAATCAAAAATAATTGAAATTGCAATAAGTTATTTTAATTATTCATAATTGAAAATTATGTTTTAATTTTTCCCCAACTGTGAGATTTCCTGTATTTTAAATTTTGTGGAGCATAAAATTTATGACTTGCTTAATATTATCGAGACAATTTTTCTAATTTTTAAATTAGTCAATTTTAAAGAATTGATGGATTGGTTTAAATGCTTTTTTTCTTGTTAGAAATATTATTGATATCACGTTGACGACTGGAACGATTGATTGACCATGTTTATATTTCTCCTGTTCATACCAGTTTTCTGTCAGTCTCCTTGTGTATTGATAATTTTACTGTCTAATGGTAAATTTAAAATATTAATTATTTCAAATGTTGTGCTTATTGTATTTCTGTCTACATATGTCCATTTTCATGTTTTTTAAATATCATTCCACTATAAATATGAATATCATTTAATGGTTTAGGCTCATTCAAAAAATTACAAAAAAATGATTTATAATATATATCTTATAGTTCCTTATTCATTTATGTATACAAATTTGCATATAGAAACCTCGTAAATGCTGGTGCAATATACAACCAACCTGACTGTAAATTTATATGCTTAATTTGTTTTGTATACTGTAAATTTTATTGCAGAATCTTGTAAAATCAAGTTTTGAAAGAATGCTAGTAATCATAAATGTGTAAAAGCTTCAAAAATGATTCCCAAAATAATATTTTCAGCAAATAATTTAGGGGTTTTGGTTTAATTTGAACACTAACATAATACAATATTTAATAACATTAATTTAAAATTCTGTATTTTTTGTTACTTTATAATAATATATTTTATTTAGTGTTTTCTAATATTTTTACTTTGTAAAGTGAAAGAATATTTATGTCTTAAAATGATTCTAGAAACTTTTATTCTAGTCTTTGTATTGTGCAATTAATAAATTTAGATATATTTCATTGAAAGTAGTTCAATGTTAATAAATGATTAAATTGCAATAAATATGTTGGAAATACTGTATAATTCAGAATAAGCAATAACCTTAACAATACTTGCTCATTTTTTGAAAAAACTATTAAAGAAAATTGCTGAAATAAGCAATTTTTGACACACTAAAAATTTAATTGTTCCAAAGATGTATCAACTCTTTTTAATCTTTATGAGAAATTGTGTTTAAACTTTTAAATTTTTAATTGCTTGATTGTGTTATCCTTAAGAAAATGAATAATACAGTAATTGTGTTCATTAAAAAATAATGAAATAACTGTATTGAATAAATTACATATTTAATCTTTCATAATATAACACTGCTCTGTGTCATATAATGCAATTTCTTTAAACCAGAGAAATATATTTTATATAGATATATATGTACATATATTAAATTGTATAAAATTATTTGTTGAAGTATTTTTTAGTAAACTTTTGTGCATAAAGTAAATACAGTCAGGTTTGGCCAGCATGTAACTAAAATATGTCTGTAAAGGTTGTCATTCATTTTTGGATGTTCACATGTTAAGTGCCATTGCCAGATTTGCTGGTTTTTGTAAGCCTGTTAATATTATAAGGGGAAAGATTCTGTGTATGACCAGCAGCATTCCACATCTTTTCATGACTAAAAGGTGTTATTTTTCTCTTGTGAAATAGATGAAAATTCAGCATCAATAAATTAATATATAAGTATTTGCTACTCTGATGGGGTGCTCAGCGATATTTCCATTGTCCGAGATCTGATTTCTGAGTGTGATCTGACAGCTGCTGCTTAAGTAACTTAAATTTTTAAAACTGGTTTTATTTCTTGCCATGAAGAGCTTTGTTTAACATTCTCTTTAAGCTATTCATTTATTTACTTATAATACCAGTTTTAATTCCTTTTCATAACTATGCAGTTGTTTTTATTGCTTTTAGATTATCGGCAAGAGCACCCCACTTGGTGGCATTTTTGTTTGGTGTTTCATGCTGTGTTATATAAGTGTATTTGATTTTGTGTGCTTGTTGAAATCAGCCCTCATTGACATAACCATGGTTATTAAATGATGTATACTAGAAAAAAATAAATTACCTATTGCATGAATGTTGTCTAGTTTTATTGTGTTGATCAATGGCTGTCTTGTATTTATCATAAAAATGTAGGAATATTGAGAAATATAATTAAAAACTATTTTAAAGAATTTACATGGATCTACACAACAAATACCTTTATATATATTTAAAAAATTCTATAAATTTTGTACACAGATTTGAAATAATACTATTTGTAATATTGAAAGCATTTGTTTTCTTTCTTCCCTTCCCCCTCCTTTTTTAAGTATGCTTATTGTGTGTGGTTGTATTCTGATTTAATAAACAAAAAATGCTTTTTACCTAGAAAAATTTTGAATGCGTAAATTTATATAATTTATACCAGTTTATTTTCTTTTTTAATTTTGCTTACAACCATTTTTTAAAGTTACCTAGCTAAAAATTATTTTCTTGAGATTTCTCCTCTTAAATCTACTGCTGATGATATTGGATGTTTTGACCCCATGTTTATAAATACATATTAGTTTATGAATTAGAAACATAGAGAGTTACAAGTCTGAAACCCCCCAACTAAGAAAAGGGAAAATAATAGTTTTTTCTGTGGTTCCAAATGGCCGAGAGAATAATGAAGTTTACCCTCGTTAAATAAGGACATGCTCTTTCACTTAGATTATTTATGGATCAATTATTGATAAAAAGAATAATCTTTATGATAAGTTATTAAATCCTTACAAATAACTAAAGCTGTGACAGGTATATACACTGTTGAGTGAACTCTGGATTTCCTTCAAAGAATCCAAAGGTACATTAACAATTTGAACTATATTAGGAGTTATGCGAAGAGGTCCCCATTTGTACATCGACGATTTTTATAGCTCATGATAGATGAATTTGAAGGGAAAACACTTTAACTTGAATAGGTGATTGCAGAAAGATTATATTCAGCAGCAGCTTTTCTTAGCAGTGCAGAAAGAAAATCGACCCCAGCTAATAAGAAACAAAGGCCAGCTCGCCCCTTCTACTAGTAACTTGTTGATGTCGTGCACTGCGATGTAACTTCTAATAATGAAAGAAAATTTCCCTTTTGATGCAATCGCCACTAGGTGTAAATTTCTGGACTGATTCAAGAAAAGTGTTATAAGCCAGGAAAAATATCTATTGTGGGTGAAATATTAATTTTTTTTTTTTTGCATCGCCTATTTCATGAATCATTTCTTTTTTATTATCCAAAACTTTCGTTGTGTAATCGCACCCTTGTGGGCCCCTTCTTTACCACCTGTGATTGCTACCTTTAATACTAATAATTGATTTAAATTTCAAGTAAAAAAATCAAATTAATGAAAAATCGAAAAATGAAATAAGTGTTCTATTGCTGCATTGTGTCCTCTATAGCGCCATTACAAAAAACCGAGCTGTATTGCGGGCATAAGTTGTCTAATAAAATTTTGGGGTATTTATATCTATAATTTACTCATATAGTATTTTAAAATTAGCCAAACATACGTAAGAGATCTTAATCTTGCAGATAAACTCAATTTTAGGTAAGAATAAATCTAATAATGATTATAGATTTCAGTTTGTGGTGAACGTAAGTATCTTTTCTGAATGTGGTTGAGAATTAACGTATTATGGAAAATGGATTTTAAGAACAAATAATATAACGGTGATATTACTGTGAATTGTATATATATATTATATTTTTTTTTTAGAATTAACCTTCCAGGTAATGAAAACGAATTACACTTTGAACAATATTTTGCCTCATAAAGATGACTTTTGCACTGCAAGAAAAAGTGACAATAGAACGAACATCAAATAACTATAATCATTTCATAATTCATTAATAAATTATAATAATTGGAATTCCTCCTTATATAATTAATTGCTGCGGGTAACAGAGCAGTGGAACACAATCTATGTGCTGTAGAAAACTGACATTAATTTACACATATGCTATAAAAGTTGAAAAATAGGAGAAAATTTATATTTCTGATACAGCATGTTAAATTTTATAATTTAGATGAGAAAAAATCCACAGTAACTTGATTTAGCTCAGTTGTAAATTACTCTAATGGATGGTTTCCCAAACTTTTTTTTCTTGTGGACCACTTTCAAAGTTGTCCTATTTTCGGTAGACCCCCTGCTGCTACATTTCTACTGTATTTCCAAAATTCCTAAATTGGGGGTGTTAAGAAGAAAGAAAAGCACATTTTCTGTGTCCTATTTATTAAAATAATACTTGTGGCTATGCAAAATTATAAACATTTATTATTACAAACAATCAACGATTGATAAAAAATCAATGAACTCTGAAATGTAGATCATCAATAAAAAATAGTCATACTTTTAATGAGACGGATGTACTTGAATTGACAGCAAAAATTATCAATACTTGGCTAAATTTTTGTTAGAAGTAATCTCAGATCTCCCCATTCTGTATGTTCAATCTGCTCTTTTTTTTTTTTTTTTTTTTTTTTTTTTTTTTTTAAATTGTTAACAGGTTGGTAACGACACTAAAACTTTTTTCGTGACAAGATATGACGAGGGAAACACCCTATCAAAAATTTTCTTGCAATTTCCCACGGCCCAGGATACTTTTCGGGGATTTCAGCCTGCAGCCAAAATGTTTGATAGCCTTTTTTAAATTTCACCTTCAATTCCTCGTTGGTGTTGAGCTCAATTAGCTCCTCTTGTAATACCACATTCGCCTCTTTAGTTTCATCAAATGCGGTTAAGAACCATGGTGATATTTCCATCGTCTGAATGATCTTCAAATCTATTTTTGAAATTATCGTGCAGGGTATTTAAATGTTGAGCTTAAGTCTGAGTATCCTCGTCAAGACATTCAATCTGTAACAAGGGCGGAAACTAAGAGAATTCGCGCCGACTAATATTTTGCTTTATTAATTTCAATTTACCAAGTACACTTGTATTACTATCTATTATCAATTCTGTGTTTGAACCGAGTCTCGAATATTTTTGAATATCTACCTAGTGTATGATGCTACCTGCCTACGTTGATAGGTAAAAATTCAAGACAAAATTTTTGTTCCTTATTATGAAAACTAGAAGTTTTTTCGTGGACGCCCACTTACAACTTGTGAACTTCTGTTTTCTTTTCACGTCTACGTGGACCCCCTTGTGGTCTCCTACGGACCCCTGGGGGTCCACCTGGACCACTTTGGGAAATTATGCTCTAATGTATTTTGTGTTGAATACTAATTGTATTTACTTGATTTTCATACTGGTGCGAAAAAAGCACCCGTTCGAAAAATTCGATATGGAAGTTAAAATTACTTCTCTAAAGGATTGTGCTATTTTCTGGAATCCTAATCAAAGCCAATGTTCCAAAATGCTCTTGAAAAATGCTAAAATCTTTCTATCCCTAATTTTTTTTGTCTCATTCAGAGTAAGAACTGTCAAAATGTATTAATTTTAACTACTCGTCACTGAGGCAAACTTAAATTCAGCATCAAAGTGAATAAAAGTAACTCGCATCATAATAAAATTTCAAGAAATATCGAATTAAATGTTCTTTTCAGAAAAATGTATTTTAGTTTCGGGCAAAGAAGAATACTCAAAAAGTTATCATTTTAATGCACACGATTTCCTTTTCCTGATAACAAACATTAAAAGAATCTTGCTCGAATATTTTACTTACAAAATTTTAACAAACTGAATTTTTTTTATTTATTTTATAAATATTATTAACAAAAAAAATTAAGGACGAGATTTATTTCTAACATCATGAACTAATTACTTATAAGTTCATAGGTCATTAATTTATCGAATTATTTTCAAAGTAAGTTTAAAACACTTTTTTATATTTGAAATGAGTAACAAATTATCAAATCTTGCATCGCTTTAGGATTTGTAATTATTTCAGATATCTAATGAGAATAAATCAGTTTTGTTTCATTGTATATCAAAAGATGGCAGCACTATATTTAAACAAATTTGAATTAAACTTTAGAAAAGAAAATTAGTATGTGAAAAACAAATTTTATAAGTTTTTCTGCTTTTCAAAACATTTTCAGTAATAGAGTTAAATAATTAAAATAGTTAATTTCCTTATTATGCCGTCTGACTATTGAGATAAATACATTCTTTTAGAAAATTAAATATTTATTTTCCTCTTGAGATCTTTCCTTTAAAACTTACTATCGATAGTAGCAATCAATTGCGAAAAATAAAATTGGTGTAACACAGATAACTATTAACACAAATATATATCAAATTCCCTTTTATTTAGTCTAATCAGTCATTAAAAAAAACATAGATTTCACAATCCTATCTAGCAAACTCATTTTCTATTTGCAATCTTAATATCTTGAAAATTTTTCATTTTCAAATTTTTGCTATGTAGAATGTGGTAGAAATATTTGTAATGTTTGTCACAATAAGGTTTACTAAAAATTACATCTATATAAAGTTACTTTTTGAAAGTCCATAGTTGAGCTTTATATTTGGGACACACAAAAAATCTCAATAAAAAAAATTAGTACTAGGATCACATTCGAGAATGGTCCTGTATTAATAAGAAAATTGAAGATGCAGTGATCTAGAAATCTCTTGATTCCGTTCTCCTTATCACAAATCATTTTCTTCTCTAACTTGTTATGAATGGGAGAAATTTCAGTAGTTACATTCTAGTTACAGCATTTTAACTATTCACAGAGAAATCAAAACATCCTCAAATAGCTTTTTCGTTATAATACATAACTTTCCATGACGATTAACATTGACATTATATTAACTATGGCTAGTTCTTACGGAATGTTTATCCGAGAACATTTAACAGCAGAAATTCTTTTAAAAAATATTGTCGACCCCCTCTGCTCCTTCATTGTTAGATCGTGCCTAACTACCACTAGTTGAATCTCTAATAAGTTACTATTTTTCTTCCGACAGCAATGGAAATTTTCTAAAATATTAATATAAGATTCCTTAAACAATCTTAACAAACTCCTTCAAGGAATCATTACTACTTATAACTTTGATTTTGTGCGAAACTGGCTGCCGAAGGGTTAGCATTTTGACCTTCGGTTGAAAACAGTTTGATTCCCACATCAAGCTTGGATGTCTAGTGATTTGGGATACTCTTCAATGTTGGCTCCGATCTGATTAGCTCTTACGTGCCAAAAAAAAAATTGAGTGACAAACAAACCAATTTCTTCATTTAGTTTTCGATATTGCATGAATAAGTCTGATTCACATTTGTTCGTTTCCTTTCCGAAGAACTAGATTGCTTAGCTTCTCGCTTTGAATTCTGCGAACTATAATAATGCAAATGTTTGCTCGAACCATAACTGAATCATTCTAATGATTTATCTGATTTTACTTCTTCACATTTATAAAATGAATAACAATCCTTAAAGTTTGCTAGATTTTCCAAACACGAACAATATCCTTCAGGAGAGAGTTTTTAAAAATTCCTTCAATTTACCCGTATATCTTTCCGGGATGCAAATGCATAAGATTTCTATTTAGATACATAAAATAAATTGCACTCTCTTCTCCTAACTATTGAAGTTTTGGCCTATTTCCCCATGCTTCATACCGTTATGAGATTTGGTATCAAATGTTTCGGTGACTATATGTCGGCTACTAATAATTGATTAAACGACTCAAAAATTTTTACTCTCCTTTTCTTACAACATGTATAATTGGTAGATATTCTATTAACAAAATGAATAAAATTTTCATCACTATTGCTGCTAGCTCTACTAAAATTCTCCAAACTATGGATGTCAGCTCAAATTCCTCTAACACAATTGTTTTCAAATGACTCACTTAAGCGTCTTTTCACTTGTAGTTAAAATAAATCACCCACGGAATTGTTTCATGAGCAAAAGTAAAACTTGGCTTCGAGATTCCTCAGGTATGTTTTCATTAAACACTTTTCGTATACTGGAATAGATATATAATCCCAGTATTCTGTATTAGTTGGTACTTTAACTGGTTAACAGTTTAATTATTCGAATTATATCGTCAAAAGTTTAATATTTTATGTCTCGATTTTCATTAATTACTTGCATGCGGTTTATTTTATAAGGAAATATAAAAGAGTTTCGCTTATGGGGAGAACTTTTCTCTCGTGTTGTCAAGTGGGATAACACTTGATCGACAGACATCGATCAAATCCATGTACCCATTAAAAGTAAGAACTTTTTTCTTATGGAGAACTCCTACTGCGTAAGTTCTTCTTTTTCCCTCGACTGCTAACAATCCTATCTTCAATGTTATTTCTTTCAAAACTCTAATCTGCAATTCATCTTTGAACATGACATAATATCATCCGGCTGATTGTTTTATGTGAGACTGAATCACTCCAACTAGTTAACTTTGTTTCTGAAAGGCTGTACATAAAAATGATATGAGAGTGTTTATATGTGGTCTAAAGTAGTACATTTTTCAATTGACAATTTATAATTCTTTGGAGTTGAATACACATTGGGTTTAATTTTAAACTACCATTATATATATATTATCCATTTTAGGACAATAATGAATTATATTGCTTCAGAGAAAATTTTAAAACTTTTCAGATAATTAAAAGCATTTTATAATATTTTGAAGGTTTAGTTTAAAAGCAAATATCATTTAAATGCTTTCAGTCAATCTTTCACATTAAGAAAAGCACATTTCATGAAGTAAAAGATTAAGTCTGAATATTTGTTTTGAGTAAGAAAACTGAGTACACTTATTCACTTTACATTTTTTTTTTCAATTAACAAAATTGAAGAAAAGTAGAATCCTCAAAAATGTTTTTCCAGACTTATAAATGAAATTTTTGATATCCTGAAATTAGTTTACGGTGAAAAATTCTTATCCATAGCAATTAACATCATTTTTTAAAATAAAAGTTGACAAAAATTTTGAATATTTGATAGTGAATTTATGAAAACAGTTTTTGTTTTTTTTAATATATTTTTGCTACTTCGAAGTCACCACTATCGATTAACAATGGTGATGTACAAAATTTTAATAAGCTGATTTAATAATCCTTTGTTCTTTAAAGTCTTTCAAAACTATATGTAAGAAATGCAAAGCCATGTAGAGGGGACCTAAATATGAAATTCGCATAGAAAAATATATTACAGTATTGAAGTGTTCGCTAGTTGCAACAAACAAGTGAAAAAAAAACAATCATAAAGGAAACTTTTCATCAACATTTTATTTATCAAGCAGTTTAAAGTAGTAGCTAGAGAGTTTTTTCTGTTATATCTTTCACTGCGCACCTGTACTTCTAGAAGCATAAAACGGTCGACACCGTACAGCTCTAGATAAAAAACGGTTGAATAGTATTTAGCAATCTGGTAAATTCTTATTCCTTCAATATCCTTGCTACAGCTGCTTTATTTTCTTTCGCGTGTCGAAACGAGAAACGTATATCAGCAAACTGTGTATTCCATGCTGTGGGTGATACATGTTGATCGTAATCCATGAGGGAAATGATAATTCAAACCAACAAAGCTTTTTTATCCTCAGTTCTGGAAAACTCAGCAGCGTCATCTTGTGGCATTTCTGCACTGACTTTCCCTTATGAAATCAGCTTATTTAAGTCTTTTTCACCTGACTGATTGTTTTAGATGATTAACAACTAACTTCAAGATCTCTGATGTTTCAAGTAATTTAATGTGAGTTGAACTAAGCACATTAGGTAAATTTGAGCAATATCAAATCATAAGATTATTCAAATTTTATTTTCATTGCATAACTCTCACAATATGTTTTTTGTGAGACATTGTGTAGAAGTTACGATAGGTTGAAATAATAGATTTTTATCCATGCACTGGGGAGAAAAGGTCTCTATTCTTTTTGACCACGAAGTTGACATCCAAATGATAAATATATTTTAACATTATTTTAATAGGGTCTTCTAACGGTTCTTGAAATAAAAACAGTTCTAGCCAGCTTCGAAAATTCTTTATTTCTATATCTTATTAACAAAAAAACAAAAAAAAAACAATATAAGTACATTTTAAAAAAATTATAAATTAAAAGGTAATTTTCATTAAATTCAGAAACATGGCATTTGATTTATTTATTTTATTTATTTATTTTATTACATAACATATATTCAGACTTGTATGCTTGATTCTTGAGATCCGCTTGTAAGTCTTCGTCATGGCATTTGAGTACCTCACTTTACACACTCACTTTGTTGCTCTTGTTGCCAGTCGATGGCAACTAAATTCTTATTGCTACTAAAAGTTTGATAAAATAATTCAGTGTCAATCTTAATATTCTACGTGATATTTGGAAATTCCGTGAAATACCTTTTTTTTTCTCTCTATTCTTAGAGATATATTTTAAAATGTTTTAAGCTATATTAATTTATCCGAAATTGTGTGTGTGTGTGACTTTACATATGAAAAATGTACATTTTGTATAAAATTAGAAATCTTATTTTCACATGGTTTCGGAATTTTGATATTATTACCTAATAATAAAAAAATTGTGTTAGCATGTATTATAATAATAAATCTGACTTAAGATTTATTAAAATTTCGAAGTCATTATTTTACTATTTCTTTCAATATTTTTAGGAATAATCGCAAATCAAATGGTAAATTGTTAAAAATTAAAAATCAGTAACTTGACAATGAAAAACTTATCACATAAATAAGATAATAAATAATATTTATCCCATTAAATGTCTAAACTTTGAAATAATATATAGTGGCAATATACACATATCTATGTGTGTTATTACCATATGAGGTAATATACACATATGGTAATAACATATATACACAATAAGCAAATCTTAAATTATTTCTTACGTAGTGATATGTCACGAATCAAATTTATATCAGTATATAATTATATAGATTATTTCTTATATAAAAAGGTGATATTTGAGCTTTTTATTTGAAATACTAATTTCATACATGAACTATTTTTAGAACTGAAATAACTGCAGACTTTTAAATAATTTCAGACTTTGAAAATCTTGAAGCAAAATCAAAATTGTAAAAATTATATTACATTTTCTTATTTCAACAAGTCCATATATTATGTTACGCGTCAAAATATCGTCTGTAATTTGCAAAACGAGCTTTGAAATTGTAATGTGTGTTTTGATTTCCATCAAACCTATAAAACATGTTAATCATTATAGTCACGTGTTGAGATTTTACTTCCGAAAATTCTATTTTTCTTTAAACAAATTTCAATTTTTGCCTGTTTATTTTAGGGTTGCAATGGGCGGGAAACTTTCAATGATACTGAGATCGTGATCTTTTCTCTTTCCACATTATGCCTTCTCATTTGTTTCGTTTTATTATTGTTCCTTGATTATATGGATTTACTTGATTATATGGATTATAATAGAAACCATTTTTTCATTCATTCTTATGAAAAATAAATTTTGTCAAAAATTTAATAATATAAATGCTTTTGTCTTAACAAAAAATTTATTTAAAGACAAAAATCGACACTCTAAAAATTATTAAATTCAGATACATATTTAAAATTTTAACTTTATAAATCATTTATTTTCTGTGCTGACAGCAGTTTGTTTATATGTCATAAAATCTTCTTCTTCTTCTGCTTTCTTATCACCTGGTCTGAATCAGACCAGGTCCATGACATCCTTCGCCTTCAAAGAATCGAGGACAGCTCCAGGGCTGTATAAAAATTCACGCATTGAAAAGCCAATGCAGCTCAGTAGGTGTTCTTGGACTGGCTTCGTTAGTATTGCACGAAGTGCAGGTGGGAAAGATTTGTTTGGCCTGGGAGAACCGTAGAGTCCGAAGATGGCCGGATCTGAGTCTGGACAATCATCAAATCTAGATTTTAGAACTACAATTAGAGTTAATTTAGCTCAGTCACTACAAACACCCCCAAGTGATTTATTTGGAGAACTTAGAGTAATTACTTTTTAAAGAAATTTTATTCTAAATTCCAAACTTATTTCTTCATTCTTGCAATCATAGCTTGAATTTCTCATATTGCACAAATTTTGTTTGGTATTTTGCTGTTTATAGACAGTGACTGTAATCTAAATACTTTGGGGAATTTTTAATTACTTCTTGTGAAAAATTTTAAGGAAGTAATACATTTTTTATAGAATACAAAAATGTTTGTACTTGGGTGACTTAGAGGCAAGTTCACGTTTTTCGGAATGGTAGGTTTCAGGTTCGATTCCAAGCACTGTTGAAGAATGGGAGGAAGTTAGTATTTCTGCATTCTGCCGGTGTGATAAAATGAAATTTTTTCTAAGTTTCCTCCCTTGTGACAAGTAAAGATGACACATTATGCCTATGCCTGAAAAATGCTCCCGGTAGGCAAAACTTAATGTTAAAAATCAATTACGATTATTTACAAATGTTGGACTATCCACAGTGCGAGATGTCAAAGGATTATACAAAAAATCCCTGAATGTATTTCTGAGGAAAGAAAGCAAAAATATTTTGTAATGAATAAATTGATTTCAATTTTATCTTAAATACTTAATTTTTGCTAATCATTAACATCTGAACTTAATGAATCTCCTTGAAATAAAGCATTGAGTTTTGAGTTTGTTTGTCGCTCAACGGTCATTTTTTGCACACGAGGGCTAATTAGACCGGGACTTACGGTTTAAAGTGGATTCCGAACCACTACAAACATCCATGCCCAAGGTGGGATTCGAACCCACGAACTGTTGAACCGAAGGCAAGAGCGCTAACCATTCGGCTGCCAGCTCGGCACTTGAAATAAAGCAGTTTTCCCACACTTTTCATAAACAAAATTAGGATTCAACTGTTTATGAAGTATCCTACGCAAAACCTTAGAAATCCCTATTCCTTCAGTGGTTTCACGCTGTGAACACCCCAAAATTAAATGTTTGAGTGAGCACTTCACAATGTATTCTTCAAACCAACAAATTCATTTGGAAGAACATATAATGGGAGTCTACTTCGCACACAAATACAATCTGAGTGCAGTGGGTGTTGCTGGAAACACACAATGAATGTCCCACGTGGGGCGTAACGAGATCACGTGTGATTATCGTTAAATTTTAGTTAAAACTCTTTTTATTGATTCTCATATGTGGAGAACGCAATAATTAAAAATGTAAATTTACCACTCACAAAGCAATATATAAGAAACAGTTCATTTTTTTATTAGTCGTAAAGCTCTTTTATTTTATTTATTGATCACATCAATGACTAAAAAAATCATTTTGAAAATGTAAATATTGATAGATTTCAGTTTATGAATTAATAATACAATATTTTCAAAGAAAAATAAATCCATCTTACTTAAAAGAAGTTAAACACTGCTATATGCATTTCATACAAATCATTAATTTAATAGATGCTTTGTGTTATTATCTCTATTGAAACCATGCTTAGTTAGCCAAATTATGAGTAATTGCGCACCTGGATTATTCCTTGAGGATGGTTTACGAAAATAAATATTAGGTTTGATTTATTACTGTTCCCTCTTTTTAATTTTTGGGCATGAGAACTAATTCTATTGGGACTAACGACTTTAAATTAAAAGTTTAATTAAAGTGAACTACAAACACCTAGCCCAAAGTGAGAATCGAATTCAAGAACATTGGAACTGATGTCCAGAGAGCTAACCATTCATTTGCAAGCCGGGCTTATATAGGATGTTGAGGGTAAGGCTTGCTTGCACACTATAAATATGTATTTATAAATACATAATAGCAATATCAGTAAAATAAATTAATATCAAAGGAAAATAATCCTAAGGAAATTGAGTTATGATGCAACCTGTTTGCTGATCACCTGTGTGTGTGTATTTTTAGTAATTACTGTATTATTTATTTCTTTAAACCGTGAAATAATTGTGTAATTGGGGACTAGTGTGTGCAAACTCTAACAGAGATTAAAAATAATTCTTTTAAACATGGTGACCAAACAAAATTTGTTTAAAATTTGACAGTAAATTTTTACCAAAGTTAAATCACAGCAGAAAAGCTGTTCTAGGAAAAGTTGAATCATTTTTAGTGTGATGCAATGCGGTATTTGATTTCTCAAATTATGAAACAAAGCAGTAAATTATGTTTAAAAATTGCAATAACTGCTTTCAGTATTCTATGAAAGCTCATCTAATTTCTCAATATGTTTCTCAGCTAAAAATTACACAAATAGATAGAACTCATGGTCACATGTTGGACAGCAGACTTCATTACCAACGAATATTCCATAAATTTGCGGTAAAATTGTTAGCTCTGTTACCCTATTGCAGCAAATATTCATTCAGTGTTCAATTTCTATGAGTTGATTCTCAAACATTACACATTTATGGGAAAAAAATTTTGATTTTTGGATTAATTTTAATTTGGTCCTATATAATGTTTGGATAACTCTGCTTTTATTGAATATTAAATTATCAGTTTTTATTTTTAAACTTTGAGTGTCTGTGAAGTCAGAAATTATGAAGCTTTGTCTTTTTCTCAGAACTTACTTATTAATCATGAACACAGAATAAATTTCGCCTGTAAGTAAGAGCTGAAAAGTGATTCAAAACTTTAACATAATTTTATAGCATCTTTAATACGTATTGTATACAGAATTTACAAAAAATAAACGCCAACTTAATTTCCAGTTTAAAATCCATTTAATGTATATATAGGAGATACAAATAGTGAAAGAGTTTAATAACAGGATATACATTACCACGAAAAGAATTATTCTAGGAATAAGATTCCATTCGATTCAATTTTATAAAAAAAATTTTTTTATACAAATCAACAAAGCATGACACTTTTATTCTCTTAGCCAGCAACCGCTCAAAGACACGGTTTACAAAGATCAGTTGCCTCGAGCGGATCTATTTAGCATTAATAAAATGACAAGAATAATGCAGCAACAAATCAAGAAAATTCCAAGAATGGAAAACACACCCAAACGTATTGTATTCAATGAACATATTGTTCACCGTATGATAGCAAATACGATATGCTTACACGCGATCAGTTAAGGGGCCAGCAACAAGAAAGAGCGCCCTATTAGCCTAAAGTGAATTTGTTCGTTCATAAACACATTCAGCTGTTAACAAGTTAAAAATCGAGTTATTTAACCCTGATTTACTCGCAACAAGGCGTAACGTAACCCCGTTTTTAAAAGCAAAAACTGCGCATTGCTTTCTTCCATTTCTCGATTCTGTTCGGAATTTCTATTTCACCTGTTCCGCGCTTCCAGTTTGGATCTTCTGAATGTTCCACACGATTTATCTTTCCTTTTTTTAATTCTTTTCCTCTTGCCTTCATCGTAACACATTTCTTGCATGCAGTCACCCTCGGGATATTTCGGCATTTGTAGCCAATAGGGAGAAAAGTGAATTCACGCGGAGGGAAAACACACCGATAAAATAGCCATAAAGAAATCCGCCGAGATTTGACGAGGATCGTCTGCTTTTTTACCTAATGCCAGATTACCGAATGAGAAGAATATTCATAATTGGAACGGGACGAAGCGCGCGTTGGTTGTGAAACTGGAAAAAGTCCTTCGACCAGTCTCCGTCGTAATAACGAAGGACGTTTTTGCAGCGGACTTTGACATTCTAAATTAACACGCAGAGAACTACAGATCTTTTAAAATTTGCTTCAATAGAAAACATTTATGAAGAAATAATCCAAAGTTGACGTCCTTCAAAAGAAATTATTAATTTGTAGCTTATCGCATCTACTTGCATATATTCAAACTTGTTTGGGTGATACAGGAAGCCATGCCGCGATACATTTATGCTCTGTGGCAAAAGTCAGTACATTTTTGCAATATTGATACAGAGGTAAGTTTCGTTTATTGTTTTATTTTATATTAAATTTCTGTTCTGCAACTCATGTAAAAAAGCATCTTTAATTTAAATGTTTTATATATTTTTTTACTAAACAATATACAATTAAACTATCTTAATTCAGCCAAATATTCAATGAAAATTTCATGGACATCAAATAAAAGTTTGCTGCTAAATAGGCGTGGGTAGATGAATAATTTATTACGAAATCAATTTAATTTTTCATTTATTAACAAATATTCTTTCTTTTTTTATTTACTAAAAGACATATTAATACTTAAAATTTAAAGTTATACTACTATTGAAGTATTGAAACTTGTTAATAGATAAGCGTTAATTAAAATGAAAGCTTAAAAAAGTGTATTCTAATATAATTAAAAAATAATCTAAAATCTTCGTTTTAATTATTAGCTATCACCATTTTTATCTATGCATTTTGAATTTTAGAAAAACATTGGAAATTATTTATTTTCCCAGGTCAGAATCGCAAAACGTGAAACAATACAATTAAGAAACCAACTTCTTTAGTTTTAATTATAATCTTCACCAAATGGAAAGAAAAAAGTAATAATAACAGATATTTTTCAATTTAATAAACTTTACAGTTTATAATGCTATATTTCATAAGTTTATCTTTATAATCAAATTTATTTCATTATAGTTTATTATATAAAGCATATTTTTAATCTAATTATATCTTTTTATTATGAAATCTATATGCTACAAAAGACGGGAAATTTTTTTTTTATATACTCACAGAATAAAACAAAAAATCCTTAAAGAGATAAATTTTCAGTTAAATTTTTTTAAATAATGAAAGAAAAAGATTTAGTTTATTTTATCGGACAGGTTAAAAGTATAAAACATATCTTAAAAACATTATTCTTAAAAAAATTAATCATCTTTTAATTTTCCATGTAACATTGTTTTTATTTGAATAATATTGCATTTTTTATATTCAATAAAAAACAGGAGGGAAGAGATAGGTTATTTTTTAAGCTGTTGTAAGTAGAGTTACTTTCGGTTACATGTTTGAAGTCATATGAAAGAAGAAACACAATCGAATAACTTTTTAAAAATAAGATCAAAGGTTTAACTAACTCTGATAGAGTGCATTATAAATAAAATTTTCTCACGATAGAAAATAAGCGAAAATATCCAATATTTCGTTTGTTTATTTTACTCTTTGATTCATCGCTTAAAACAATGATTCGAATATATTTTTAAATTAGATATTTTTAATTATAATTAATGACAATCGAAAGGAGAAAGAAAATAGGAGATTCTATTTGTTTATTTTCTCTCAGATGCATTGGATAAATTAAAATAGGGATATTTTATAAAGATATTTATTGTATACATAATTTTCGAATAACTCAAAAGCGAAACACTGGAAAATATTTCGTTACATTGTTTAATTTTTAATCAAATTCAGCAAGTTTCTTACGTGATAAATTTTTCTAGTCAATAAATAGAAAATATTTCTAATACTTTCTATTTATGCTCCATTCAGTTTCAACAGTTTATTTCTTCATTTAGTTTGAAACATTTCTTAGTAAACTAATTAGAACAGAATATATAAATTTCAATAATGGCTTAAATTTTTCGAAATTAAAATGAATTAATGTATATTAACTTAATCTTATGATTTTCTGTGTTCTTATTATGCTTCATAAATATATTTACATTTTGTTTTTACTTTTGTGAAAAAAAATTATTAAAAATGTTATCTTTTTAAATAATATGAATGAGAACTCATATGTAAAAATGTAAACTTGTTTTTTTTATAATTTGTTTTAATGATCGTAACTCAACAGATATGAGCAAAGAATATTTATTTTAAATCAGAAGCATTATTTTTTCTAAATATAAATAAATTAAATAAGAAAATTTTCTGATGTGCATTGCGATTTAATTCGCTGCAGTTCATAGATTATCATCATACTTAATGTTTATAAAAAAAAGGGAAGTACACTGACATATAGAAAAATACTTAATAATATTTATATACATAACTATTCATTAAATAATCTGTCTTAAAAGATTTTACTAATCTTAATAAGTTTAAACAGAAAAAAAGTTATTAAAATATAATTGACATACATAAATGTATTTTGGATGCTATTATATAATTCTAATATATAAGAATTATTTAATTTCTATTGTTAAAAATTAAAAACTTCATTGCGATTGATTAATTTTAAAACACATAAGTATTCATATAATTTATTGCATTAGGTGTCTTTGGTAAAGTTTCCATACACCTGAAGAAAAATCAATTTCTTTGAGAGACAATCATATGGAAACTTGGGTACAAAGAAGAAACTTATTTTAAATGAAAATTTATTTGTATTTATTTATAATAATCCTTATATATTTGGACAATTTCGTGTACTTTTGATGAATCTCAGGCAGATATAGTCTTCATAAAGAAATATAAATTTAATTTTTTTAAATTTGCAATGACATTAGAGATAGTTTTAGCAAATTCCATCTTTTCGTTAAAATCATCGGCCTTGTAAAAAAATATTGATTTAGACAATTTTAGGAATGGGATTTGTAATCTTTATCTCAACTAAATTTTCGGTGTTTGTTTCAGATGTAAAAGGAAAATATTTCAACCTTTAATTATGAAAACTTAATGTGTTACTTTGTACAGTATTATAAATTTTAAAAATTTAAGATTTATACAGTTTAGAAGGAATTTTCAATTTTTAGACTGTTATAATACAGGAGTAAGGATTCTATCTTTAATTTACAAAAAACCAATTTGTAATTTCTATAAAAACCCTTTTAGGATTATGAAATTCAAAATGTTAAAATTTGGTGAAAAATCTCCTATTCTAAGGTGTCAGATTTATACCTTTTTGTACATTTGTAAAATTTTTGTTTTTGTATATTTATATATTCTCAGTAATATTTGTTGATAACAGTAGTTTCTTAAATATATATAATGTGTATTAATAATATTTTTTAAGTTCACTTTGCACTAGTTTGTTCAAAATTTTAATTTTTATAGAATAGAGTATGCTAACTCAAATATTCTCATTAAATATTTTTAGTGATGAAAACATTCTTACAGCAAGGTTTGCTGCAATAAATAATTTCCTCTTTTATTAACATTTTTTACTCAAATGAAGTACACTGATTTTGCCAGTCAATGAACTTACTTCATTTTTTTTTTAAAAAGAGTCCATAAAAAAAGTAAGAAAAAAAAGAGCTCGTAACGTGTTAAGTATCTAGTTCAATAGAAGAGATAAAATCCTCGATGAAAATTAATCGATAAGAGAAATGATTGTTTTATCGTAACTTCACATTATAGGGCTGAAATCATGAATAGCTCGTTGTTGAAATTGTCTGTCAGATCTTAAGTTATGAATGTATGAAAAAGAAACTGATAGAACTTGCATAAATTTATCTCACTTGATAACATGAATTCACGAAACAATTCTGATGATGAAAAATCGAAAAGAATGATCAAGTTTCAAAGCATTTTGTTATCATAATTTATAGTAAGCAAATTGAGATGAATTTTATCGATGATTATATCGCTGTCTTGAAGATGGCGCCTTGAGAGCATTGTATTGATAAAAAAGCGTTCAATAAATTCGCACATAATTAAATAATTTTTTAAATATTTTATAAAAAAAATAATAATTGTTTCAAGGGACATTAAGATAAAAAATTCTCTGACTTAATAAAGCTCTTGAAGCATAATTTTCGAAATGAATGGCGTGGTAATATCAATCATTTTCTAATTCCAGGAATGAATGTTCATAAAAATTTTTAATTTCTTTTTATTTATTCTTTTATTTTGTATTATTACTTTAATATGTAATTCAATAATATATTAACAGTAAAAAATATTAATGTAATCTAAATATTCATGGAAATTCAGTTGAATTTCTTTGATTGGTTTATTCAAAATGAACATTACTCTTAAAACAATTTTTCGTGATTATTTTTCTTTATAAGACTTGATGCGATTTCTAAAAATGAAGTTAGATAAAGCTCTGCAGTATTTTCTTGGTTAGTTTTGAATATTTTAAATTTTAAGAGAACTAAGCTGATTTTCATAGCTGATTATAATGTGAAATGTGTGTAATTATGACAAAGAAAATAAAGTCCTCAATTTATCAGAATATGATAAATAGAGGACTTTCTTTCGTTTCATTTGAAAACATAGGAATCTACTCATTTGAATAATTAAGAGTAGTAACTGATAGTCTGCTGTGAATTTCTTATTGATGTTCATGTAATGAGCCATGGTATGTTTATTATGTTTTGATGAAGTGTTAGGTTATGAGTGCTTACACACTCACAAAAAAGAAAAAATATAAGGACAAACCTTATATATTTTTTTTGTGAGTGTATTTAAGCAGCATATCCTATACTTAAGACCACAGTTAGAATGGAAAAAGTAATATAAAATAAGTATCTATACACATTGATTGTGCTTGCAGCTTCTTTATTGCTACTTAATAAATTTGTGGGAACCGAGTAAAATAATTGGCATGCAAGTAGTTTTAATTCGTGGGTGGTAGGTGACTAACCTTTTTAGTGAATTTTCGGGAGATAAAAAAAAGATGAGTATTATTCTACGTATTTGGAAGTCTATAAAAAATTTTGTAATTATTAAAAATGAAAATCTATTCGTTATCATTTACTAAGTAGAATAAAATCGCAAAATTGTGATATTTGATTATAAACGGTCATTTTTTTCTTAATTAATTAAAAAAAATTCATTATTTAATCAAAATGTTTTAATGGGTTTCTTTAAATTTGTTTTCTTGAAAAATAAGCATTTAGATTAAAAAAGTTAATTCCCTAAAGAAGGGAAATTATTTTACATAAATTATATTATATTAATATTATTTAATTATGTGTGTATTTTAATCACTTTTACTAATTATGAAAACATATGCCTCTATGAGAGTTTTTTGCCCTTCAAATTGGTGTTAGGCCAAATGTTATTTACTTAGAGCTATTCTTATGTGTCTATTCTTTCAAGAAGTTTGTAAGTTTGTTTATTAAATATTTTCTAGAAAAGTTTCTGCTATTAATTGATTTGCTGTGAAATATTTTCTAGATAGGATTTTTAATAATGCATGATCTTAAAAATTTCATTACACACAATCTTCTTAAGACAGAAAACTCATAGTATTTTGATTCCTGATTAAGTTTAAAACAATTTACATCAAAACGTCACACTTAGCCTCGACAACAATTTATCTTACTACCAGAACCCTAAAAGTAGGCGGTGAAGAGGTAGCCGAACCCGAGACACCAAATAATCCAGCCCATGCTAATGCAAGCGTAAAAATCGATAAAGCGGAGGAGAAGCGTAGGATAAGATGATGGGACAATATTTTGAAACTGCAATCAGTGATTCATTCCCCCAGATGAAGAAGGAAAGAAAAAAAAATGATTCACCCCACACGATCCGTTCATCTTTTCTCAGCCCGCATACATACGCGTGGGGGAGAAGATGACTCCACGCCCTCTATCCAGACTGTCTGCTTCTGTAGCTGGTTCATATGTTCCACGCCTTCATAATTTGAGTTTAATTCACAGTAGGATTACGGTATATGTGCTAGTAAATTTGTATCTCTGGGTCAGAAGTTCTCAAAGTGTTCTTCCTGATTCTTTTTTAATTCCTAATCACGCGATTCAAGTTGTTAAAGTTTAATTAATTCAATAAAAAAATTACGCCAACTGTATTATATTAAAAAAAAGCAGTGCCAATTTTGATGTTAATTTGCTGTGGAAAACATTAACATATCGTATGATATTACTTGTTGATGCCATCATAAATGTAACACGATATTTAATGAAAATTTTATTTTTGAAAATAATTTTTATCTTAGTTCATTGTCGTCATAATTTCCCCCACTGAAATTATTTTTGAAAACGTAAGCTAAAAAATTAGCGTATCATATGGTAGATGTAGATAAATATAACATGCTATAATTAATATATGCTAAGAGATAAATAATATGTAATGCTAATAAAGATAAATATATGCAATAATTAATAATAAAAATTCTAGTAGATTAATTCTGCTCTAAGGTTTATATATTAATGTTATTCCCTAGTCTTAAGTTTAAAAAAATACAGTAAATATTCTTTTGCAGCTATTTTGACATATGTACGTTTTTAAATCAGAAATTTTAGAGCCACTCTGTAGATCTCTACTGTATATGTGCATTCTGTAGATCTCTACTGTATTAGATCTCCACTGTATATATGCATATATAATAGAATAACATCTTTAACCTTTTATACCGCACAGCATGATCTTAACCATCTCTTTAACAAGAACACATACATTATGCATATTTCAAAATATTTTTCGCACATATTCTTTATTTCTCTACACCGCCGTATTTTTGTTTAAATACTTTAGCTTTTTTCCTTCTTAAAGGAGCTGGATTGAGGAGGATATCTTAAATGATTATCACATTGTCCACCGAAGGAACTTTGACTAATGAGGAATTGAAATAGTATCGACCATTACAAAGTAGATTTCGTGAGGCTGCAGTTCTTTTGCAATTCCGAGACCACATTATTACAGGCTCAAATATCGACCTCATCACGTGTCCAATTTACAGAATCATAAGATAGCTGTGTTTAGCTTTTTTGGCTTATATACAGGCTACCAGGAACTTATCATTATAACCTGACCTAACCAAGGGATACAGTGCACTTTAAAACATTATGGAACGATAAACTTAGTATATTATGGTCATAAAAATATCACCCAGTAATCCAAGATGTATCAGTTACAGTACAATGAATCGGTGAAGAGAAAATGCATTGGTGAAGAAATCTTTGGGAGAATAAAGAACTGCTTGTGTTATTAATGTAATGATATACATACTTACATGATGTATATAATATATACATATATAATCTCCATCAAATTATTTTTTAATGTAAATTGTTTTCATTTACATTATAGTAATGAAGCTACAGATTAATTATTATTTCACAGATGAAATTCCTTTGCAGATATGCAAGAAAATGTGAACTTATAATAATAATAATAATCAATAGAAATTAATCGCGTAGTTGCTTCAAATGAATCTGGCCGCGAAGAGATGGAATGTTAATTAAGATTGAAAACACAAAACTATATGAGCAAGCATTTTTTTCTTCTCGTTCCTGAAGGTCATGTTGCAATGTGTTAGAGAAGGATGCATTTTTCTAAATTGATATCTTGATCAAAATGTTCATGAAAACAGATTAATATGTGGTATTTATTTGCGGCAATAATACGTTTGCGACAGGTTTTTTTGTGGAAGCCAATTTCAGACGCTCATTCATCTGCTGTATACTTCTAAGAAAGAAAAAACACTGTTTATTCGCAGCTTGTTGTGTGAGTGGAATGTTAGATTGGGATTTTTTTAAAGCCTTGACATTTAATAGGCGGATCACACCCATGCTTCAGGAAGTAATGTAGTCCAGTAATATGCTACAATTTTGAGACGAAAAAAGAAAAATAACATGGAAGAGGACTCTAAAAAAGTTTAACTGCCGTTTTCTTTCTTTCTTACTATCTTAAGAATAAGAATACGTAACGATTTCTTAAAAATTATTTGAACGACAAAGTTGTGTTAGATCAACTTTGCTATTCAAATATTTCCATGAATCCATGAATTTGCACTATAACTTAATTCTAACCTGAAACCTGTAAAATTATAATGAATAGATTTTTTGTGCAATCAAATACTCTTGCATAGACGTTGTATGGATATATGTATAAAATATCTGAACATGTAAGCTTGGGTTCCAAACACACACGGCTAAATTCTTATGCGAAATAATCACCGAGTACAAAATAAATGATTTTCTCTTAGAATTATTTTTTTATTAATTTTTAGATAAAAGCATTGTAAAATTGGCATGTCATGATTTCTTTGGCGTGTCTTAAATTACAATATTTTCTTTAGAAAAATGAACAATTTGTAAAAAAATAGAATTATATCTGTGAAAACGACAGTTTTCAAACTTTTAGTTTTTTTCTGTTTGATAAAAATGATTATCTATCTTAAGAAATTAACTTATGTTAAACTTATTGTTACAGCCATAAAATAGTTTTAAGATTTTTATTCTGTATATTCCCCAAATTTGATCGATTTCTATTAAAATTTTAGAACAAAATCTTATAATTCACATGATTCATTTATAAATATCATAACTATTGAATCTTTATTTAAAATAATTATATGCTGAATTCGTAATCTTTATACAATTTTTAATTTGTATGATTAGCTGTTATAATACAAGTCACAAAACTGAAAATTGAATATTAAATTACATAGGTAAATATTATTAGTAAATATTTGAATTATTGTAATATAAGCATTATGTATATAACTTTATTTCTGAGAACAGATAAAAAAATTCTTGTAAGAAATAATATAAATATGATTTTAATTGTATAAAAAATATGACTTTGATTTTTTTTAGTTCATCATAATCTAAAAGCATTTATAATTTTAATATCCTTTCAAAATTGTTTGTAATAGAAGGGGGATGTCCTTATTTATCGGGATATGCTAGATGCTAAGAAGTTTTAATTTTTAAATTCAAAATAACATATAAATCTGGAAAATTTTGCTAAATTTTAGTTTTTGATATTTTGTTGATAATAGTGTTTATATTAAAAATGTTATTTTCTTCAAACTCTTTTTTTTTCTTCAAATGTAAACTTAAGAATGTTTTGAATGGAAATTTCTTGCTTGTTTTATATTCTTTGAATGATGAATATCAAAAGGACAAACTTCTAGAGTCTAAAAAAATTGCAATAATGTTCATAAGCACATAAAATAAGACAGTATCTATGAGTAACTCAAATTAAGTCTTTTTTTTAATATTTATTTATTTAATTTGCAAATACTGTAATAATTTTCATGAGGAAACATTGATAATAAGCAGTATTTTTTTTAACATTTGTACCTCTAATTAAATCATGGATGTTTTCATTTAATACAAAAAATTCCCCTTTAACGCTGAAATGAGAAGTGGTACAGATTTTTATGTAAAAGGTGAATATATATATATATATATATATATATATATATATATATATATATATATATATATATATATATATATGTATGTATGTATGTATGTATGTATGTATGTATGTATGTATGTATGTATGTATGTATGTATTTGAAATATAATTCATAAGAATCAACGCAAGTTTGGCTCTAAACTATATCTATTTTATGTTACACAGAGTCATTCAAAATGTATTTACTTTACTGAATTCAAATGTCCTATATAAACATAAGAAAATAGTAAAAACATTAATTGCAAGATTTACGTAACTAAACACAGTGAATAGTGGTTTGATTTCAAGATTTGTAAGTGTTAACCTCCAATGCAGAATTCTAATCCATTGTCTTAATCAAAATCACGTTTTAGCAGTCTCCTTTTAAGCAATCAAATACAACTGGTAAGCAATTCCCGAGAAAGGAATAAAAACCAATCAACATTTCTGAAGTACGAGACGTTAATTAGATTACATACATTGTGCTGTTGTTATCTTACTGATCCAATTCAACGTTTTCAATTCCAGTCTCCCTCCGGTAGACAATTTTACACAAGAAACAACTGAGTAACACAATTGACGGAACAAAGGCAATAGCAAACAAATCGCCAGGCGAAATAACAGTGATTGTCGCCTACTTAGTGCCTTCGACGGCTGATTAATTAAGCAAGCACCCAGTGGAGCATATCGATGTTTTATTTTGCTTCTATTTTACACAGCCGGAACACAATTCAAGATAATCTTTCCCCCGGAAATAAATATAAAAATAAAAACCGGTAGTCACAGATTAACAATCGATTATTGTTATTAGAAGTTTTGTAGATAGCATTGAAAAACATGAGTCATAATGGACTTAATTGGTCTACTAAAAGTCAGAAAAAACTCTTTACTTTTATGCTTATAATCATTATAAATTTAATGCTTTAGTGTTTTAAAGTTATGATCCTTGTATTAAAGAGAATGAATTTCTTGTTTTATGATTCATAACTTGAACAAATATCAACTACAAGCACCTTGCACAAAATTATATTTGAACCTCCCTTCCGTACATCTGATATTTCATTGCATATTAATCATTGTCTTGGCCTTTTAGAAATTATGAGTAGTATTTACTGTCGCAAGTAAGAAAACTGAAAATATACATTCTTATAAATACGAACACACGTATCGAAAAATCAATATCCTTTTTTCTTATAGTTCCCTTGTGACAAAATATTGAGCAATTTAACTCCCGACTCCAGATAACACTATCTTCATAATCAGAAGAACATGCATATTGATCATAGGCTGTGGCATATCAAATACTTGTTCTTCCAATAGATTGATATAAAACTAAAAAAAAATTGACTGGATAAAATTTAGCTTTCACTTTTAGAAAGCTGAATGAGCAGACTATAACACCACAATTTAAAAAAAAGCATTTCATAAACTATCAACACATTAAATTCTATTTCAGCGCAGATACTTTTTATATCCTAACTTCTTGATTAAACAATAATACAAAACAGCAAGTCTCAAAAACCCCATTCTCTGCTTATCAAAAATAAAAGAAATCCGAATAAACACCGGGGTACTTTTAAATTTATATTCTGATGGAGACAAAGGCCAGAATCGAATGAATGAACTTTTTTATATAGATTATTGTGAGTGATTCGATTATGGAGAGAAAGTTCGTGGGCCTCTGGGATAGAAAAAAATAAATAATAAAATGGAAATCAACAGATCCCCAGAATCATTTCTGTCGCACCAGGAATGTCCTTCCGATTTTCCACAGTGATTTATGGCCAGTTGATTCAATAGTCTTACACGCAAGCAGGCAACCGCGCATCAGCAGCAATTTTCCAATGTTGTACTCCGTCCAATTTTACGCTGGAGCGCAGGAAAAACGTCCTCACGACTGTTAAATTACGGTTCATTGTTATGTGCGGCGACTCGGCTTATGTCCAAGGGATACGGTTTAATTGCGTAAAATGCGCAAAGGCCTGTTAAAGTTGAATGCGGAATGCCTCGGGAAAAGAAATCTTAAGAAAAGTAATTTTTCTGCGAAGAAAATCGACTGATCATTGCTGTTGCTTCTGATCATTTCCTATTTCCGACTTGTTATTTTTTCATAAAAATGTAATTTTATTTTTCTTTCCCAATGTAAGTATTTGAATTTGATGGCGAGCAGTAATGTTATGTGAATTGTTGTATAAAATAAATTCTAAGTTCTTGCTTTGTTGGAAGTGGGAAAGGACAATGCTCCTGGTTGATTTGTAAACCTTAGCCACTGCTTTAGGAAAAAATTTTTTTACATTTTTTCATATGACAACAAAACATTCAGTGCTTTTACTAGTGAACATAAAGAACGTTAAATAATTTTATTTTATAATTTATTCATTAGTAAAAACATTAATTTATGAAAATAAAATTCTTATAATATTATTAAAATAACGTAATTATCCTAATTAGTTAGGAATATAACATGATATTTTTTTAAGAAAATAAATTTATAATTCCTAATTGTTTAGGAAAAATAATATTGAATAACACAAAAATAAAAATATATTCTCGTAATTGAGTTCGCATCAAATTCTAAAGATATGAAAATTTCTGAAAATTAATAGGTTTCAAATATGCAGCATATTTGGCTTCATTTACTTACCAAAATTATAAAGCCTATGCTTTTACGTAAGATTAAAATTTTTCAGTTAAAATTTAACTTTTTAACATTATTTAAATAAAATAAAATATAAAAGTAAAAATATTAAATAAAATTAACCATATATATATATATATATATATTATATAAATTACTAGTTTGTTACCCATACAATACGTAGAATTTGGCTTAAGATTGTGATTACTAATTAGAAGGGAAATTGCCATCAATTTAAAAATACATTAAAAATTATTTATTAAGCTAATTATTTTATTATTATTTCAAATTATATTGTTATTTAAATAAATATCATTCCGATCATTTTCAGATGCTAATTTATAGTTATTAATTTACTTAATATTTTACTCAGTTATTAGAAATAGTAGATGCACATATATATTCTCAAGAGGAGAATGAATATACTGGTAAAATATAAAAAATAACTTGTAGGTTATATATTCGAATAAAATAGCCACCTTTATAAAAATGGAAGGAGAGAATATGAATTTCAAAATACAGCTTAAAGCGTAGGAAAATTGCATTCACAAATGCACAGCTTCGTAGTATTTATTATATACATTTATTCAATAAAACATAATTTAATATCTTCAGACAAAAAATTATGTAAAATTGCTTGCGAAATATTTTAATTTATTGAAATAAGGAAAGTACTAACAACTCAATATTTGATACTGAAAATTTTCTGATGGTTTGATTTTATTTCCATATGAGGGCTAATTAGAACAGGGCCTACAGTGGATTCCAAACCAAAATGGGATTCCCATCTACGAACTGTTGAACCGAATGTAAAAGTATTAACCATTCGACTACCAGCTCGGCGGAAATTTTCTGAAAAACGTGAATCATGAAAGAAATTTTATTTATTTTTCTCTAAAACTCTCGCGAAACAATACTATGTTTGATTTGATCTAATCTATTAGAATCAAAACATTCTATAACTGCATTGGAAATTAAAGAAGTGAAAGTTGAATAAGTTTGATGATAATTCGTTGTATTATTATATATTATTGCATCCCAGTCATAGCTCAGGATGTAACATTTCTGGTTTTTACACGCACTTTTCATATTCTTGAGTTTTCTGTTTCTTCAGTTGTGGTATGAACCTAAGGCTTATGAACTATGTGTGAAAATTTAAAAAAAAAATAAACCTGTGTAATGTAAATGCCTTATAATAAGTAACATTTACCAATTATCCTCGATGAAGTAATTTAACTATATCTTGTTCTTATCTGTTTTCAGTTTATTAATTAGCAGTATTTTGGTTTTGATTTGAAAATTCGAATAAAATTAAGCTTTCTAAAATTCGAATTTTAACTGCTTTAAAAATTTGAATAATTGAAAGATTTACTGTGATTCGCATGATAATTTCTCTACAAAAATAATTAACATTAGGAATAATGACAAATCTCTCATTCCACATTTGTAAAGAGCTAATTACAGTAATACATTTCATCATAAAAATTTTGAAGTAGGCAGTGATAAAAATAGGAAAATATACCCGAGTCTTGTGTTTAATAAAATCTTTTCTTTTAGATGTTTAATAATTTAGAAACTTTTTAGATTATTGGACTTCGAATTTAATAATAATAGTAAAAAGTAAATAGTGAGAAGTACTTTAGTACGAAAATTATATGATTGTTTATTGAAAAAGAAGTGATATAAGAATAGAGTATAAGAAATAAAATGTTATCTTAAATACTTACCATATCGACTTTTCCTGTGGTGTCTTTCTTTTACCTCAAATATTTTAAAATATGTTTAAAAATTCCCCAGATAATTTGAAAAACTTTTAGTCAGTATTTTAATTATTATTTTGACTTCATATAAATATTTCATGCATTTGTGAATAAGCGCAAGTGATTATTGACACTAAAACAAAGATATGCCTCCATGAAAGGAATTTCTTTAATGTTTCTATTACATCCTAAAGTACGTCCTGTTGGGCAACATGTCATAGTTAATTATTTTACAACATAAGAAAAATTATTACTTTACGTTGTATCATAAAATTGTCGACTTTATGACCAACATTTGTATCATAAGAAAAATTAATACTTTAGTTTTGATGGGTAACCTAATCTAAGACATTTGAAAAGTAGAGAACACTCCTTGTGGAAATTTAATAATGAACAAGATTCGTTTCTGAGTTTATGATTTATCTTCTCATTTGAAATTCTAGGCAAGAATCTGTCTTACATGAAGTCCGTTTTGTGGACTATATGGTAAAAAAATAACAGATCATAATGGTTTATTTGATATTAAACATTATTCAAAATTGAAACTACAATACCAAGTAAGAATCGCAAGCTGATCACATTTTAAGCTGCTTGGGACTTCTCTAGCAGGAAATTTTCACATCTCCTCTTCTTGTTTCCGACTTACTTACTACTCGTCAGTGGATTTATGGATATATGGATATATTCATGGATAAAATGTGACTCCATCAGATCTCTGGAAATAAGAACCAACCAACCAAGAATCGTAAGATAATTCATGTGCATATGGGACTGTTCCTTTAAAAATTACCGTTTCAAATCAAAAGAAGTGTTGTTGAAAAACTGACATATAGATGTTGATACATTACTTCTAACGCAAATGCAAGATAAAGTGCATGTTTTAATGATGCCATGTAGCCTCAGATGAAATTTTAAAGTATTTTTGAACTCAAACATAATTTAAATCCATAAATATGTATTTCCATTTTAGTTTCCAGTAACAATTGTAATCAGTTATTAATACAATCAATGTTATTAATATTTTAATGTAGTAATAATTCAATTATGGTTGAATCTGGTGACGATATTTATCATTTAAATATTTCAACTTATGACAAGCATTTCCATGAATTCTTTTCCACTTTCAATAATATTGTCTTTTTCTGAAAAAATAACTTTAAAAGCAATGTTAAAGGAAACGATACAAGTCATAATAAGATTTATAGGTCATATCGCTGTCTTGTGCTTTACCTATAACTACCTATACTAATATATAAAATGGTGTAGCTTATAAAAGCCTTGTCAGATGAAGCAATATATTGTATTACCTAAAAAACTAGGCTGTAAAGATAATCTTAAAGGTTCCAAATATAAATACAATCACCGATAAAGACTGGTAAATAATTTAGCAGTACGCAAATATGTATAACAACGAACCCAATTGAATTAAACTCAGATGATAATTGCATTCACGTTTGAAGATTCCATGATTAACATTTTAGTTATGATTTGGAAATGGTGGAATGTATTATTAGGGTGGATCAGAAGACAGGAATTCGTTCTAATACTGTTAGAGTTGTTGTTTCTAATCTCCGTGTCCAGCCTCTGCTAAATGAGATTTACGAGTTTATTCATCCTCAAAAAGTCATAGGCTGGCATAGGTAAATCGAATAGGTCGACGTAGGACAATCCTACACTCCTAAGAATATGTTTACTTGCAAAATACAGCTCAAGATGACATAAGTCATAGATGGAGGGAAAAGGCAGCCTATGTTAGTCTAAAGACCTGAGCTCCAGAGGTAGAACTTCTAAAATATTGATATGGAGTACCTTTTTTCTTGATTTCCGATCACCCCTAGTAAAAATCCGGAGAAATTCCGGAAAATCCAATGATATAATCAAAACTTGTCTCCCATGGTTATTTTTCATTAAGAACGCTTAGCTGATCTCATCATAAGAACGTCTAAGTTGAGTTTTAAGACTTTTTTATGATCAGCCTGAATGTCCTGAATCATCTAGCGGCTTAAAAATCTTCCTTAATTGACTGTTTACAGGATTACTTGGGATACTAAGTTGATTAACATACTTTTTTAGTTGGTCGCAAACACAAAAGTCTGTTTGCATTGCTTGTGATTAGAAATGTCTATGTATTTTAATGGTTACTATGTACTTCATTTGCGTTACAATGTAATGAGGTACATAGTAACCATTAGGTGGCAAAGGAAATCGTTAAAGCCACCGTTTCATTTGTGAATATTTCACATTAAAGTTTGAAATTTTTATCATTTATTTACTTCGAGCTTACCAATATACATGTTTTACTATTCAATTGCATACTATTCATTCTCAGTGGTGAAATTTCGATCTTAAACAATTCAGCATATTTTTCATTACATTAAGACCTTAAGAAATTGAATGGTAATGTAAATTTATTTTATAAATACTAATAATATATAACCACATACTATACAAAGTATAATAATTTTTTTTATAAAAATATAACATATTTTTTATAAAATTGAATCTGAAATTTAAATTAGATTTCAATAATTAATTAGTTTATAAATCGCAAAATATAATTGCAAAATATCAAAAATATAAGAAAATTTTTGTTAATCACTGTTTATAGTGAGAAATTAGTTTTTATATAATAAACAACACTCAGATTTACGAAGAAAAATTATTACTTTTCTCAAAAAACCTCTTTTGTTAAAAAAATTTTTTTATCTGAATATATTTTAAAATTTTACTATTCTTTTGGGAATATCACAAAATATTAAATTGAATTATTTGAAACATTAAACTAAAATAATATGATATTTTTATAATTTTATTTCCTAGTTTATATTAATACATTCGAAGTGCACAAATATTAAATTTATATTTTTATGCTGTATTTTAAACTATACTATTCTATATTGTTATACTCTATTTTAAAATTTTAGCTGAATATTATTTCTGTTATCCATTATATTTTCTTTTTAAATGTAATTTTTCTTATTATTGATAATAGATATTGCTTAAGTTATAAATAATGTATGCAAAATGATATCATGAAAAACTTAAATATTGGGACAAGCGGCGGCGATTCTGATAGTTACAATAAATTCTGTCAAGATTGAGAGACATACATTGAAAGAAATAATCGGATATGAGAATCATATTCTCTGGAATCTTCAATTAATGTTAAGTCTGCTGTAGTTCATAAATAGTTTTATAAAAGCTGATTATTTATATGAAAATGAACTTTAACTTATATAGATATTTATTTCATCATTTATATTGTTTTCTTTTTTGATCGTTAATAAAGAATATTTAATTCTAAAAAAATTCCACTATAAATATAGCAAGAAATATGGATCCTTTTCTTCTGTGCTTTCTTAAGAATTAAATATTCATTATGAAATGAAGAAAAAGGAAGTTATTTTTATCATCAAAATAAATCATCTAAGAAAAACGTAATATGCCTAAAATAAAATAATGAGGCGTGATTATTCACCATAAAACATATGTAAGCGCGTCATACTTTTATTTACGTGATCATTCCTCTTTTATTTTTGCAAATTACATCAGATTAAATAGCAACAAGTGTTGCATTACAAAAATTTATGTAATAAGAAATCATAAATTGATTAAAGATAATTATATCGTGAAAATTATACGGTTCGTTATAATTAATATGAGTTATCTTCTGTCTAAATAATGCATATTTTGACTCATTCACCCGAACCCTAGATCATTAAAATGAAAGTTTTTCTTTGTGAATACATTTTATCTATTACAGAAATTATATTTACATCATAAAGTAAATGTTCATAGACAATGTGAAACTGTTTTATTCAGTAATATATTCGTTTCATAAGATATTTATAATTTTTATATGAGATGAATTTTAAATTTCCTCCAGTTGAAAACTAAATTATATGAGGATTTTAAATGTGATATTTTGGAACAGTTTTCTTGGAAATAATTTTTGTTTTTAATACTTTATTATTATTAATTTAAATAACAATTATTTCATTACTTAAAAAATTTATCAGGTTTTTTCGTTTAAATATACATTTAATAGTAAGGCTTTTAATTAAAGCGAGAATTGCCAAATTAAAACTTAGAAGTTATTTATTTTTATGGATGAAAACATTTATCTTTTATTTACAAGAAAATCTCACACAAAATTTTATAATTTTATGAGTGATTTGCTTGCATTGATTGATTCCAGAACAATTAGACTTATAAAAGTTTTTTTTTTTTTTTTTTTTAATTATACAGAGACAGCAAGTTTTAACACATTCATAGGGAATTCTTGAAGTACATTAAGGACTCTATTTCATGTTATTATGATATGGGTTTATGTTGGTAATATTCATGGAAAGTGCTGATTTTGTAAATCAGATTTATAGAGCGATATTTTGTTGAATACTCACCACATAAAGTTATTTATGTAAAAATTTCAAACAAGGAAGTTTAACACTATCCTAACAGTGTATTGAAAATTAAGTAAAAAAAAATACAGAGGGTAGTAACGCATTTTTAGAACGATTTCGACTAAGAATTTTAAAAAAGTAAATGTTTTGAAATAAAATTTTTTGGCAACAGCTTATTATTTGAAATGAGAAATATCGTCTGCTACTTTTAAATTTGTTGTTCTTTCAAAATGTAGCATGTAACAAGCTGTGGATTGAGGGATATGCCCACCACAATAGATGGATTCTGGAAAGTAGTGGAAGAGGAATGGAAAGCAATACCCCTGGAAATTTTACGAAAAGCTCTTCTATCATGGAAATCACGATGCAGACTTCTAGTCCAGAAAAAAAGCATCAGATCGAACATTAAAAAAATAGTCTTTACATTTTAAACATTAATAAAACGGCCCCAAAATCGTTCTAAAAATGTGTTAATACCCTCTGTAGCTACACTTTCCGCCAAAAGTCTGCGTACAGAGAACATTATTCTTTATTCACACTAAAATATCCATTAATTTCATGAGTGAAAAAAGCAATACACCCCAATGGATTCATTAAACTTATACATTTCAATTAACGAAACAAATAAGCCAACTTGTCCCAAAATTTAAGAATACTCGTCAAATGACATTCAAAAGCTTCGTCAAAAATCAGCAAACACTTAAAAAAAATTAGCATTCACCGATTAATTTTTATACGTTTATTTTCTCAAGGTACGATTTCGAGGTAAGTTTGATGTTCGATTTTTGCTGTAGAACTTTTTACAGAAAACATGGCAGGTAAAAGAAGAGAGATCAGTATTGATGAAAGAAAGATTATAGTAAATCTTTGGAAATCTGTGTGTGGAAAATTACTCAGAGAAGAGCTGAGACAGTTAATAAGAGACATTCCTCGATCCAAAAAGTTATTAATAACTATAAATCAACAGACCTTTTGACATCGAAACAGAGAACTGGCCGCCCAATTGCACTGAAGCTTCGAGAAACCTGCTTTGTAATTAGGTCTGTAAAAAAAGATGCTCGATTGTCAACATCAAAAATAGCAAAAAGTGTTGCTGAGAGATTCCAAATCATGTTAGTTTGACTACAATTCGAAGAGTATTGAAATTGCACGATTTTTATATTAGGGTTGCAAGGAAGAAATCATACATTTCCCCAGTGAACAGAGCAAAAAGAATTGCATTTGCAAAAGAACATTTGGAATAAAACATGGTGTTTTCTGGAACAAAGTAATTTTTTCAGATGAAATCAAAATTTGCATTTTTGGAATAAAAGGAAGGAAATATGTCTGGAGGAAACCTGGTACAGAACTCAAGAAAGAAAATCTTCCAACTGTCAAACATGGAGGAGGAGGTGTTATGGTTTGGGGGTGTATGGTAAGCAGTGTGGTTGGTAACCTGAAGTTTATTGAATGAACATTGAATAAAATTGATTACTGGAACATATTAAAATGAAGCCATAAACAAAGTGCCCATAAACTTAGATTGAATGAAGATGATTTCTTCCAGCAGGACAATGACCCAAAGCATACGGCACACATTGTGCAGTTATGGCTTCTGTATCATGTGCCAAACCAACTGCATACACCTCCCCAGTTCCCAGACCTAAATCCCATTGAATATTTGTGGGGTTTGCTGGAACGAAGAAGCAGAGAACACCTCATAACATCGTAAGAAATATTAAAATCTTTAATGAAAGAAGAAATGGAAAAAGAAATTGCAGAAGAGACGTCAAAACTTCTCTCAATCTATTTGGAATCGATTGAATAATCGATGCCAAATAGCTTGAGAGAAGTTTTAAAGAAGAAAAGGCTATCCAACCAAGTATTAAATTTCCGAAAACTATAGGATTGATTTCAACATTTTTGTAAGTGTACGCTGACTTCTGATGCATGTGATTTCTCGTTTTTTAATTTATGCACACTTTTTATTTTATATTGTTGCTTTCAAAATGATTGTTACTAACTACTATTATAATGTGTTTTATTTGAGGTATCTAAAATGTTATTATTCAATAAGAAAAATTTAATTCACTTACGAATCGCTTCATTAACACCAAACATTAATGGCTTGTATGCTGACTTTCGGCGGTGAGTGTAGGAACTTTTATATTTTTCATTTGAATCGAACTTATTTTAATATGATTTACAGGTGGTTTCAAATATCTGATATGAATAACTTATCTTTTCTGTAATATAATTGTTTTTAAGTATTATTCTATTTAAATTTTTTATAAAAATTCTAGCCAAAATTATATAGATAACTACTTGTAGCTTAATAAAGAACTTTAAAATAAAAACACCAGCTCAGATGACATCCTCGTTACTAGAACAAGGCTCAAAATTCTAAGATTAGTGTCTCCAGATAGATCTTCTAAACTATCACATTTTAATTTTCCTATTGTTAAATTCAATATTTTTATTTCATTTTTTATCTTTCATTTTCCTATTTTACTTCACTTTGTTATTATTTATAATATTCTGACTATTTTCTTTTCGCATTCTTTTCTCAAATTATTCATCTGTTCTTATTGAAAAATTCTCTGTTTATAAAGCTCTTTTTGAATTTGTGGTTTTTATAGTCGCTTTGTATATTTATTTTGTTAAAGTTTTTAATAAAAGAGAATTTACATTATTAAATATTATTTAGCATTTACTTAATTTTAACTATATTTAAAATAAAAATCAATATTATCTATCTCTCTACATCAATCTATTTATCTATAATATACTGCACATTTAAAAATAAAATTTAATTTTCACATACATTAAAAATTTTATAAATTTTATAATATAGTTATAGTTATTTTTGTAACATAATAAGCCTTTAAACGACGTCTACCATGAATCACACTTAGTCTTCAAAAAATACCAATTTAAATCTAAAGAAATTCTAAGAATAGGACATTCCAAAAAATAATAAGTCGATTCATTGTCTTCTTACAAAGTTAGCGTTCCATGTAACGAAGCTCATTAGCTAAGGTTAAACTCAAACTCGGAATTTTCCTATAACAAACATGAAGACTTCTCAATTTCAAGTTGACTCAAACTCATAATAAGCACGTCAAGTGGAATTCAATATACATTGCTTTACCATCATCCAAATGCCATCAAAATGTCAACTGTAATGAGAGAGAGCATTTCGGTTACCCAAGAAACGCCAAATATGACGTGACACAAACAATTTGGAGAACTCGATTTGGCTCTTAACCGACTCCATCTAACCTTTTATTTAGGAACTGTCTTTGTAGGTATGAACGTTTAGTAATACCACTTTAGGTGAAAGAGACATTGAATTATTGGTAACAACATCTCCTCATTCCAGGGGTGGATGAAACTTGAGAAATTTATTTCGTTTATTCATTCTATTTCTATCATACTATTTGATTTAGACCCTAGATCGTCATGCTAAAAAAGCTTATATTTATTGAAATTTTATTGTACTACCCACAAATCTGAAGTTTGGATTCAAAATATCAGTTTGAGTGTAAGCGTCATTGCTTTGAAAGTGGTCAAAAGTATAAAATGATCAGTTGTGTTCAGCAATTTCTTTTTTGGGAAATAAGCAGATAAAAAACAAAAAAGCAATTGTACTAAAACAAAGCATATACAATAACCTAGTTGTGGTACGTCATGTTTAAATAATTACGTCAACATCTAAATTAGCTTATCATTTTTGAAATTTCTGTTCTATAGAAGCGAAGGTGCAAAGGACTACCAGTTTAACATGAAGTTAGACTTTTTCTCATTCAGTCTTTAACAAAATTCACAATCTTCCTGTCACAAGAGCGACGTTTATGCGAAATGTTGGCTGGCTGCTTTTAAAATTTATTATTATTGTTTTTTTCCGTGTTAGAGTTTCAAATTTATATGCAAAGTACATGAGTTTTGCTTTTTCTGACACGGAAATATTTAACCTTCATTTAAAGTAAGGACAAGGTTATCCAAGTCAAATTCTACTCTGATCTATAACGGACACACTAACACTTATGATATGTACATATTTAGATCACAATGGTAATTGTGATCTAATAATGTCTAATTATTAGTTAATAAAGTAATTAATGCGCAAATAGAAATTTCTGTTTTCTCGTGTAATACGTAAATAATTGGGTAATACTTAAATTAAATAAACTTAAAATGTACTCTTAAATCATAAAATATACATGTAATATTTAAATAAATTTTGAAGTGCAATATAAAATTAAATGTTATCCACACAGAACAATCGAAGTCAAAAAGTTGTCATAAGCACTCCTATACTGTAAACATTTCATAACAAGAGAAGGCAATTGAGATAAAATCCATTTCTGTTTAAAATATCCATTTACAAATACTTGCCTACTATAATAAGCTCCATATTGTTGTGTTCATGTAATTGAAACCAAAATCTGATTGAAAATGAAATATCTGCTTAATATCAAATATCTACTTAAATATCGAAAATTACTTGAACATCAAAATATTGCTTAAGTAGCTGCCAGATTTTATCGAGGAAATATATTAACAAATTTTTTTGTATTATAGTTTTTTTAATCAATAATTAAATTAAGTCGTCTGGATTTTTGTGAAAATTTCAAATGTTGTTAGGAGAAAATAAACAGGCATAAGTAGCTCTCAGAGATAATGAGATTTTATTAGAAATAACATCAAATATTGTTTTACGATAAACAATTCATAAGAAATTAGATATATGAGGTATTATATGAAAAGTCCTGGTAAATATTATGACCTGCAGTGAAAAAAAATATTCATAAAAGAAATGCTATTTACAACACATTAATTACTTTCTAGAGATTAGTTTGGTTTGTTTGTCGCTCAACGGTCATTTTTTGCACACGAGGGCTAATTTTTACTTTCTAGAGAATCGGTGGTATTTGGAAAAAATCTTCAAGTAGCAATTTAAAAATTCCCATGCAGATATATAATACTAAAATCCATTATTCCAGCTAAGAATTAAGACTTGTAATATATTTTAAGTAAAATAAATTTAAGGGATTGTTTCATTTTAGATCGTTATATTTGCCCCGACAAATACTCTCGTTCAAACAAAAATGTTAAATCCATTGCATAACAGTGGCAATTACATCAAACTTTACACGCGGTAGATTACGACTTACCAAGTGGTTATGTAAGATTAAAGCCTACTGGGGCGAAGCGAACCTTTTATATCGTATTGTTGAATATCTCTACAAATAGTTTCAAAATTTGCAATAATTTTTGTTGTCCATTTATTTTGATTGTTATAAAATAATTCACGAAAGAAATTTAATAATTATGTGCATTTTTACATTATATTAAATTTTTTCTGTGTTAAATTAAAAATAAATTGCCCATTAAGTAAACAATTTTTAAGAATATTATATATGTACAATATAATATATGTATAATTATATAAGTAAGATAATATTATATATGTAAGGATATTATATGTATTTTTAAGGTTATATGTGTGCATTGAAATAAATCAAAGACCTAAAAAACGTTAGATTTCTCGAAAATATATAAAATTCATTGCAATTGCACAAAATTTTATTAGTATTTCCTGCTTTATATGTTTTTCCCCCAACTTTATCTAAAACTTTTTCCATTTTATATGTATTTTGTATGCATTCATCCATACATTTAACAAAAAATTTTCTTCTATTGAAATGAAAAGGAAATACTGAAATGTGTGTTCCCTCCCCCATTGCTAATTTTCACAGTTCGGTGATATTTCGACAGTCTCTCGTAGAAGAAGTTTTTAATAAAGATAAAAAATAAATTCAAAATTGTCTGTTCCGATTTGCTTTCAGGTCTTGTAAACACTATCCTGCAAGTTTTTTTTAAGTTATTAAATTATCATTTTAGCACACGCTTATTACGGATGTAACATCTTCATCTTTTTTTGTGGAAGAATGCAGCATCTTCAAAACGATTACCATCCGGAATCCAAAAACCTTTTCAAAGGAGGTCTTTATGAATGGAATAAAGAGGGGGTTGATGCGGGAATCGGAGGAAGATGATGTTTACTGCGCTGAGCATGTTTTATTATTATTTTTTTTTTAACTTCCCAACAATAAGGTCTGATGTCCTTAAAAAACTGCAAGAAGGAAGCCATATTTGAAAAGGAAAGAAGCCATACAGGATACGGTGAAAACCTCCTGCAGAGACAAGAATATTTACGGAATGTGGATCAAGACGGTTTGCCTCCTCCATCTCCTTTGTAAAATAAATAAATATATGTGTGTTGGGATAAATGTAGGCCGCCCTTTATTTGAAAATTGCCACTGTAATTACCTTAAGATTAGGTAATTGGAGGTAAAAGTCATTAACGCCTTTTCATCAGTGTCGTGATGTTCTTTCTCTTCTTTTTCTTTCTTCGTCATTCAAAAATGTAAATTAAATGCTTTGACTTGAAAACTGGAATTAAATAAACTCATGAATTTATGAAATTATAAACTTGTTTACTAAAGCATAAAATTTGCTCAAAATAAAAAGCAATATTTTTTCACAAAATGAATGAGCTTTTCAAATGCATTTTCAAAATTATTGCTTGAAACTTCTAAAATGTAAAAATTTTTAACTTTAGTATGTAGGACACACACGCACACATGAATTCATAGCTTGATTTCTGAGGAGTAAATCAGTAATTTCTGCATGCAGTTAGCTTAAACCATGGTCAGAAACAGTATTGTTTTGTAAAATCTAGTTTTAAGTGTTAAGACACATCTTTTTTCGTTTTTAATGAGGAAATATTAATTTAGAGAAACACACACATTGGATAAATATATTTACTACTTTTTCTTATAAATAAAAGTATATGTATAATCTCTTATAGCACTCAAAAAACCATAAAAGTGTTTGTGTTTGAAAGATAATTTTTTAAATTTATTTTAGCTTTAATTTGCTTTCAAAAACATTTATATGATCATAAATTAATTTTCGTTGTAATAATTTGCATAAGTAACAGAGTGATAATTAATGAGAATAATTTTGGATTGTTTTGTAAATCAATTATAATTACATTAGAAAGTAAAAAAAAAAAAGAAAAAGAAAAAGAAAGAAAGAAACAGAATCCGAATTTTACTTTATACGTAATATACAGATAAAAATGATACTATCCAACTATTAAGAAATTTCAAGTTACTGAAAGACTGCCTTTTTAAATTAATATTTAAAATCAGCATTTATATTGCATAATAACTGTCCAGTATTTTAGTGCCTTCTTTAAGGAAAATGCATTGCATAATTGGCTTGTTACATAAAGCAAAGGTCGCCAAAAGTAAGTTATTAACCTGTTAATAAACAAAACAAAAATTAGATGCCAGGTCACCGTGGTCAGATCTGGAAAGCTCACTGAAAATGCAAAATATTCTTTCGCAAAAGCAATTTCAAAATTCTTTCTCTTCATACTCAGGGAGAGAAAGTCACTTTCACAGGTTATTCAGCGTGCAATCACTCTCCAAACCTTAAGGTCAAGCATGCCAACGGGCAGCTCTTGATCTCCTTAGTTCTTGCACTTTCTCATCACTTTTCCTGTGTCCATTTTCTAACTGCCCCCAGGACGTTCAGCAGCCTCTGACACCTGTGAACTAGATTCAGATACTATGTAATAAAGGTGAAAGGGGTTCCCAAGGAAAAACGTAAGTTTAATTTTACAGTAGTAAAAAATGAAATGAAAGTTATGAGGAAGTTTTAACACCTGATTTATCCTACTTCATCAATTTCCCGTCATTTATATTTATTTTTTTTAAATTAAAAATGTCTGGTGACCGTAAAACTTACGAAGTGATCTATTTATGGAGCAATTATTAGAGGAAGACTTACTTTTACCTAATATATTTCTACACTAAGGCACTCATTTTTTTATTTGTATGAAATCCTATATATTAATCACAAGTTTTAAAATTTAAATTTAATTGTATTGATTTTTATTTTGAAGTTTGTGATCTATAAACTATCTGTGTATGTCTGTGTGTGTGTGTGTGATAACTATAATTTTATATTATTATAAGAATGTGAAGAGGAAATATATTAAATAAAGTAGCTTCTAATAATTCCTAGGTGAATTAAAATCTAGTTAATCAATATATAAATATAATGCATAGATATATATTATAATATGCAAATATTTAGTAACCATATGTATGTAATATAAAAATATATTTAAAATAAATTTTATGCAATTAAAATTAAATTTTGAAAGTTTTTCCTATAAAAGAGGTGCTTAGCTAGCAACTGAATGGTTACTAATTTTGACTTTCAATTTAATTGTTCACGGGTTCGATTCTCACTTCAAGAGTTAATAGTTGTACTGTTTTGGAGTCTACTTTAATCTGAAGATTCTGGTCTAATTACCAATTGTGCGTGAAAAAATTATAGTCAGCCATTATAATCAGCCACAAACAAATCCACACAGTAAAAGAGGTTAAATTGTTAAAAAGTTATTTTAACATAGATTTTGTTCACACCTAATTTTTATCATATTTAAATTACATAGTTTTACTTAATTGCCTATTGATAATAGTCTGAGATGATATCTTATCAATTCACACAGATAGACATGAGAGCATATTGATTTAGCTTTCGTTGAGTCATAAAATTGCAAACATTCTTTCTTATCACTACGGAAGATCCTGTGGATACAACCAACTAATTAAAAAGTTAAGATTCGCCATCAGCAAATATTTCACTATATAGAATCCCAGTCAAGTGACGAGATCGACACCTGAGCTATTTCAAACTAAAAGCTGATTCCCATATAATGCAGTCGTTAGCTGGGTGTTCAAATATTCGCATTATGAACAGACTAACAACCGAATCCTCAATGCGAATGAATGCTAATGTTCATTATGCTTTCAGAGATTTGTAGATAGCGAGCCGTATATATTCACGTATTAAAAAAAAGAAAGCCCAGAAAATACCCGAACACTAACCCGTAAAATATGAAAACAATTGCAGCTCATATCACCCGCTGTTCAGAGCGGCTGGAATTAAGCCTATCCTATAAAGTTGATGTAATATCGCGCGTAACTTGGAATTTTTTTGAAATTTAAATTACGTAACACCCAATTTATTCCTCTAATATTTCTTAAATGTGTGATGTAAATATTTCAACAGCAATTACAAATATTTTATTCATATTTATGTTACTGTATATTTTTAACAACCTATTTCAGTCTAACAATAAATCTAACTGCCTAATTGCCAGCAATAAGGCAATCTTTAGTTAGTCAATCACTTCGCAAATTTTTTTTAACCCGAGGCAAATAATATGATTTTCTTAGCATAACTCATTGTTAAAGATAAGATAAAATTCCCCGATTATCAATCATTTGAAGAACTTATCAAATGATAGTCTAGCAAACAAGAATTTTTTTATCAGTTTAGTAACTTCTCCCTGTAGTATAGTGCAGTGGTTCTTAACCTTTTTAAGCCGCGACCCAAATTTGAGAAATATGTTCATGTTGCGACCCAAAAAAAGTCAAAAATCTTCAATCCTACGATGATTTTTTTAACTTACAAATTTTTTATTTATTTTTTTAATAATAAAGATAAACAAAAGTACTTTTCGATCCAAGGAAAATTTAATTAATAATCAAGTGTTTTTAATAGTTTTTATTGACCAAATTAAAATATATTTATAACTTTTTGAAAATAATTGACATTTTAACTTATTCCTAAAAAAAAAAGAAATATCAATATATATGTTAAGTCTTTTAAATTTTAAATGCAAGTCACATACAGTTTTAATGAGAACCTTATACTTGAATACATTTTGAAAGATCTTCAAACCTCGGTTGAATGCTTGTCAAGGAGCATTCAATTATTACACCTTATACTTATTTCAGGATTTAACTTGTTCCGGTAATTGTTTTTGATTACACACAGAGCCAAAAAACCAGCCTCACACATATATGTTGTTGAAAAGGGCAATAATACTTATAGGGCTTCTTTAACAATTATTGGTTTTTCAGTTTTTAATTTTAACCAGAAAGCACATAAAGATTCAGTGTTTTTGTAACTCTTCTAGGAGGTGTTGGTATTACTTATTATTTGGGGTGTATTACTAACTTTTTTGGTTCGACTCAGCGCGACCCAAGAAATATGCTTCGCGACCCATAGGTTAAGAACCGCTGGTATAGTGTACTTTATAATTTTATGACAAATAGAGCAATATAACAGCAAGAAAAAAATTAATATATTAATTTTTGTTCTGAAAATAAGTAATATGAATGTTTGTTTTATAAAAACCTGTTCTAGTTTTTAAGAAAAATGGAAAGATATCTCATACAATATATGCTTATGCTCCCTTTACATAAGCAATCTCGCATATATATATATATATATATATATATATATATATATATATATATATATATATATATATATATATATATTATACTTACATATGTTTTTTTCTACATATATTAGAAAAAATCATTTATTTAATACTCGTCTGCAGTAATATAATTATATATGATTGTTTCACTGGCAATAGATTTTAAACATTGAACTGGTTACTCGTAAAAGAAAACCAATATATTTTAAATTATCAATCATTAAATATTTACCTAAAATTTAAATTAAAATTTATCTATTATTAAGATTACATTCAAGAATATATTTGCTTATTAATTTATCTCCTTAAATCATAATTCTAATTTAACACAAGTTAAAAATAATGCATTTAATTGTGAATTGAAGTAAAGAAAAAATTAAAAGAGAGCTCTCGCCTCCATTAATTTCATAGCGTAGTCACAAATTCAACTTCCCTAACTCATCTGCGCGATTGTGTGTTCCTTATCCCTTCAAGCTTCTATGAATCTCCGAGCGATTCCTACTTTCCCTGGTGTTTCCCGCGGGGATGACGTCACAGGCCGGCCACCACAGGCGTTGCCATTGGAAACAGTTGCAGATGGCTTCGCGCCGGTTCATATCAGCTGTATTCTCATTTGCGGCTTTCATCTTGTTAAAAGCGAAACGCGCTGTGTCAAAGAACTGATAATTGACAACAGAGAACTATTAATTCGCGATGATGTGAAATTCGCTTGGAGGCCAAGCTAAGAGGAGCGAAGCTTGTTCTTGAATTCTATTTTTTTATTCTTGTATACAAATGCGGAAAAGAACGCTATTGGTGTTAACAGAAGTATTCTATTATGGATTATTTTTGTGAATGAAATCAGGTGTACAGTAAGATTGGAAAGAACTTTTTTGATGAATGAATGTTGAGCAGTATTTAATTATAAAAATAGAAAGTGTTGTGAAGTGATGCGGGAGGAAAAATTCAATGAATCTAATCAAATCATTGATTTTTAAAAATTCGCGATAATTTAATTATCGTCTGCAGGAAAGCACTGCGGATAAAGTTTTGTGTTGATTTTTTTATAGTTTTATATAAACTCCTAGGTGGAAGATTATTTTCGTGAAAGGAAACGGTAATCATTTTGATATTCGTTATCTCTGATATTCTAAAATACCAGTTTTCAGTATCTACAAATGACTCAGAGTAATTCAAAAATTCATGATATCAGTCGGTTTTCTCCGCAGATTGATAAAGCATTGATTTGAAAAACTTCTGCGAAAGTTTCACGAATTAATCCCATTCAGAAAAATGTCTGTTTTTTTCGGATCAATGCGTAAAAGTCGATCTGCTACCTCCTCTGCTTGTTCCTCGCCGTCCCCGGCCCGATTCAGTGAAGGACCCCAAGAACTGAACATACATTTCCTTAAACAATTAGCTAAGGAAGCAAAGGTAAGATAACTCATATTAAATAAGTGTTGTGTGAAAAACCTAGTTTAATATCTTAATCTACTTTAATATTGTAAATATTGCATTATTAGAAAAAAGGATTTATTTTAGAAAAAAAGTATTGTATTTTATATTGGTAAATGTATACATTAATTTTTTAATGAAGGTGACTATTGCATAAACTAATAGAATTTGTACCGTAATATCAAGAAATAAAAATCCATTCAACGAATTTTCAACGCATTTTTTCTTTTTATTGAGATACATTATTTATCATTTTTAAAGCATGAGTTAAATGCTAAAAATACATGTATAATGCTTAAAACTGTAAGCAATTAAATATACTCACATAGGTATTTTTTTAAATAATACTATTCTTGATCTATGAAAAATATTAAAATTTTTTAATCTACATCAAAAAATTAAATGAAAAAATTAATCAAGATCTTCATCAACAATGATTAATAAAACATTTTTCAAGAATTCTCCAAATTTTCTAGATTAATGCTTCCGATTTGGTATTTATAAAAGCTTTTTTTTTTTTTCTTTTTTTAATGTGAAAATAGTGCTGCGAAAACACGAAGTTTATTTCCCCATCACATATTTAGATGAGAATAATAATTAAATAATTCAATTTCTCTTTTAAATAATTCAGATTATATACATAATTTCATATGCAGAATTTTTCAATAAAGATTCTTCTATTGAAAGAATTGACAAGATTAAAAATATTAAATGATTTTATTTTTTCCACATAGAAGCAGACATATTATATTATTATATAGTTTATACTGAGAAGAATGTACATAAATTTGATGGGTTTTTTTTTAAAGAATTCCGAATGCCACGCTATTTTATATAAACAAGTTGAGCGTTTGGGAAATTACTACATATATGTATATATTGCAGTATGAAGTAACTGAATATAAGCCTTCAGTATGATATGAAGGGAATTTTATAGAATAGTTGATTCAACATTATCGGTAAAAATGATGGTGAGTTATAAAAAAATTAAATATTTTTTTCAAATTTTACTATTTCTAAAGTGAATAGTAAACTCAAATATCTTTATTTGACTTAAAAAAGTTAAAATTTTGCTGTTTTTAGATGATACAATTTCAAATGAAGGCAAAATTTAAAATGGAAAAGATATTTTTGTGCAGATTAAAACAAAATTCTGATTTTTTAGGAAAGAGCTTTCCTAAACCAGAATTTTAAAGGTGAGGGTATTAGTTACTAGACACAGCTTTAAAAGCTGTTATAAACATATAAATGAACTACAATAAAATATCAATAAATTGTAATATTGAATAGATTTTAATCTCCTATATCTCTGAACATGGTATATATACAAACTATCTGATTGATATGTAAAGTATTACAGAAATCGAAAATGTTTTCACGTTTCAATTTTAAAAGTTTTTATGGCAAACGCAATTTGTTAGTGGAATAAAAGAATATTCTTAATTAATTAAAATCCTTTCCAGACTATTTGTGAAATAATTAACACAGGCGTGAAATATTATATAACAATTCCAACAATTTTTCACTGTAAATTTGCATTTTAAGGAAATTTAATGAAGCATAAGAAAAAATTTATAACCTGTAAAATCTGATATAATTAAAAACTTCATTTTTGCAATTCTTTGATTCTTTTGCAAAACTTCATTTTTATAGCAATTCTATGATAATGTTACATTTGAATACATATTTTGTCATAGTAAAAACTCAATTATCAATTCTTGAATTTTCTTATTTATAAGTTTTATTTATTATTACATTTGGTACAGTTGGTTGATCAAACTATTGAAAGAGAGAATATCTCGTAAAAGTGAAATTCCCTAAAACAATTATAAAATAGTAATATAGAAATGTTAAAATATATGTGAATGACATGTTTAAATTTATACATATTAGTTTTATAATAAGAATTATGAAGACAATGTAGATTTTTACAACTTTCTACTTAAATTTGTTCTGTTTTAAAACTAAGCCAACCACATTTGTGTTGGCACGTGAACCTCCTAACAATCTAGGGTGGATAATCTAAAAGGGGTGCCAACTTGGTAATCGACCTCGTCCCTTTTCTTTAATATTAACTATCGAAGTGTTGTTTTTGTCATTCTTGAATTATGAAATTCTAGCTTTCTGTGTGCTTGAAAATAGATAAATTTTAAATAAAGTAAAATAAATATAAAGTTTTTCATATTAACAAATTATTAAAAATTAATTTAACTTTCAGAATATTCATAATGTTACATGTTTATAAGACGAGGGACTAGCATAATACAGATATCTGGAGAAGAGTTTACAATACAATGTTTAATGTTTTGCACATATTCTGAATTTAAGCTTAAATTCCGGTTAAACAGCATAAAATATTGATTGCCTTAGATAAATTGTTTCTCAATATTTCCTTATATAATTTTTTTTTCTCAACCTTGCTAATATTTGATTGCCGGCCGTAATGCGACGTTTGTCCACTTAAATTGTTTCTATTCAAAATAATTATTCTTGGAAAAGAAATTCTATATCAAATTAATCTTAATACTGCGTAGAACAATTATGAATGAATTAATGGCATTTTATAATCAATACAAATGTTATTTTATAATCTCATACACACAATATAAAGTTCTTTTGATTTCATGAAATGATTCCAATATTCCTTCCTGTATGTATGTATATATATATTACGAAGATTATTTTCCAATTAAAATCGGTTTTATCGCACAATGAACCAATGTTTTTATTGGAAGGAGATATTAAAATATTATAGATAGAGTATTTGAATGATAGTCTTATATTTTATTATATTTTATGGCTTTCTTTTATAGATGATAATACATGCGGCGCCTCTATCTCAATCATGATTTTTAGTTTATAATCTGTAATTAAAACATTGTGTTTTATGCCTAGTTATAATTTGTCCAATAAAAAAGAATGTTTTTCTTCCAATTTTTTATTAGTTCACGGTCTCTTAGAGAATAAACGTATATATAAAAATATTTTTATTGACCAAATGTATTTCAACAGTTCCGGTGCTATACATAAATATACGAAAATTGATGCCACACTTGTGTATGCAGAGAATAACTATTGAAATTACGTATATGTCGAATTCTCTTTATTTAGTACATTTGAATTAAAAATATTTAAATTGGCATGCAAATAAAATCAATCTATTTGTAGTAATGCAATTTTACAATAGGATTGAAATAAGTTGTTATTTTAATATATAAAATAAATTGCTTTAAATATACGTCCCAACATGGATTGTAAGACTGTGTATTTTCAAAAAATATTTTTAAATAACGAAAACAAAATTTGAGTATTGTTTGAATTCATCCAGATGATTTAATTTCTAATCTGTTCGCAAGCATAAACAAAGCATTTTAAAATCTTCATTGATACATAAATCGTTTCATTTTTTAATAAAGATTTTAATTTCTTAAAATTTTAAAATGTATTTCTCCTTTTTTTAAAACTTGATATTTTCTTTTTGAAGCAATTTTTTTAATTAGTTACTTTAATAAATGTCATTAAATTCCTACTTACTTTGGTAATTTAAAATTGGCATTTATCAAGATTTGGCGAATCTGAAAGTTAGAATAATATTTATTTTCTAAAATTTTACCTTGAAGCTATATGTTTATTTATTCAAAGCGAAATTTTCTTCATAAATATTAGGAAATAAAATAATTGTTTCGTCAGCATAATAATCGGTTGTAAAATAACGATATTATTTTTGATGAGTCGAATCCAGGTAATTAATTTTCTATGCCACCAAATTGCGCAAATTGTACTGCGTCGGAAATCTTTTGATGGCAACTGGAGCAATTAGACATTAACGGTTGAAGCGCAATGTAAACAAACGGAATAACCTTCATTTCCTTTTCATTAAGACTCTTACGAAATAAATAATATTATGAGATTACTTTTAATGGTATTTTAATAGCTCCAAGCCGTCCAGACGCCTTCATAACGTTTGGTACTTAAATTAATTTAGGGTTGTAAATCATATATTGAATCTAAAGTATGCATGTAATTCTGAGAAAATCAGCAGTAAATTAATTGATATAAATTATTTCATTTATGGATTATTTTGTCCGACTTTAATAAAATAGTAAAAATGCGCAATGTCAATTCGATGATTGCTGTATTTATTGGTATTTAGCGTGATATCTTTCACTACTTTTGTGGTCTGTCGTGTGATTTTTATTTTTGGAATTTTGCTATGATGAGAAATATTTTCTTCCAATTTATGCTTTTGTCAGATAATTAGGTCCATGAATTAATTAAAAAATCTTGTATTTTAAATGTCTTAATCTTGTATGTACAAATTCAATTTTGATATGATTATATTGTAATTCATATCGATAATCAAATTGTTTTTCTGTAATTGATGCTCTTCAAGCAGTGATGCTAGTAATGTCCTGCAATGTGGAAAATGTAATTTCCATTTATTTTTAACCAACCCTGTATTTTTGAAAACATGCCCTATATAATTTTATTAAAATACTCTGTTGATTAAGTTCGCACTCTTTAATTGGGGATTTCAATGATCACCCACATTGTTTTATTAGTCCAATCTAAGAAAATTATTTTGTTATTTTGGAAACTTCGATACAGTTCGCACTAGTTTATGAGTCTACTAAGTTATATTTGATAGTAGTTCATAAGTTCCAAAGCCTTACCAAAAGTCAAAGGTCATTGGTATATAATTTTTATAAGTATTGAGGTTGAATTTATTTTGTGTAAATCATGCATATTGATTACAGGTGCATTGTTGGGGATTCAAATGCAATACCAAGAAAGGCCAGAGATATCGCAACAAAATTTATTTGGCAGATAATATGTTATGCAAAAATCAAATGATTGAAATTATAGTCTCTTGCGAACTGCGTATGAATCAATAATTAGTGTACTCTTCATTGTTGGATATAACTGCTGCGACACGCCTTGGCATAGAACCAAAGAGATTTTGGATGCATTTTTAGTGTGTAGTAATCTATGCGGTTTCCTTTTATTCCCCAAGTTGATAGGGTAAATGGTATATCCCGGGCCATTTCTTGTGCATTTTTTGCACCTATCTTTCGCCAATCGAAAACATGTTGGACCACATGTTTTCAATTGGCGAAAGATAGAAGAAATAGGTCAAATACGCGATTTAATCGATGGACCAAGAATTCTCTAGTTCATCGCACAATTAAGAGCACAGATACCTATGATTTTGAGTCAGGGATAAAAGAATTAATAGACACATTGCGAACATTCTATTCAGCAGTAAACGTCATGGAATGGTATAAGCAGAAAACGAACGTTGCGTTCCAGGCTGAATCTATTCTGTTGTGGTTCATGATATGGTAGAGCGATGCATCACTCTCATGCATACAATATGTCTGTCAATACATGCAGCGGTATAACGATGTAGTATACGATTGGTAACGTCGATCTGCTGTTCCTTCCTGCATCCAACTATTAAAGAATCTGCATCGCATTTGCTTAGTTTTGTATAACACGATTACCGATATCTCTGAAGGATATTCTGCTATTTCCGTAGGTATTATTCTTCCTCGGTCAAACACAAAATCTTTCTCGAAAAAAGCTTGATGTTTAATATGAGGCATAATTAAACCGTTTACACAAATATATGTTAAATAGGCAAATCTCTCTCACTTTAGTAGTGCTTGCAGGTGGCATTATTGTTGCTCATGATGTGCTTATGAATTGTAATGCAGAAAAGCTAATATAATATGCATAACTCATCGCCGCAAACATGTAATGTAAATTTCAAATGATTTATATGCTTTCTTAAGGGTGTTGCATTTTGGTTGACCAGCAGTGCATATTTCTTTCAATTATATCAAAAATTATCTTAATGCAACCCTTTATTGAGATACTTTTGTGAATATACAAAATTTAAGTGCTGAAATGCCAGTACTTATTTTCGGTTTATCGGTATATATATATAATATATTATATATATATATATATATATATATATATATATATATATATACAGAGAATCAAATATTCTAAATAAAATATATTACATGAAAAAATATATTAGAAGTGAAAACAATTCCAAAAGAATAGTAAATGAGAATATAGATTTAGTCATTCTCACGTCTCTAAGTAAAACAGGAAATTTCTCAGTTGATGCCCTAATATTTTAATAATCATTGTCGTGAGATAAAAACAAGCGTTCCGCAAAATAGTTTGAGAGGAATACAATTTTCTGAGAATTTCACTGCATTATTGAAATAAATTACTGCCCATCCTGAAAGTAATGATTTCGTTGAAAAAATTTTCAACTGTTCTGAATCATGCATTTGACATTTGTAAAATAAATTATCCATATAATTTGTAGTATTTGTCTTCAATTATTTTTTTAAAAATATATTTTTTAAAGAATGGCTAATCATGGAAAATACTTTTGATAACATCCTTTTTCATTCACTATGAATAAATTTTTTTTTCTTGTTTTCAATGCAAATGCATTTTTTAATAAACTTCTCATAAATATAAACGTATTTTTTTCAAATAATTTCATATCATGCACTTAAAAATTACAAAAAGTAGAAAATCCTTCGCATATACAACCAAGCAGTTACAGACATTTAAGAATCAATACATTTTAAATTTTGTTTTCCTATTAATTTTTATATATTATACGTAACTGAATCCAAATTGTTATTATATCAACGCGGACTCCTATAAGGGATTCCTATAAGTTTCCTGTATTGCCCAGTGACATGATTGGTATATGACAGAATTAGGTTTCTCTTTCTTAAATGATCATTGAAGGCTCAGTTTGGAAAATATATGGATGCTTTATCACTTATTGTATTTCCCATATCATCTCTAAAAACAGTTTCTGATTGTTTCAGTAATAGTCGATGCTAGTTCAGATTTGAACGTCGAAGTTTGGCTATAATCATGTATGTAGCACATATATATAAATTAGAATTTAACATTAGTTCATGTAAGACTATTCTCATTGAGATAGAATTTCCCAAATGTGATCCCAATCATTGATAAGAGCTAAACAGTGTGCTTTAAATTTGTGCGTATGCGTTGTCGGTGTGGATGCTTGAAAGTTCCCCAAGTTTTCTCGTTTGAAATATATGTCAGAGTACAATTCACTATTTCTGAAATATCTCACTGGAAGGCAATCAAATAGCTTTTAACCAATAATCAGTTTATCACTAGGGGTAATAGTTAAGTAATAGTAATTTTTTTTAAACCATCTTTTGCCTAGTGATAAAATAATTATTGACTGATGTTTTAATATGTAAAAAATAATTATTTATTCTCTTTCTTAGTGAAAACAATTCCAAGTATTGTTGTATTTTTTGACGCTTTTTATTACTAAAATCCGATTAGTAAGCTAATATTTTTCCCGTTTATACTTTGCTCCAGTATATAACTACTGGACTGAAAAGTTATAAGTCAATTTGCAGAGATTTAATTCTAATGGATGATGTGTTGTAAAGATCCCAACGCGAATATCAATTTCATTTGATCGTAGTTTAAAATAACTTTACTTTTGACTTACTGTGAGATATATTGAACGAACTTATTCAATTCAATATTTTCCACTCCTGCTTGTCATTTTATGTCGTATTGGATTTAAGGTGAAACTTTAATTATTGTTCATGGTGTAGAATCATTGGGAAAATATTGATTAATTTGGTATTCCACTAAATATTGATTTTGTTCAAACTGGACAAAAGTCTATGGACTTTTTTTCCAGTATAACTCCAATGCATAATTTTTATGCGTTTTTTCAACATACAGCTTGCTTTTTATCACACAATTCTACATCTTTCTTTTAATCCCATAAAGAGTATTTGATGTAGTAGAGTGTTTTAACGCTTCGTTTAATTCGTTATCCACTTTGTTAAAATTATTAAGGAACCTTAAGATTTGATTTTCTTATTTAAATCACTTTGATGGTGATCAATTGTTTATTTCTAATCCGATTAAAAAAACTCAAATAACTATTTATATATTTCGATGAAAAATATTCTAATGCAATTATTTATAAATTAAAAAGCTTGCTTAAAGAATTTCTACGAGAAAATGGGATGTTCACATTATCTGAGCTTCAGCAACTGAATATTATTTTTCGAATGTAACATCTTCTGTTAGACATAATGACATGTCTCAGTTTGTTAAAACTCGAGATATAAATATTTTAGCTTCTGTCAAGTGATTGTAAAATATAAGCGAACTGATTAAGTAACTATTTTCTTTTTTCCTTCTTGAAAGCTTCTTCACCACTCAAACTGTATATATAATTTTTTTATCTCCAAGTTCTCACTCTCGAATTCAAAGTTAATTAATATAGGGTAAAAAAAATAACCATTGTACGCATCGACGGCGCATTGTTCTAGAAAGTGTATCGATTGTTATATTTATCTAATAGATCTTTCTCTCTCTCTCTCTCTTAAGTCCACCCCCAATAATTTGGTGCATCCGGCGCCACTGACCTTAATCTTAGTAATCAACACTGGTGACAAATTGCTCTTCATCAGTTACACTCCACTGATTCAAATGATTGAGAAGTCTAACGGACTGCATAATAGTTGTCTGTGTCCTCATATTTGGTGACAAAAATAATTAAATAAAAATTATGTTTTAAAAAATTTTTTAACTATGTGGATCACATCCAAAGTACTATTTGTTTATATTATAAAGTAATATTATAAAGTTTATTTCTTTTGATATTTTGAAAGTATATATATATATATATAACATAATTCTTTTGTGGTTTTAGGATTTATTTTATCATTAGTTTTCGAATAAAAGTATGCAAAAAATAATTTTAAGAAATTAAGTTTTCTACATAATAAACGCTTTATAAACTTTTTTTCTAAATTTTTAATTGATCAATGAAAAGTCATTTATATTAATGCTTGTTACCGATTACAAAAAGGATTTTGCATAATTTAATTACGACTGTTAAAAATGTTAGTCAGATTTAAATTTCCTTGCTTTTTTCATATATTATAAGAAAAAATTTTTATCGCAATCTTGTAATTTTCTATACTGCAAATTCAGAAAATATATTGAGAGAATACTTTAATTACTAAAGTTAAGTAGTTGAGATTAATTTTTGAATGGTAAATGTAACATAAGTTGCAGAAAATTATTAATGAAAATTTCTATTCCTGATATATTCATAGTAGTAAAATGCAATAGTTTGTTTTTTATTACATTATACTACTTGAAATTTAGATAAATTATATTAATTTTTTATTTTTTAATGGGAAATCTATGTGTAATTCAAATAACATCGATTCCATTCCCATGATTAAAAATGGAACTGAAATGAATTGAAATTCATTTATTGAAATAAATTTTCATAACTCTAAATTTAAATTTAAGTTATATTTTTGAGAAGAACTTTCACATATTTATATTTTAATATTTATTAGGTATATTTTTGATTAAATTATCATACCTAATATTCATTATGTATGATAATTAAATGATTACGATAGTTGGAAAACTTAATTATAGCCTTTTATATGTGATATATCTTCGCCTTTTCTTTATTTTAGTATGTTTTTAATAACTTTAAATGTATTAAATTATATTAAAAATCATTATATTTAAAGTTATTAAAATTATTTTTCCTTTAGTATGTCCACTTAAATAATTAACTAGAGAAAAAACTATCAGGAAACAGAAATATGTCTGGGAAGTGTATTTATTTTTCAGGAAAAAAGTCATTTATGCTTAGCTTTAGAGCTCTGAATATTAAGTTTCTGTTTAATTACTACACACAAGCAACTCATCTAAAATAAAATGTTACTCATCAGGGAGCGAAAAGTAATTACATAAAACTGAATTATCTACTTTATATCTGATATCTTCCTGTCTTACTTATTTTAATGGGTTTTGATTACTTTAAATACAATTTCAATATAAAAATTTACATTTTTTGTGACTTTTTTACTAAAAAAAATATAGTTCTTGATATTTTATTACGTTAAAAACATTACTTCTCATGTATCTTTTTTTTCCACACCTGTTAAAAATTAATATTTATTCGCTTTTGTTCATCCTCTTCAAGAATCTAATAATCATTGACACATTTATGAATTGGAGAAAAAAAAAATCGTTTATGTTAAAAAGAATTCTAAATTTGGAGTATATAATATAATAAATGAAAAAGCTCAAATGTTTGTAAACAAAGTATGCAACCGCAGTACGGCACAGTTCCCCTTTAACCCATTACCTAAATATGAAGAGGAAAGTATAAAAAAACATGAAAATATCTGAGGAATGCATTTTGACATCCGTTTCCTCTGAAAATGTTCTCTTCTGGTTACCATGTGTACAGAAAAGATTTCATTACAAAATTGTATCTGAAGGAAACCGATGTTTTTTTCCCATGTCATTCCAAGAAAATCTGGCCCTGATACCGGAACCGGAAGCTCGGGTGTAGTCGTCGAGTTGTCTTCGTCTCCACTAGTTTTCGGGTGAATTATGACCTGTGCCATATCATCCTGACACACATAATTCGTTGTTTCATTTCATTTTAACTCAAGCATGAAACCAAACTAAACACCTTAAATTAGGAATTTTCTTTTAACTATTATTATAGTTGAAAAAGAAAAAATTCATTTCTCGCTTCCTTTGATATTTTCTGATATCATTAAAAGGGTATACTTTCTGTTAAATTATAATTTTTCGTTATAGTTTTAAGTATTTTACAATATTGAAAAGTAATTCTTGAGAGGCAACTTCGAATGCATTAGAAAATTTAAATTATTGATGGTAGCTGCCATTATCTCAGTAACCTATGAAATTTTAGTTAGATTAACTTTCGATTTTTTTTAAATAATTAGAAAATCTGAATCATTGTCTACATATTTCTTCAGAAATGGTTCTAAGACATTTGTTTACTTTGGACTCCTTTTCTAACTTAGTATTCGTACTTTAGAAATAAGTGAAAAATGACTTGATATTTAAAGATAAAAGATAAATATATTTATTCTGGAGCTTTTACTAACCTCTGTATTACGTGCTCAGTCAGTTTCTTAGCAAATCATGCATATTGATTTCCATGTAACCTAAATTGATAAATTTTGGATTCTTCAAATAATATAACTTTAAGAATATCAGCTATTTCATTTTGGTGTTTCTTATGTCATATATTTACCCCAATTTCTTCACATTTTCTAAAAGTAGACGTTTTTTAGAGCAGGACTTTTTGATTTCATTCCCATTAATTTAGTCAACCCTGAACCGTCTTCGCATTTTTAACCTTGTTCTATTAAATACTTTTGTAAGATTTTCGGATTTTGCAAATAGTTTAAAAAACATTTTTTAAGATGCAATCGTATTTTTTGGTGTCCTACATATATATCTCGAACTACATTTTTCTCGAAACTTCTAGTGTCTTTCAAGATTTGATTTAAACTTCTTTGCAGCCTGCCTACATCTTTTCTGCTTTTCATCTCAAAATCGTACTTTTATTAGTTTGTTGCTATCGTAAATTTGTTGGAAATGTTTCTAACTTGAATCTCTTCACACTGCAGTAAATTTAAGGATTAGTATTTTGTTAACAACTGTGATCTTGTTGTTACTAATCTCCATGTCTAATAGTATACTAGACGAGGTCCACGAGTCCACTCACTTTCAGAAAATCAAAAACAAGCGTAGGAATCTTGTGCAAGTCCTCAGGAGACAACCCCAGGCATTCAAGAATATGTGCCGGTGTTGCCGGTTCGTTTTGATACCTCTCGAAAGTAATTCTCTTCAGATGGGCACTGAAGAAACAAGGAAGTGTAGTCTGAACATATCTATCGCAACCAATAGCAAGAAATCTTCGAGGACCATGAACTGCTGTGATCTTAAAAAGATGAATTTTACATATCATAATAAAATTTGCTCATTTGAAAATTAAGATGTTAATTTCTTTCAACAAAATATTCAAGGAATTTCAAGTAGTTTCTTTTGTGTCACATTGTTAGCAAAAATAATTTTAAATAAAGTTTTATTTGAATTTTATCAGTCGCCAAATATTAATTTTAGCAATGTCGTCTTTATTACCCGGGGAAGACAAGAATAATGATAAATAATAACAAACTCAATGTGGGAAAATCAACAATGAGACAAAGGAAATATATGCTTCTTCTCTTTGTGTTTATTTAACTATTCATTATTCTTATTTGCACTTACAGCATCAATAAAGGACATTACTGTGCATAAAACCGTATCACCAAAACATTATAATCGTAGAGTAAGGAACTTAAGTCAAAGAAGGGAAAAAGCATTTTCCCCATTTCATCTGAAGTACTCATTAGCGGTTTCCTATATCCCTTGTAGGATGGAGAAAAGAAAAAAAAATCGGAGTGAAAAGATAATTTTTGACAGCTGTGGCATCGTTAATAATAATAGCAAGCTTTTCTGCGATATTTTTTTCTACATTCAAAACGATGAGATTTTTTTGTAATCGTATCACAAACAACTTTTCCTTTACTGGAAAAGAAAAGTAAGTGCGGAATCATTCTGCTGAATTTAAAGCTTCTTGTTAGATGCGGTTGAATAGTTCAAGCGGTTTGGATTATGCTACTTAATAAGGAAATTAGCAATAATTGGCGAGTTTTTTTTTAACATATTGATGTATGTTTAGGTTTTATTAATGATTTAACCTTCAGTTATACGCATAAAGGAAACGCTTTTGCTTCCTTTTTAATATTTGTTGAGTCTAAATCCAAACTAAATTTAAGCATTTAATTTATTCATTTCTTAATATATGCACTATTTTTTCCTTTTCAAAGCTTATTTTTTGTATTCAGATATATTCCATATCAAGCAATTAAATTCGAATGCTTTTACGATTTAAGTTAACAATAAAGAAAATTTTCTTTGTTGTATCTTTCACTGTGGTTGATGCATGTGGTTGCGTTATAACACAAAGTGCTATATCCATTGTTAGCACCAGTGGAAACCGACCTCGCTTATTTCTACTGTTGCCAACTCATTAACTTTTCAAATTAAAGTTGAGTCATAATTTTAATTGGTCATTTATAATCATATATTACGATAATCCTGATTGTTTTCGATGTTACATTTTTTTGACCAAATCTATACTTTCATAAAGTGTTGTTCGAATTGAAGTATATAACTTTTAATCTGGTATATTTCTCCTTTAAAAATAGTAATTAAATTAATTATAATAATGTTTCACCTTTTGGCTGAGAATCTCTGGAGAAATCTTGATTGTTATTAGCTTTGTTCTCATCATATGATAACAAAGAGTGCTGTATTTATTTATTTTTTGGATTGTAATCTAAACCAGTGTTTCTCAACCGCCGGTCCGCAAGAAATATTTACCGGTCCGCGAAATATCCAGCTTTTATAGGCCGACCACCGATACAGTACCTACATTACAATAATAATAGTTTACTAGTTTAAAAAATAATGTAATCTTTGATGAAAAATACAACAAACTGGCAACTATGTACCTAAACGCGTTTGATTCATTTTTTGCTTATTTGGTATCTACTTACGTTGTTCACATTTCGACTCATTGTTGTTTTGGCTAATATATTAATTAAAAAAATAAATATATCATTCACGTTGGAATTTTCTTGGAGTTTTAATTAAGTTTTGGTGCTTTTATTCTCGATGCAATATCATATAAGTAAGTTGAATATACAAATGTAAATTATAACAAACAAAATGCTTTAAAAATTATGTATGTCTTCATGAATTATCTTTGTGAAAAATTGTGCATTGGATCAAATTATTAATATTACCGGTCCGCGCGAACGTGCCGAAATATTTTACTGGTCCTTGGAGTAAATTCAGTTGAGAAACACTGATCTAAACTATCAGTAATAACCTATTATGTCACTTACATTGTGTTATAAAGGTAATGTCTTCAGCTGAAATTTGTTTGCAATCTTTTTAAAATAAAAATCAAATAATTAACTGCTTTTGAAAGTCTAAATAAACTTGGGGGCTTAGTGTAGAATCGGGTGCCCCTTAGTTTGGCGAGAATTTGGTGATAAAATTCAATTTCTGGCAATCCCGTTATTTTTAGTCTTATTAATTTATTTATTATTATTTATACAATTATATATATTATATAATAAAACAAATTTATAATATTATTTAGCTTGTTAGTCACGTCTTGGCGACCATCTTGGAGCCAAAAAAATCGCTAAAGATTCAAAGGGGCACCCCCGATTGTACTCTTTTACCAAACTCGGTTCGATGAGTATTTCAAAAGTTTTGTAATAAACTCAGAAGAACATTTAAAGATTAATCTGGTGGCAAATATTTATGAAGTCTAGACTAATTCCTAAATATTGTTCTTTTAAATCTAAATGAATTTCTACGTTTCTATTGCATACATTTCAAGAGCTTTAGAGATTTAATCCTTTATTTCAATAAGAAATTCAAGAAAATCTAATTTCTATTTTGTTTTCAAACCCAAACATTTCCTGCTCTATTATCATTTGATAAATTCGTGCTTATTTTGCTCTATATGGTTATTTCGGAAAGTGATTTATGCAGAAATTTTTGAATAATATAAAATGTAAAGGAATATGTGATATTGGAAGATGTCTCGATTATTCCGTTTCATGAATTCCCTCATTACAAAATTAATTTTAATTCTGACTGATAAGAATATCTTTGATTGTCATTTATGTTGTTGCACTAGCATGCTTTCTTATATGTAGTCTTGAGTTGGACTCCACCAGTTAGTGGAAGCAGTCGGTTGAGAGTCATAGCAATTTAGTGGAGGACACTGCAACCACGACCTATTTAATGTGCCCCAATCGCCTTTAGCGAACACGGCAGATCTTTCCCTTAGCAGGGATTCGAACGCGCTACCTCCGATAATGAGAACAATGCTCTAACCAACTGTGAAAGATCTGTCTTTTTGCAAAAAATATGATGCCGGTGAGAAATCATTTAAGTTGTTCATTACCTAGACATTTAAAGAGTTTTGTTTTGATTAGTACTGATGCCTTGTGTAGACATGGATTCCGTTTTGGAAAGAGAATGAGGGCTGTAGATCAATAATTACTTATAAGCTGAATGATTCGTTTTCTAGACTGCAGTTCGAACGTTCATGGGTTTGATTCACTTCGACCGTGATTGTTTGTAGTGGCTTGGAATACATTTTTAAAATTACAGATCCGGATTAAATTAGCCCTCGTGTGTACAATATGATCGAAACGAACCAAGCAAATAATGAAATTTACTGGTATTCTTATACAATCCAAAAACAAGTACCAAGCTATTAAACCTAAGATTTAACGTTTTTAAAGCATGTGTATGGAAATGTGTCGTGGTAAGTACTCGAGAGATTTTTGGGCTTCATCTGTTACTATTCAGGAGTGGCATCCACTGTCGAGGAAACCTTCGAAAACCAACTTGTTTTGTCTTTTTTTGTAAAGTCTTTAAGATTAATTAAATTGCTTGGGTAATTTGTAACTTGAAAATACTTGACTTCTCACCACATTTTAAGTATGACCTAGTGATAATGTCCCTTTGCTTTTTTGCAGCTAGCTTGATCTCACCATGCTTAAATTAAGCAAAACTGTTGAATGAAAATAGTTGAGCAAGCGTTGCAGCATTTTTTTTTGTCTCATTCAGATATTTCCAACGAATTAGTACTTGGTTTCTTTTTTGGAAAGTTTTTACCAGAAAATTCTTCTGTAAAAGACATAATATGGTCTTAAAAGCTGTGCAATAAACCAAATATAGAGTTCATTTATCTATTATTCCAGATTAAAGTACTACAGTCTAACTTCAAAGTCGTCTTTATAGTTTCCAGTGAATGGATAGGGTATTTAATTCCACCAACAATAAAAAATAAATAAATAAATAAATAAAACCAAAGGCTGTTTATGTTTTAATTTAAATGGTGGAGGTGCTTATTTATTTTGAAAAACATGAAAAATGAGTATTGACTTAAAAAATGCCAGTTGGAATTGAGCATTTTGCAATTTGTGATGTCATTAAATTATTTAAAATTATGCTATTATGAAGCACTAATCATTGAGCATTTCGTTTTCCTTTTTATTATGAAGAGTGGTATTGAAAAGTATGTAGAGATCAAACTAACTCTTCCGATTGTATCTAACATATAATCATATTTTTATTTTTTCCTTAGCTATCTATTCCTGATGGTAGTACATGACCATGGTGCAGCACCAAAGTTATTTCAACTCTAAAATTTTTAAATATTTAAATACATTCATTATAGTCCTATAGAAATTTATTACTGTTGGGTGCTGAAGACAAACGATTGTTAATGAGTTTTTAAACAGTGAAAAATTTTTAAATATATTACAATGTTAGAACAAAATTTTACAATTTCTATTTTTAAATCCAAATAAGAAATAAAAATTTAAACGCAATGCATAGATTCAGGAAACCTATTGGTATAATCTCGATGTGAGAGAATCCCAATTGTTTTGGATTTCAAAAACGCTCTACTCTGGTTTTAATCCCCATCATCAAATACTTCGCAATTCTAAATTACTCAGGTGATAAAACTGACACCTGATTTGGCTCCAAGATTTCATTTCACATCCTCAAAGGGCTTAAATTACAATACAACTTATAAATATTTAATGTGCAAATTCTTTCCATCTCTTGATTTGTTGGGGTGGGAATTAAGAAAGTTAAAATAAGATCACTTCTATGTTAATAAGACTAATACTATTCAAACAAGAATAGCATAGGAAATAATAAGTAATTATCATATACTTTAAATATTGCCTTCACAAAACAGAAAATGGTCTTATGACTCTATTTGTTTTATGCATTTAATTATCTGTATTTTGAATATATAGTTTATGGATTTCAATATTTTTTCATTTTATTATTGTTTTTCTTATTGTTTGACCTAGTGTAATATTCAGAATTCTCCTTTTAATATTATTGTCCACAACTGAAGCTGAGTTGTCCATGTAAATTCAAATTGTAGTAAATTTGAGGGTAAATTTATAAATTGTTTTATTTATTTTAAATGTAACAGAACTGATTAATTCCTGGAATGAATTAACTTCCTGTTACATTAATACATTTCAATATAAATAATCCTCCAATAGTTGTGTAAAGAACTTTATAATGTATCTTTTCTAATTTCGAATCATTTTTTGACAAATGGTTAACTGATTTTAAAATAAATTCCAAAGAAAAAAGAAAAGTCCAAGAAAAAAGCATAATAAAAATGCAATTCCAATAATTTTGTGCATAGTATAATTATTGATATTAATTATAACATCTGTATTTGTTTTATTATTATTTTTTTTACTTCTATTAACAGGCTTATTATTTGGCGAGTTCACTTCCTTTCTTTCGCTTGATTGCCCAAACTAACTAACTTTTTTCTGTGACGAATATTCTATTTTTGGTTTCATATAACAGAAGTTTAACATTCTTTAACAATATCTTCTATTTTTTTAGATTTATCTATACAAATTCTTCCTCATAAATATTTAGGTTGCTATGAAAGTAAAAACTTCTTAGAAAAACAATTTTAAAATTCGCTATCATGGTAGATATTAAACGTAAAAGACAAAAATTAGTGAGACATGTCACTTTTCATTGCTTTTTTAATTGTAAAATAAATAGATATAAATGTAGAACTGTGAAACCCTTATTTCTGACATAAAAAGTAAATTTATTTGTCAGAGTATTTTTTTTTAAGAATATCTCACAGCTTTCTGATAAATTGACACACACTTTTTATCGCCACTATCCACAAACGACGCAAATGTCTTTGGGTAACAAAACGCTATGTATCATTATCTTTCCGCCAAAATTCTCAGTACCTTTATTCATTGATAAAATAGGTGATTCATGTGTGTGTAAAATTTTTAGATAGATTTCTTATCGGAAGATATGTTCCTATCTTAAAAATATTTGAGATTCCTATTTTCTTGAATACCAAATTCTAATTTGAAGTATTTCCCCATGATTGATATGTTATAAATACTAAATGTTGTAAGCATAAACATTGTTATAAAATGTTGCAAGTTAAAACATTAAAAAGATATAAATCAAGTTTACAATATATGTAAAAAAAACACATTAACCTTAGAGCTGAAATATTTTAGCCTCTTCCACACTTTTGCACTTCATTTATAAGAAAAATACAAAATACTGTTATATTAAGCATTATATTAAACAATAAATTTGGATGCTCATGAAAGTGGGCACTCATGCTTTATAAATTCTGCGATTTTTATTTCTAATTAAAATTCGAATTAATATACTTTGCAAATTTAAGAATAGGTCTGTCTCATAATTAAAATAAGCTATTAAGCAAAAATTAATTTGAAAATTTACTTTTAAATCATAATTTCATTTCTCTCATTAATTGTCAAATCTATATTTAATAATGTCATGTATAATAATGTCAATTATATAATTGTCAAATGTAGACTATAAAAAGAAAAATATATATAATTTATATTTTTCTCCATGTGTAAATCTATTTGTTTTAAATTTATAATTAAAAAGAACATGAATTAATTATTTTATAAACAAAACTTGAATTTTAAAAAGACAATAGAAAGCAAATAAAAGAATTTTTTAGAAGAAAAATGTATTTTATATTTTTCACTTATAATAGAGCATGTATGATTTACATAAGTTAGCTTATACTTTTTAAATACTTCTAAGCTATAAATTCTTGAAGAAAATTAGTTTAATTTTGATTGACCATTTGTTAAATTTTTTTAATTATAAATTAGATTTTTTGTTAATATTATATTTATATTTTTTATGTATTATATATTTATATTTTTTAACATTTTACTGTCAAAATGTAAGGAATTTTCTACGAAACTTGTTATCGCACTAGCAACTGAATGATACAATAAATGTATGAACCATTTGAAAATATTCTATAAATGTTTCATAAAATTTTATATTCTGATTATTTTACTTTTAAAGAAGGATGCTTAATATTTTTATACGTTTGTTTTTCAAAATAAATGTTCTTGTAAGAATATAGTTATATTTCTACTTTATAAAATATAACTATTTTTCAGGTTGTTAATAAACAAAAAATTACAACGGAATCAGTTGGTTTAACAGATAAAATTTTAAATATTATATATATTTATGATGATAAACAAAGCTCATTTAAAACAATTTGCTCTGTTTATGTCATTAGATTAATCATATTGAAAAACTTCTAATTTTAAATTTTGGGTATTTAATGTGTTAACCTTGTTATTTAACATTTTTTCTTTCTGTATTCTTTGAAATGATCGTAAAATCTATTTAACAATATCATTATTGACTGAATTTTCTTTTATATTAGTTTAGGTATTAAATTATAAAATTTCTTCTATAAAGCTATTAAAATTTATTATATTTTATGAAATTTTATTAATTTTTTAAATATTATTTGAATTTTTAGAGCATAATTATTCTACAAAAACACCTTACTATACATATGAATTTTATTTCCTTCTTATTTAATTTATATGATAACTTTTTAAAACGTGATAATATAAAAAAAAATTAATTACAACATGTTTACATAAAAACTGTTTTAAGTGTTCAAATTTTATAATTTTTATGCTCCTCTTGTCGATTTCAAAACTTTTTCATTGTTAAGTTTTCTTATAGTGATATTATTTTAAAAATGTGCTGAGCACAAAGTTGATATTTTAGAAAATAAATTTGCTTTTAGCGTAGTGTTGAATATTTCATAATTGTAAAATAAGCATTAACAATGTAATCATGGGCAAAACATCTTTACAAAGAAAGCACTCTTTTTAATTTGTTTAACTGTATACATAATTACATTCGGTTTACTACGCACAAAGTATAACTTTGAAATGCATTAATTATCATTTATGATGAGTTTGAGCTTAACTGTATGAATAATAATTTTGAATCACTACATTAATTTCGTAGTTGTATTAAGTAATAGTTATTCAAATGTATGCATAGTTGGAAAAGGAGCTGGATGTTTTTTGTACAGATGTCCTAGTATTCAGAGTACTTAGGGATACCAGATGTAGTAACATTGTTATCACATTTCTTTTTGTTGAGAACATCTGAGAAAAAGTTATTGAAAAGAGATTAGAATATATGATGAACTGAGCAAATGTGTACAGTTTGTAAATTCCAAAGATGCCAAAATTTGGAATAAAAATATTTTGGAACAAAATGAGAATTTGATGTAAAAAACAGCAATAAAGAATTTTTTGCCTACTGGTAAAAATATTGGAGCAGTTTTTGAATTCAGAATAACATTCATTCTCTATAAGCAGAATTAAACTCTGCTTATTGAGAATGAATGTTAAATAATATTTATATATTGTATTTTGACTAATAAATATATTCTTCTGTATAATTTGTTTTATTGAGCACTATAGTTGCATTTAATAATCGGTAGTAGCTTGTAATAAGTATTATACTTGGTGCTTTCACAAAAAATGAAATTTTTAAAAATTTTAAATTATTTCAAAAAAATATTTAATGGCTAGTATTCTAAAAAGAATTAAAATACTGTCAATAAATAAGTTTTATCTTTTACAAGATATTTTGTTTTTCTAACAATAAGTTATGTTATCTAAAAAACTTGTACATTATTATGTTTAGTGTAAAAAAATTTACCAAAAAGACTTTTAAAAATAAAATTTTCTTTAGGGAAACTCTGAGATACTCTTGCATGCATTTGATTTCATTTCTATCTAATTCTAGTAGTTTTTACTTTAAATTTATTTTCATCTTAGTGTTTCGAAATTTTCGTTTAAATTTTCTTCCCACGGTACTTACGTCTTGAAGCGACTGCCTGTTTATCTGTTAAGGTATTGGAATTGGTATCTTAATCTAAAATTGGTTTCTTATCTTAGATTATTATTATTATTATTACCAAATTTTTTTAAGTTCTGAAATTTTGTACTCCCGATACTAAATGTTAACATAAAATTCATAAAAATTAATTTTTAAGTAACATTTTAAAAATATTTCTTATAATAATTCACTACTTTCACTAAACATTATTTATAATTTTCCAAAAAAAAATTTTTTTTTTGTAAAATCAATAGAACATTAAATAATTTAAAGATATATGCATATCATTTTACCCTGAACTGGTGAAATTGTTACAACTAAACAAACTCAAAGAAGAATGGCAGCAAGCCTCAAGTCATTCGAAAACTATTAAGGTAACCAGATAAAATCGCGATATCGAGTACAAGCCAATAGGATTTTTAAAAATTGTTGCTCATTTATATGTCACGAAGTTTCACTTGATAACAGCGTTTCAAACGCTAAAATTAAATACCTCTTTGTTGGGTGTCGATATTCATGTATTACATCATAAAGACTATTTCGTTGAATTGGAAATACTATTTACCGCCTACTGGCTTCAATTATGAGTTTTTTTTATTATTTGCCTTCTTCGGAACAAGAGACCTTGACACTTTTACCTTTTTGCTATTACGCCACCCAAATTCCTGAATAAATAATAAAAAAATAAATAAAAAACCCGGGTGTACGTGTAGCACAGTGCTTGCTGCATTTCTGGTTTTCTAGCATACCTGGCGGAATGCCGCTTTCTTTTAATTGGCATTTTACTACAAAAGTTGCTCACCTTAATTGATGAACGGGTCTCCCGTAATTTTGTTTCAAGATGCATTCCCTTATTTTTAAATATTTGCTTGCCTAATTCATCATTCTCCTTTTAAGAAATTGAGGTCGCTGATGTCAATTTATGTAAGTGACATTTTTTACCTCACACCTTCCTTGCATTTTTCACATAAGGCTGAAATTTATTATAAACTCCATGCCTATTGCATTCCAAATTTAATTTTGAATAGCTCAATAATTTTAAATTCAGCAACTTCCTGTCACTAATCATAACTTCAGTGCAACATGAATCCCACTTTCCTGCATGGATAAAAAGTTTTCATTAACTGCATTTTTATAAACCTCTTAGAAAACAATGAAACACACACACACACACACAAACACACACACATATATATATTATATATATAAGTTCATTTCCTATTCAAGGGTTATAAGAAGCAAATCGATAAATCAAGAAACAGTGCAAAATATGAAAGAATTAAGTATTATCTAAAATAGTAAAAATTATACAAAATATCTTATTTTAATTAAAATTTTTTATTTCATATCTGCTATTATTCTAATGAATATAATTTTGTTTCTGATTCTGAGAATATAAAAACTTAACTATTTGTGTAAATAATTTTGATCAAAATAATTTTGTTACATTGACAAATTTCACTTAAGGAATTGCTCAAGATTTTTTAAACAAGTTTTTAATGACATTAGAATGAGAAAACTTTGACAATAGAATGCTGGAAAGATAATGGAAATATTTTGATTGAAATGTGCCCTGAATGCGTTAAAATATCAACTTGGGAATTAAGGAACATATTTAATCTCGTTCTCAATACGTCTTAACAGAAAAAAGTAATAATTTTAGTTGTCACTTCTGTGACAAGTTATATCTCACATTTGTAATGGAGCATTTTTCTAAAACCCACTCAGACTAGAAAATATGAATTAAATTACTTGCTTAAATCGATTGGGAGATTTTAAATAAAATATTAAAAGAAAGTAATTATATTTGTTCAATTAAACTTTATACTGTTTAAATTTTTAGAATTTTTTTTAAATGATTTTTCTGTTGGTTGTAAATATTTTTACGGAAGAAAATTATACGAAAAATTTTATTTTGAGTAATGGGAAATTCATTGACTTTTTTGATTGAAGTTTTGATTCATCATATTGAATAAGATAACAAAATTCTTATGACAATGACATATCAATATTATTATGAATGATAAATGAGAAGCCGAATTATTTATTTTTTGATTAAAATATGACACGATACAAAGAATGAATTCATCTTTATCCAGTATTTACTTTATGATTGTAGCTTGCTTTATCTTATTGCTAGGATAATAATTTTAAATTTTGCCTATTTTCACTTAAAGTACAATAAGACCACATTTGTCATAGTTAGACACGAACCAAACATTTCTGCTATCCATAAAATTTTATATTTGTTCTCATGATTTTGTGGTTACACAAAAAATAAGGCGTAATAGATATTACTTTTATACAAAAAATACTTTATAACGTGAGCATGAAAATAAGAGGAAGAATGCAATATAAATAACATGACGTAAAATACCAACTTCAGAAAATGTCAAATGTTATTGTGTAAAAAATATCTTTATGCTATTTTTTTAAAGACATTTTGGCATATTTTTAAAATGCTTATGAGTTCGTATCAGAAATATCGAATATTGTTTATTCAGAAGTCTTACGATCGATTATTTTTTTAAAACAAATATTGCCTTTTTTGCTGCTTTGCTAGTATTTATTATATGAAGATCTTTAAATATAAATGGTTCTGTAAAGAGGTATAGGGAAAAAAAAAAGCCTTATAGTTCAATGCTTCAAATTTCAAGAAAATAACGAAGTCAAGTTATTTGGTTATTTGTGTGTATAGCAAATAATTTTTTACTCGTTTTTACTCTAACAGAATTAATATATTCTGATTCTAGAGATGTTTTTAGTGCCTTCTATATTACCATTTAAGAGAAAATTTGAATTGTTTATAAGAGTAATATGCAAAGTTATGGGAACGACATGATAATATTTATGTTTTCATGTAAATATAAAACATGAGATGATATTTCAATATTAAGATTTTTAAATTTGTATTATATTATTAAAAATTTGTCTCCTGCTCCAATACTGAATTTAAAAAAATCATTGATGTTATAATGAGCAAAATATACTATAATATTACTGAATATGCGTTGAAAAATATAAATTCCCGACACTTAATGAGCTGGATATTTGCATCTTCATAAACCGTATCTTTTTAATTATGTTCTAATTAATCATTCATTTTATTATATTAGTAGAATTTGAAGGAAATATTCTGAAATCCATATCCAAGAAATGTGACCTCCTAACAATTAGCTTCTCTCACCAATCTGTTTATAACTGCTAACGGTGATGTAGTTAAAAAGGCGATGAATTGTGTTGATCACTGCGTAGATGAACTTCATGTTTATGAGTGGTAAAAAGTAATTTATGACTCGGATTTACCTCGAAAATGTGTCTCGGCTCGTTCACCTTGACTTCGTCGAAAGTTTTCGATGCATATCCTGAAGGGGAACCATTTACTTAATAGTCATTAAGTTCTTTTAATTTACAATAAAGAACTGTTCCCATCCCTGAAGTGACCATTGTTACCATCACGAAACGTTTTGTACATTTGAAGGTTACCCATTTACAATTAATTAATGAATATATTAAATTAAAATGATTACATTAAATAATGCCAGAATTCTATACGAATAATTCTCAATTGAACTTCAGCCATTTACGTTATTTACGCACTCTAAGAAAAATGACTTTTTTAAAACAAACTAAAAAAAATGGAAGAAAATGTTCATTTTTTCTTTATTGTTTGTGTTTGAATGTTATTAATATTTTTTTTGGTAATTAGCTATTTTATGTAAAGCCTACCGATATACCATTGATATTGTATTTTACTTGGTTATTTATACGAATCTCTAATCGTGTGTAGTTGTGTTCTAAGCCTACCTGTACCTTGGAATGAATAGTGTCTTCGCTTTTAGTGAGTATTTGGGTTCGAATCCCAAGCAAAAAAAATGTGGATGCTGATTGAGATAGCACATCGAATCTTGTGTAAAAATTATTTAAGGGTTAAATTATCCTTCATTGAAAAGCTTTTATACGGCTTTAAGCACACGAACTCCAACAACAAATAATTAAAAATAATACATATTTTTGATCTGTTCACATCCTAATTTATATTGATGCTTAATTTGAATCCCATAGAAACATCAATATAGACACTATATTGACATTCATGCTTTTAAAAAGAGCATGTTTGAATTTTGATGGATCAATTGTATATTAGTTGGAATATTTAAGCTGCAATATAAGCACTATTTTTGCATTTATCTTTATTTATATTAATTATTTGCTAAAATATATTTAAAACCATTTCATGAACTATAAAAATTATTAAATGAATTTATAATATGATAATATATAGAATAGTATATATATTTAAATTTTAAAAATGGAAAACATTTTTTAAAACATCAATAGCTGATGTTTTAGAGTTATAAGGATTAAGTGTACTCAGGTCCTAAATTTGCCCAAATGAATTAAATTTAAAATCCGTATAAGGTGCATTTAACGTATAGAAATTCATGTTAAATATGCTAGATTTTTTCATTAAAAACAGTTGTTAAAAGAGAAACGCTTTTAAAATTAAAAAAAAAGTGTTGTCTATTTTAGTACTAATATTTTATTTTAGTTATAACATTTTAAAATAATTTTTATTAAGCATTTTTGTTAGTTTCTTCAATGTACTTTATGATAATAAGTGTTCATAGTTAATACTATGTTTAAAAAGTAAGTGCTTAAAAAAATCATAGTTGTTAGAAATACTATATAAATTTACACATAAATAGAGCGACACTATGAGTACACTTCCAGTAATATATCGGGCATTACCGTGTTTAGTTGTGTAAGAACTGCTCATCAAAGAATTATAATTTATTCTAGAATGCTTTGGAGCTTTTATCTTTAATAGTGTAAATCACTGAAATTGTGTTCAAAAGAAGGAAATTTCATAAATTAGGTAAAGTATTGTAATTAGATGAAACAGCTTCCATTTAAGGCTGGTTAGTTAAGGCGTCGTTCCTGGTTGGTAAAAGCAGCTGAGACATGTTAAATATATCATGGTCGCAATGTCCTCCAAGTGAAATGATACTCCTAGAAGTGGCAGGTCAAGTATAAGGAATTCTTCTGCTTGCTCTCTGCTTCTAAATTGCGAAGTTTTCCACCCTGCTACTTCCATATGTACCATATGGTAAAGCCAAACTCGTGGCTGGGTACAAAGAAGCATGCTGGTGCAACAGCAGCTTCCATTCTATAAATATAAATTGTATAATTTGACATGTGTACCAAAAAATCGACCTGAAGTCTATCGAACAGTTTTAGGAAGATTTTAGTGTCTATTAAAAGAAAGGAAACTCTCTTCGAAATGTACAGGAAAGCTAGCCTTGTCTTTGAAATAGAGATAGGTTAAAATTTTTAACGCTTGTATCAAATCCTTATTGAAAAGCCTGAAAAGTAACTAATATGATTTCAGCTAGCAGTTATTTTGCTGTTTTGCTTTTTCAATAAAATTTCATATTGTGGTCCATTATTGTAAGGTAATGCACTATATTGTATGCACTGTATGGCTTGAAATAATGTAGTGATGTGTACCATGGTATCAATGATATTTATTTCGTATTGAAAAAATTTCCAGTTTGGAAAAAAAAATTTGGCTACTGAATCCAAGAAATTGCTAGTTTCTTGGATCCAATTCGTGGTAATTGACAGTATCAACGCTCACATGCAAAACTCTTGGATTATTATTTTTCTATTTATATAAAAAAGAAATGAATAATGAGTAAATTGCCTTTTAGATCTCTTTAAGTATTTTCATTGTATAGTCATGAGGTCATTTCATTGGATATAAAAATGTAACAATAATTTTATATCCCACTTAATAAACAATTTCGTCCAGTCTCATCACAGGAAACTTAAAGTACGACTTGGAAGGGTAATCTGAGTAGTATGTTCACCGGAATGGGTGAAATAAAATTTTTCGTTTCCTTTCTTTTTTTTTTGATACAATCCTCTTCAAAAAATACTTAGGAAAAAAAACAGACTATGTAAATGCCTGAAAAATCCTAGAATAGATTTATTTATTACTCTGCTTATACTAGCAGCGCTAAAAAATCGTTTTGTCATTATATTCTTATGAAAATATTTTACTTCATTTAGGAATTTTACATCATTTAAACGGAGAAGACAATTTTTAGATCTAATTCAAGGTAATATTTCTCAACATGCATTGTTAATGAATTCAAAGAAATTGATAAAGTGGCATTAATTATTTAATTTTTTAAATATTAATTATTTGTTTGTAGGTTAAATTGCCGTACTTAAAAATCAAGGCCACTCTAACTATTTTCTCATGAGTTATCCTTTTCGTTTTTGAAAACGAGAACGGCCAATGCGTGCTTGTCACACGTTGTTGCATCAGCGTGTATGGAAGACATAAACACGTAAATAATTTAGATTGTTTTTCCCACCTGAGTTGTTAATATTGCTCACTCATGCAAAATTATTAAATATAAACATTGAACTGGAAAGGGCATGCTACAAACGAAAACGTGTGGCATAATTAAATTAAAAGTTGTGCACGACATTTTCTAACGAGAAAAGTGTTGCAGTCATCGAAGTTTTACACTTTAGGCAAATATTCTAACTGCGAAAAGTATTTTTTATATAAACTTTCATTTTATACTAATATAATTTTTTTATGCTTAAAAAGGGTCTCACATTCACAACCTTAATGAGAGACATAAATATTAAAAATAAACTTTTTTTAATATATTTTGAGTTATGGGCATTAATTAATTACTAATTATGCCAATATTTTAAAATTAATTGACAAAATAAAACAAGTAAAAAGTTATGTACAATCATTAATTAAATTTATTTTCTGCAAAAAAAAAATTATTTTAATGGTATATATAATAGTTACATTTGTTTACATATAAGTTCTCTAGAAATAATCATGAATACTACATTTGTTAGCTTTTTAATATACTAATTAGTATTTCAACTAGTTGATCTTTAGTTTAATTAACAAATGATAATGTTGATGCACATAGAGTAAATCTTAATATTCATGACTGAATGTAGAATGAATTATTATTTTTTAACTGAATAAGTTAGTCATTATCGAGCTGTTGCTTATTGTATCTCATTGGCAAACATTTTCAGACATTTTGGGAAAAGTTTCTACGCACACTGACAAATTCTGCATTTTTCCACGTCTACTATCCTTAATTGAGTGCTTAAGTAATCGTAACGGAGCTTCTTTTTAGCTAATGTGTCATTTTAGATTATTTTCGGGCTGGTAATGATGGAAATCTGAAGAAGTTTAAAAATCCCTCTTCTGTGTTGGAGAGATTTAATGTCAAAACTGACAGAATTTTTTAACAGTTAATAACTCAGAGAAGTTACGGATACTTGCTTTTGGAGAGGGTTCTCCTTTGAAATTCTAGTTTTTTTTAAAAAAAAATATGTAAGCTTTGTTTAGTGGAATGTGACTTATCTAATCTTGGAGCATTAAGACAATAATGACAAATATAATAGTTGTTTTAATACATTTTGAATACTAAATTTTTCAAGTTTGGTTGATTTCTGTTATTGATATCACATGACAAATAAATTATTAAAACGTTTTGTGATACAATCGAATCCTTATAAAATTAATTGTATTAAAAATAAATAAAAATAAAAATAATAAAAAATAAAAATATGACATGTTTTTGTATAAATACTTTTATACTCTTGGCCATGGAAACGTGTAATGTATTATTTCTTAATTTTTGCTCAGGTAAATTTATTTAAACATACATTTTTGTATCATAATGTTATATTTTTTCCATTATCATGTTATTTCTGGGTGGAAATAGGATAAAAAAAAATAAGTTGTTTTCGGAAATCAACTGTATTTAGAATTAAATACAGTTGAATTAAATACAAATAAAGGTACTTTGGGTACTCTGTTGGTTTTAAAAAAAAGTTACACACAACATAGAAACAAATACCACAAAAAGCTATGCTTTTTCAAATCAGCTATTGTAAATTAGAAACATAAAGTGTTCATTTATATTTAACGAGTTTCCGAGAACGAACCCCATTTTCAAAAGAATCTAAATACAAAAGAAAGATAATGTTTATAATTATTAAAATGTTTGGAATTTAGTACTTTTGGTTTTCCAAGATCACTTTTAAACATTACCAAACAGTAAGATAGGAAAAACTACATGAGTCTATCCCAAATTCCCAACCTAAAGTAAGATTTTTCTTTCTTAAAGATACACACTGAAAGAAAAAGGCTTGCTAATTGTAAATTGCTTTGATCATTCTACATATCATATAACGAAGTCAAACTAAATGAGTGGTAAATTAATCTTTCTAAAGGTATTAAGTACACAGAATAGGGAGAGTGATAATTACGCCATTTTTATTTTTGGAAGAGAAAATTTTTTTCCCTTATAGATCCAAGGACACTGATGTCGTTTTATGAATGTTTTAAATTCACTAACAGGTTCAAATCTGATAAATGCATTAGATTCAGGAATTCATTCTTGTCTTGTAAAAATAAATATTTTTTACTTGCTTGTTAACATTACACTAAAAATGCTCAATTGTGTATTGGTGTCTGTTAGGGATAAAACCTAAGGGAGCAGTTAAGACAGTTTCAAGCACAATCGTAGCTTGAAATGCAAATCTACATTTATTTTTCCCATTGGATTGGATTCAAATTCACTATGTGGGGAAAAAAGTTAAATTTTATTTATCATAAGACAAAAATGGTTTTTGAGTGTGAACCTGTTCAGAATTACAAAGCTTTTGATCACGTTTCAAATACTTTGATTTCTAAAAAATTCTCTAGTTTTATTACTAACTTTCAGTAAATGATTTTTATAATACCCGAAAATGCCAGAGTAAATAACTTATATAATGCAAAAAAATGTTTTTTTTTAACTATTCGTTTTAAAACAAATCTTTTATAACAAAAACAAAGAGTATGTACTGTTTTGATTCGCAATATTTTCCATTACAAGCGTTCCGCAAGCGATAGGAGAATGACGCAGAATAAAAACTAGGAACCAAATAAATTACATCGCATCGCTCATCTTGAGTTTGATAATCATAAATCCGTCAGTATCAAAATTGTAAATCTTTCTTCACCTACGAAGTGCTATGCGAGTCTCTTTCTGCTAGAAAAGTGGAATTAAAAAAAATCCCGCCGAGTGCACCCTGGCGATTAAAGCACAGGTGTAAACATATGTCCTACCATCTGCACATATCGTTAACCCACACGCAGTTTGTTATGCTCTCAATTTATTTCTGCCTTAACTGTATTCTCTTCCCGGCGAGAAGTAGGATTAATTAATATTTGATGACTGAGATAAAAATCGAAATAGGTAGCTTCTTGCAAAATAAAAATGAAAAAGAAGTTTAATATATTCAGATTTTTCTCTTAGCAGGAAATACTTTTTACAATGCGGTTACCATGTGTGAATGTCGAAATGATTACTTATTGCTCTTGTGTAAAACATTTTAACGAGGTGATTGACCTTACCAGTATTGCATTTGGTGTCAAGATGTAATTAAATATGATACATTAGGAAATAATTAGGATTTAATTGTGTATTTTCCTGTATATATAAATAGAATTATATCTTCTGAATCTAATACAAAATTGTTGATAATTTTTTTTAAATGTACTTAAGTTTCAAAGTTTTTGATAAAATCTAGTTATTAAGTATTAAAATTATACTCACTGTTACTTTTAAGAATGAAGAAAACATGATAATAAGATCAATAGTTTATTGGTATATTAATAATTTATTTATTACTTATGTATACATTTTCTAAATATATATTTATTCACATACATTTTCAGTTTAGATATAAAGAAATAAGTATTAGTACTTTTCTTTTCTATAATTTATAAAGTTCAACTAATATTAATAGATAATATATTTATAAATAATACATACAAAAACTGTTGACAGTCTAAGAGATCAATTTTAAATATTTCTAATGAGATAAAAATTTGATGTTAACAGTACTTGTACAAAATTTTATAGGAGCAGTTTTGTAATTTTTATCTGGAGATTCTATGATGGTACAGAACCTATACTTCTGATATAATATGGTTTGAATTAGATATTCTCTATTAGATACTGATAAATCGTCTATTAGGTACTGATAAATCGAATAATGAATCTAACAGACGATTGACTCTAAGACTTTTGTTAGATCACTTACACTCATTCATGTTCAGTGTGCGTTCTGATTAAACTTTCATTACTGCAACAAGGCAGTACGACACTTCATTGGTTGAGAGTTGCTTCTAGGTAGCTTTAAAATTATTCTTCTGATTTTAGACGCTCTTATTGGTCACCTAAATTCCCAGATATAAAAATTATTTAGTATATCTAGGATGTTTTTCAATGTGTCGTTCAGGAAAGATGTCGACAATTTCGTGCTCTTTTGAATTGATAGATAACTTTGAGAATTCACGGTATGGATTGCTTCCAAGTTATTTTCTGATATCAGTAGATTACAAACCATGCGTTTTATAACACTTCTGAATGCTCATGCTGCCCTTATGATATAATATTAGGCAGGTGCATCGACATTTCATGCACTTGAATGTACTTGCAAGAAAAAAGATATTCAATAAAATCAGTGATCTATATGAAGCAAAGAGTAAAATATTACTGAAGTCATTGTATTTTATAATAAGAAATTTTTTTATCATGTTATAAGAGTCAACATAAAATTATTTTTATCTGGCATATTAATTATGTTTGTCAAATCACTGTTTAATTAATAAGTGGGGTTTCATAATTTTCTTTTCGCAATCAAAATTAATGTAGGTGATTTCTCACTGACTCTTTTCATTCTGAAAATCATTTGTTCTATAATTATTAAAACATATATTCAAAAATATTTAGTTTTTTTCCCCTTCAGTTTTAGCTCCGATAGGTATTCTGCCTGGATTTACATGCTTTAGAATTTCTCGAAAATATTTATTTAAAGTTTATGACTTTTTATGCATATAAGAAACTCTAAAATTCTATGTAATTAAACAATCTTCAACAAACCAGACTTCTTGATATACGTCTTATCTCATTTGTCTCTACCAACTCTATTTTGGTTTCACTATAGGTATGAACATTTGAGAAGTCATTTTGTATTATTTGAAATTTACTTCTTCATCGCATAAAATTATTAAGCAACATGTGGAATAGTTATGTGACAGTGCATAAGTATATTTTTATTATATATCAGTTTAAAACTGCAACCATTCGATTTTTTTAATTATTTATATTTAATCCAAAATTGTTCTAAATTATGTTTTTAAAATGTGGTACAACAGTTAATGTATCATTTGTTTCTCTTATTCCACACAATCATTTATTTTACTTCCTCAGTAGAAATATATAAAATGATTGTTCGCTGAAAAATCATCTGATATAACTGCAATAAAACAAAACCATTTTCCCTTTTATTTTGCTTTTAGTGGACGATGGCCATTTTTCGCCATCACCTTGTTGAGGTCATCCATCCTTGTGTTGCATGTCGAACATTTCAGTAAGAAAAACAATACATTTTTATTTCTTTTAATTCGTCCACAAAGCGTGTCATTGTCGGTTTGGCAGAATAAAAATTAAAAAAAAAAAAAAAAAAAAAAAAAAAAAAAAACCGACAAGCACCTCAACCAACACTTTCCAATTTGGACAGGATAAATATATTAAAAGAATATCCGCATGAGTAACCTTGCAGTCATTATACAGTCAATGAATTGGCTAAAGGATCGGTTCGTTGTTCGTTTGACTTACTCTTCTGCGTTCATGCACCAATAATTGGAAGAAAAAAGCATAAATCCGTTGTTACTAAGTTATCAAATTTATATTTTAAATTCGTTCAGTTTGGTGTCACTTTCCGTTTCCCTTTGTGGGAAAATGAGAGTAAAATAACTTCTGTTACTTTTCTTTTGAATTCTCGTTTCGAAGACTGAATTTTAAGGAAAATATATTATTAAAAAACGATTAAATTGTGCTTTTTTTCGGTCAGATAAGAGTCTGCTTGTATATAATTTTATACTTGAATATAATTTTATTCATTCTTCTCGAAAAAAAATTCATAATTTTTTCGTTTATTTAAAAAAATACCCGTGAAGGAATAAAATAATTTCTATCAATTTTTGAAATTTGTAACGTTTTTTTTTTTTTTAAGTTTACTGACTTTAATGGGTTTTTTTCTTTCAGTATACACAAAAAATCTTTCACGTCATAAAAGATTTGTTTTGTAATTTTAAGAATTGACAGTAATCTTTGAATTAGCTTTTCTTCCCGAAGAATTCTTTCAATATTAGGAAATCTATTAATTTTATATTGTTTCAATAAATTTTTCATCTGACTGGATAGAAAAGAAACGTGGAATTCCAAAACTAGCAAGCTCCTTTATTTTAAATTTTCTTCCTCCACTAAAATTTTGTTACCTTTTACGCTTTATAGAAAAAACAATATTCAGTTTCGTATATCATCTGACATCGCTGTGATTTTCTTGTGATTAGACTGGGTAATTTTTAAGTAATTTTTTGATAAAAAATGTCCATTTTGCAAAATTTAACTAAAATATTAAAAAAAATAGATTTTTAATTTCCAGAAGATGTTGACTAACACAATATGGACCCTCTCTGTTGATACCTTACCCCTTTTAAAGACTCGATGTTGTCACTGACAAAAATTTAGCATTGAACCTTCATAGTTAAAAAATTATGTAATATGGTATCTAAAATATTGCTTACCTTGATATATTTTTCGAAAGATTTAATAGTAGAATTATTTAAATTTATTAAATCATTAGTGTAATTATTTACGATTTCAGACCTTAAATTGAATTAAAATTTACTGGCTGCGTTTCAACTATGAAATTTAAAAATCGAGATTGTATTATAAGCAAAGGGTATACTTACTAATTTAAATAATGAAAATATCTTGTTATCGATTTCTTTTCCGAATTAATTTTTTTATTAAATATACATTTTACATTGATATAGACATGGATTTTATATTCGTGAATATTAAAAGAAAATTCAGATAGCTAATTATTTTAATTGCGAAGTTGCATTAAAGTGTTAAGCAACATTCCCACAACATTTAACCTTCTAGTTAAAAAGTTCATTCAACTAGTATACTTTTGCACAAGGACATTCGTGACACAAAATAAAACATCAGCTATTTTACCTTTATTTAGAAGTAAAGTAGAAAAATATTCAAATGATAGTGGAAATTTTCCGAATACAATAGTCGTTCAAAAAGATGACCTTTGACTAAAAGCGAATTTAGAATAATCTTTGTAGTCTGAAAATTCAACATTTACCGTTACGACAATACTGTACGAAAAAGATAAATATATTATTATGGAAAAAAAAAACTAATCTTATATAAATTATTTTCGCGAAATAAATCGTAAAAAATAAAATGGATGAAATGATATGCTTCATATCAGAATAATAGTTAACTTTTACCTGGATTTTATTTTTGACAAAATTGATGCATATTTTCATCATTTACAAAACATTGGGAGGATAAGGGCATGGAAATGTAATTTCTTTAATAGTATTAGAAACCTAAATTACTGATTTATTTGGAATTATTCTGAATCTGAAGGGTTATTTCTTCCTCATAGACTTGTGAAATCTAGTACTGTTTTGTGTCAACCATTGCAATGTAGTCCATGGGACTATAACTTATTCCACTCCCCTATTATACACAATGCTTACTTTGAAATTTTAACGCCATTATGATAATTGTATGTAATTTAAAGTTGATGTTTAACAAAATTAAAAATCCATTAAAGCAAAACACTTATTGTGTTAACAGTTTGTTTTTTATTAAATTTTATTTTATTTTACAAATTAATTTTTACTGAAAATATTTAAATTTAGTTAGTTATATTGAAATTTATTCACAAAATAACTTTTTGAAGGCAACATTGTTAAATGTAACAGATATTGGAATAAGCAATTTTTATTTATTTTATCCAATGAATATAATTTTTTATTACTCTAAATTTTTCCTAAATGTCTTTTTTTTATGAATTAAGAGCGTAATTTTCACTACAAGTTTAAAATTAAAAATGAAGCGCAAAAGGGCGGAGTATTTCTATATATGATTTCTTAGGATAGATATAATAAATGAAAATAATATAAACATGAGAAAAATTGTAACAATATTTATTGATTTTATTCTATATATATATATATATATATATATATATATATATATATATATATATATATATATATATATATATATATATATATATGTGTGTGTGTGTGTGTGTGTGTGTGTGTAATAAGTTCATATTAATTAATGTTATATAAGTTTCTCTCTCTCAACGAAAGTTTTAAAATCTGAAGTTTTCCAGACCTCTTTTCAGTTTTAAGATAAGGTTGGTCCACACGAAGGATATCTGCCTTTGGTTTGAATGTCAGAGCTTGAGATGTAAGAGCTTATATTTGTTCCATGTTTAGCTGCTAAGACTCAGTTTGAGAAATGCGTCATATCTGTAACGAAAATACCTATAAACGAAGGAATGGTCAACTTATTAATTAAAAATAAAACAGATTTTACTCTAAAATCTTTTTATACAAACTGTGTTGTACTATTCTCAAAACCTTTTATTCTAAACTATGAAAATCTTGAATATCATTCAGTAGTGAAGCTCAAAAATAATTTAATTAGTTTTAAATTTTTAATAAATATATTTTAACTGCACTTTGAAGTTTATTTATAGCTTTTTCGGTATTTCTGAAATAGTATTTATTCGTCCATGAAAGACAAAATTGTTTTTAGAACATACAATTTCTCAGAAAAAAATTCAAACGATTTATCTATGTTATATAATAAAAAAATTTACTGAGCAGGATTTTTTTTTTATTATCTCGAACGCAATTTTGAGGGGGAAAAAATCGCAGAGTCTATCACAAACATGTGACATTAAATGCTTCGGATAAAGGCAAAATATTTCCTCTCCGATTTTCACCATAACACGAGAGAAGTCATGGGGAATATAATATGTCCTTGCACATTCGCCTTCAAAGAAGAAGAAAAAAATTGGGCCACCTTAGGGAGACGATAAGATAAACAGAGTCACATTATAAAAATATTCCTTTCCTCTTCTGATGTGATCCGGAGTTATATTTTCTTCTACTCGCCTAGAATCTTAATTGACGAATGCCGTGACTGTTGTGACAAACAGGCTCTTCTCCCTCTGACCCTGAACAGGCACGACGAAGGCCGCCCGGACCATGTGTCCTGCAGTTCCCTCCCAGAGGCACAGTTTTCTCGCGGAGAGCATTTAAGCTTGGCCGGCGTTGCGTGGCAACGCATCTCTCCGCACTTCTGACGAAAACAATGAAATGCTGAAAGAAAAATTTAGATCACTGGACTAAATATGCAAGAAAAATATTTGGCGAGAAAATATTCATTTTAGATTTTGTTCCAGTGTTTGGTATGTCTTCCTTCAAACGGCAGGTGAACTGCGTGAATTTAATACGAGGCATGGTAAGGCGAATTATTCTTTACTTTTAATCTTCTGAAGGTAATTTTTTATCGAATCTAATCAAGTATGTTGTGCTTAAAGTATTAAATCTGATAGAGAAAGTGACTTTTCTCCCTCTTATATGATTGTAGTTTGCTTATTAGCTTAATGTTTTATATATAGGTAAATATGATTGTAAACATTGTGAACTTATCAATTGATAGGAGCATAATTTTTTCTAAATCACTAAATTGTAATTGGAAAATAATATTTACGTAGCTGAAAGCATATATTATTATTAAGCATTATAAATCTTAGTATAAATATAATTTGTAGGGAATTCAAATTTTCCTAATATTTCCTACAGCTCATATCATAAAAAATATCAATACCAAATTTGAATTTAATGCACCCCAAATGTTGGTTTTGTATTTTAAAAAGCCTATGTAATTATTTTTTGAGTAAATAAATATCATATACTTAGGAAATATCATATACTTCCAAGCATTTCTTAGAACTGAGAAACACAAACAGGTAAATTATTTTCCCCATTCCTTTACAACCATTCTTTTTTATTTTACATGACTTTCATTTTAAAGGCATTTGAGATATTTTTTATAAAAATGGATAGTATAAAAGCAATGTATTCGAGTAATTCATTAAAAAAATCGTTTTATATTATAAAAATCAAAGAGATTATTTTAGTAATTTTTATTAAATTTTATAATTAATTTACTACGCATTTAGTTAAATTAATGAAATATGTGGTGTAAATTAATTATTTCATTTATTAAAAAAATTGCAAAGCAAAACTGCAAAGCGAAAAAAAAAAAATCCGTAAAATAAATTAACACTAAGAAAACGCACTGAGATCTGCTTGATCTCTATAACATCTTTTAAAAAATTTCGTTTATAAAATCAGTAAACTGTTTTATTCATCTTAACTTCGCATTTCTTTTTGCTAGTCATGTTTTCTTAAGCTCTTGATTATTTTTTTATATAATTTTTCACCAATAATTTGTTTTATAAATGAAATTTTAAAAATTATGACCTATATTTTAAGACATGCCAGATTAATTAATGATAATTAATTAATCTGATTAACTAAGAATTAATTAATATATTAATTAACTAAATAATATGTCATTGTTTGTTATAATTACTAATTATATATTTGTTTATTATAATTATTAATTAAGAAATATAAAATATTAAGTAATATATTATTGATAGCATTGCCTATATATATATATATATATATATATATATATATATATATATATATATATATATATATATATATATATATATATACACATTACTCTCAAAAATATATTGAAATTATTTATAACTTTATTATAAAATACATGAATTTGTACAAATACATGAATTTGTATTCAACGAGCAGATTAAATATCATATAAATCCTATAAGCCAAACACAGTATGTTTGATAATATGTACAGAATTATAAGAATAGTATTAAAAATAGTCACAGTTGTGTTTTTTATGCGTCTTAGTGATAAATAAATGCCTCTTGCATATATTCTACCTTCATAACTTTTTGTATAATCAAATAATATTGAATATCAGTTATTTTTAAAATAACGTTCATATTTTTAAAGCTAAATATAATCTAGTATAATATCATTGTTTTTGAGTCTCCAGCAATTCAGTAAATAAAAAATGATCAAAGAAAAAACAAATTTATACTATTGTCTGATGTAAAGTAAACAAACAAAGGATTCATTTAATATACAAAATTAGAAAAATCATTATTATTGGAACTATAGTGTTGAACTATCAAAATCAAAACTCGGATATCATTACATGAAAAGTACTTTGAATAAAATTTTTATATGCAATTTTTATTTTTCATGTGATATAAAGAAATTGTTATTCACGTTATATTAATACAAGTTTTATATTCTTTAAATATATATATATAACTTAGTAATATAATAATTATAAAAATTTACTCAAAAATTGCAAAATAAAATTAAAATATACCTATAAAACTCTGAAAGTGAGATCTAGAAGAAAATTTCAAATTTAATTCAAAATTCATATCTATTTTTATTTTGCACTGTGAAATAAAGATGTGTGATCTTAACGTTCAAGTGTTCTTTAGAGATGATTACGATAATTCATCAGTTAAAAATTTATGCGTAAATTTGAAATCTAAGTTTACTGAATACACAATATACCTAAATTTTAACTGAATTGCACAAAGTGCTTTTAAAAGATAGTGTTTTGGGACTATGTATCTCTTTATCTCTTTTTTGATTTCCACACTATGTCTGTGAGGTATATCAGCCTCTATGAGTAAAACGTCTGTATGTCCTCATAAAAGTATTCGACTGGATTATGATAGAAACTATTTTTGATCTCTATTTATTGTGTATTCTAATTCGTGAAAATAAACTTGTTCATATGTTGCATCATATTTCCTCTAATTATCTGTTTTTAGATTATACCGGAACCACTGATTGAACTGAGATTAAATTCTAAGCATTTTTCTGGATTCTGTATGTGCATGATCGAGAAAAATGTAGTATATATATATATGAACAAATTTTTAGATGAGAAGCACCTTAGAAAAAGTCATTTGAGGATTTAGTGAAAGTGACACGCTTTCAGAATGGTGTATTCTTGGTTCGATTCTGGCCAATTTTAAATAATGAAAGGTAATATTGCTCTACTGCTTTCCGCATGCACATCTGCTTGAATGGATAGAGCCGTCAGTCGAATGGTTTGCGCATTTGCCTTCAGTTCTATAGTTCATAGGTTCGTTTTCCACTTTGGGTATGGATGATTTTAAGGTCCGGAATCCCTTTAAACCGTATGTCCCGATCGAATTAGCTCTCGTGTGCAAAAAATGACCGTTGAGTTCCAAAAATACCAAGTCTGAAGGGATATTTACCACTTCCTGGATTTTCTTCATTGCTATGCGTGGAAACGGCCCACTGTTCTTCCGAATGACAAAACACACAGTTGATACTTAAATTGTTAAAACAGAGCTAGAAGCTATTGTAAAAAAATTAATTGTTGTTATAGTAATATAAATACTCTTATATGTCTTATGTAAATTATAGTTGTTGCTTTTGTAAAATCTTCCAGCTATTGTAACGACTAACAACAGCTTCCACCTGTTAGGTTGTTCAGCTAACAGTGTTGAAACCTATGTGGGAAAGTTCTATCATATGAGATTTTACCTTATATTGAAAGTAAAAAAAAACTGTCTCAATCATTCAATCAGTAGCATAAACTATACTCTCACTAATGCGTCGAAGGGGAAAAAATCTTAAAGTAAATTTATACAGAACATTAATTATTTTTGACTTTTATTTGAAAATACTTTATTTAATAAATTATAGTTTATAGTTTTACCAAGAGCAAAGTATTTAAATAAAATATTCAGAAGAACATTTATTGAAACTTTTACAAAATTCTTAGCTTTCATGCTTTACTAAGAACAAAAATATAAAAAATTTTAAATTTGCTACTTGAAATAAGTGTTGAATTATTATGCAAATTCTTGTAATATTCCATTAAGCAAAAGCCTAACTTCAAGAGACTCTGTGATCTCTAAACTACACAAAAAAAATGAAACAGAGTATTTTATTTTTGATATATCTTGTGATCATCAAATTAAATTTTCTAATATTTCAAAATGTTTGCTTAACTTTCTCTTTTCTTACTGTGTATAAGATATTTTGTGCACAGCCGTGGCATCGGTATGCCATCCAAAAAGGCAGGGTTGGATTCCCAACGCCACCAAAGACACACCGAGTACATACGATATCCGTGCTCGTTAAATCTGTGGAATCGAAAGTCCTGTGGTAGGTCATTCAGCAGTTACCATGGTTGTAATGGCCTGGAAAAAATTTCCTCCTCCTCCAGATCAATATCAAAATTGAGGGAATAGTTGCTCTGGTGGTGCCATCTATCGGAGGAGTTTAGAACAAAGTCGTACTTTCACCTTCTTGGTGCTGTGGTTAAAACGAGAGACGCGCCCATCTGACTTAAATTCGCATAGCCAACGGCATAGCGAGCTTGGCTTGTCCAAGTAATACCAACAGATATTTTGTGCAGACTGTTCCAGGTCATTTTATTTTTGTTAGATGCAAAAGTTGCTACACCTGGGAAATTTTTTTATATCAGCTCTGTGTTTTGTACAGCATTTGAAATTAAATTTTTACATCTCTCACGTAATTATTCTAAATATTATTTGTGAGAAAGAAAATCTTCACTAAAACGTAATCAACCAGCCTCGCAATTTTATTTTGCAATTAAGTGTCATTGCCATCTCTTGTGTGAATACACTACGACTGCTCAGGTATCTTAGATTTCCTCAAATCTGCTAAAATATATTTTTAGTGTATCTATCTGTATGGTCTTATCTATACTATTCTCAAGAACTGAACTTACTATGATTCGGTTACATTAGTAACAGCTTTATTTTCCAACTTACACAAGCCTTAACTAGCCAATATTGTTTTAGCGTTACAACAAATCAATCAATTTAATGATGACTTTCTGTAAGAGAAAATATTCATCAATGTACAATGCATGAATAAAATCTTTTTCTCTTAATCCGCCATTTTTATTATTTATTTTTTACCTAGATTAAAGTGAGAATGCTTGCATGGAATAAAATGAAACTTATATCAAGGAAATTATCCTCGGATTAACTTATAAAACAAAATTTCGAAATTTTGATTACAGTGTTTGTAATTAATTTAGGTTGTAATTCATACTGGTTTAAACTCACTGTAAAGTTGCTTATGCGATGCACACCATTCCGGAACACTGCTTCCTTCAAAAACGGAGAGGTTTCCTTCTTCCTTTTAAAATTATCTTGCATGCATTACTATGGGGATAGAAATACATATATGTGCGGCCTCGAATTTTCCCTTCTTTCTATATATTTTCAAACAATGTACTTAATTTTTTTCAACTTTTGAGTGATATTGGTTTTCTGTTATTAGATATACATTTAGAACGTGGATAAAGGAGTCCTGATCCAAACATTATATATAACGAGGATTTTCAAACGGCTTTATTGGAAGTTATAATTTGCATTTGTTTGCAATATAAATTATTTCATTTAAATTAAAACGGAACACTATTTTTTTTATTTTAATTCTAGGTTCTATATTCCCCTTTGTTTTCTCACACATTTTCTTAATTTTAATAATTGTCCCAAACATAAAAATTCCAAAATTAAGAAAATATGATGTAGTAAAACGATTAAAATATTTCCATTTTATAAATTACATATATCCGTTTTATTATTTAGAAATTAATTTTAATTTTTTACACAAAATGAGTTTTATTCTGATTATTTTTTCACACATTCTCACGTTTTATTTTATATTAATTCAAATTAATGGAAGTCATTGATGAAATGCAATGATTAATGCTTCGTTAATGTATAAATTGAGTCCTAGACTTGCATTTTAACGTGTGAAGGATTTATAAAAAGAAAATGTTGACTTTCATTTAATAAGCTAGATTTTATGCACTAAATATCTAATCGACGAGTCTGTGGAACTGGTTTTCCTCTTAGTATGTAAACAAATTATTATCGTTCTGCTTTCAGTTGAATAGTTCATGGGTTCAAGCTTACCTTGGATGTGGATAATTATTGAAGCTCAAGATCTATTTAAATTGCTTATAAATTAGCCTGATATTAGCATGAAGAAAAATATCATCAACAAACCAAATTTTAATATATTCCATTTTTTTCTACCGGTCATTTTGCATTCAAATCTAAAATGGAAGCTGAGTATAGCTTCTTTTATGTTTCTTGTCTGAAAATTATGTCTTGTCACTTTAAAACTTTATCGCAAATAACACAAATACCCTTCCTTGCTGATTTGTAGCGAAATGAAAAGTGTCTAAAATGGAATGAGGGAAAATTTATTTTCTTATTTGTTATGTAAAACCAATATTAAAATAGCTGAAAAATACGTGAAAAATATTTTCCACGAACCTTTTAAAAGCTTTATTTTAAGTATTTTAAAAAAAAAAAAGTAACGCCGAAACTTTGCTTTTCAATGATAGAAATAATTTTAATATTATTTTATTTTCTCTTGGTCAATTGGCTTTTAACATCAATAATTATATGATTGTTTACACTTCTGTATTTGATAATTTGTTTTAAATACTGATAAAAATTTCTTTCAGGAATATGACTTGGAACAGAAGATTGACCTTGAAATTAAAATGCAAGAAGGGACGAATAAGCTTCTTGCGGCCTGCAGGTACCAACTACAGTCTTTAGAAGCCATAAAATCCCTTCTGACATCCAACGAAAGAATAAGTGCTTACATGCTCGAGTTGCAGCGAAGGAAGTCCCTCAAGCAAATAAGCAGGTGAACAAAAGAACTTAAAAATTAACGCGTATATTATAGATTTTTTATTCTTGATTCGCATATTAACATGCCAGAATAGGAATTTGAAGTTTATTGTATGAATGAACATTAAAATAATTAAATGAATACTATATATATATATATATATATATATATATATATATATATATATATATATATATATAAGCAGGTTTCGCTACATTTTCTGACTTGAAATTGAAAAACAAGAATTTTTTTTCAATTATTATTACCTCACACTCTCCGTATATATATCTCGTTCAAATTTTCGATTGTTAATAAAATACTTTTTATTCATCCACTCAAGATCAAATATATTTCTTAAAACATGTTGTGGATGACATTTACTGTTAACATTTTTTATATATATTAATTCATTAATTACATTTAATTAATTACGTATTTTCTTGTACATAATCCGCAGCGGCGTATTATCCGCAAGAACTTTTTTCAAAGTAAAATTAAAAAGAAAGCTGCAAATAATCCGCGACAGTTTTTTCGGCGAATACTAAAAAATATTTACTGCTGATAATGTGGTTGTCACGTAAAATAAAAAAAAGTCGCAATATTACCATAAAAATATAAAAAATTTTACCGAAAAAAACTTAGTATGAAAAACATTTGTTTGAATCCACCTCATCGCTAAGTACGATAAACTGTGTGAAATCACCAGATCGATCAAGAGCGATAATTCCGATATGCTAAAATTTAGTCGATTTTTATTTTTTAATAACTTTTAAAACGAGGTTAGTCATAATATTTAAAAATAAAATTGTTTCATTAATAATTAAATGAAAATATTGGATTATTTTCAAATTGCCCATTAGATACATTTTTTCTTTTTATATTTCGCATGCTTTAGCTTACTTTAATAAATTTGTCGCCCTTTATTTGCCTTCTCTATAACTTTCTGTTTAAAATCTGCTGTGTAACTTAAAAGTTTTTGATTCCACATGATAATATATGAATTTGAATATTTTCAGAACGAAGTAACTCGGGTCAAGACAAATCCGAAATGATAGCAATTGTTTTTCAAACCGAATTTGAACGAAATTAGACGATGGTGATCATAGATTAATGAAGTTAGCAGTGTTGTGGCGCTATCTGTTATCGATTTTATAAAACTGTATTATTAACAGCAACTTGGCTGTAATTTTTTTTATGGAGATGTTTTTAACCAGATAATTCGCGTCGTATTATAAGGACAACGGAATTCGAAACTTTTTTTAACACATAATACGCAGATTATATACAGAAAAATACTGTAATTAAGTTTAATTCATTTATTTTATTTTTACATGAGAGAAAAAAATGTTTTTTGTTGACCTAAGTAGGAATTGGCTTTAAAAACATCTTTTATATTACTTGTTATCAATATTTTTAATCTAATTACTATATTTTATCCATTTTATTTTAATTTATGCTGACATATATTGTTTTCAATTATGTATTAATATTCTACAATAAGCTTATTATATTATATTGTATTATAAAATATATCACATAATTTTTTTTTGGAAAATTTGTTTAAAAAAAAATTATTAATAAAGAAATTTGCCAACACATTTATTTCATTAATGTTTTCTTATTATTACCTTTTTGATAAAAAAAAATGTAAATTAAAAACAATTTTATCATTAAAAATAAATAAAAATAAAGTAAAAAAATTGTGAGGTTAGAAAAAAATTTACATAGAATTAAAAATGGTATAGGATTTATTTGTTATTTCAAATCACTTAAGTTCAACAAACTCTTAAAAGTGAACAATAGAAAATTTAAAATAAAAAATCGCCACTTTTCTGAGTAATTAGCAGTGCAAAAATATTAATTAATTCCTGTAAATTTAACTATTGGAAATAGATCAAGATTCAGTTATGGGAGATCAATTACAAAATACTATATATATATATATATATATATATATATATATATATATATATATATATATATATATATATATATATATATATACTATAATTTTTTTAATGTTTTATATAAATCTTCCTTTTAGTATGCTAGGTTACAGTGTAAGAATTATTAAAAGGTTATTCTCTCTCTGTATCTGTCTTTTTCTCTCTCTCTCTCTCTGTGTGGCATCACACACATTAATCACATACAATTTGGTTTGTGACTTCACAAAATTGTTTTTTGAAGAGAGAAGCCAAAGAGAGAAACTTAAATTACATGTGAACTGCTTATTGATCATGCTTTACTTATAAAAATTAGCTCATAATAAGAGTAATACAAGAAAAATTTGATTTATAATGGTTGACTTTAAAAGAGATAATGAATAACATGGTTTGCTCACTATATGCATTACATTATAATTATGGAATACTTATATTTTTTAAATTGAATTGACTTATCTTCAAATCAAGTTTCTAGTTTATTCAGAAGTTCTTTAAATAATAAATGGAATTCACTTAATTGTTTATATCAGCTGGTCCCAAAATAAATTATTGAGACCTGGGGCAAAAACTTCTTTGAAGGGCCCCCTTTTCTTCACAGCAACACACTTTAAATTTGATTTGGCAAATGATTTTATTCAAGCGATAATATAAAATAAACTTTCTATTCGATATGGGGGTCCTTCTAATCGCCATATACACCTGCCGTTGTCAGGTTCTAAATGTCAGTGTATTGTTACAATCTATCTTAAATAAAATAATGGATTCTTTACTTATTTATTAAAATTTTTTTTCATATTTATGGATCATTAAAACTGGAAAATAAATACTATTTTTTAATTTTAAATAGAATGGCACAGTTAAAAGTAGCTCCTTGTCTTGGAAAAGTTGCAATATCTGGTAAATATGTAATCTTTACTACGTATAATTTATATATTTGTATTTATATAGTGATTTAGTATTTATGTATAATTGTATAAAGCATTTGATAAAAATTTTTTAACTTTGTTCTTTTGTTTGAATTTTTATTTTATTTTACTGGAATAAAATAGCTGCTTTTTTCAAGAATTTCAGAATTAGTTTTAGGTGATATTAAATTGCGTATCTATATGACGAAAGCAATACATCCATTCAATACAGCTGTTAGAATCCTTTTAGTGCAATTTTTTATTTGCTAAAGTTTTTGGAGACTTTTCCTATTCTTCTGTCAAACTAAGCTTTTTTATTTGGAATGATGAAAATATAAAAATTCTCTGAAATTAAATATTATGAAAATAGTGTAGATTGTTTCATTTTATTAATTATTATAAAATTTACTTTATGCTTTGAAATTTCTGTTTACATTTGTTCATTTTTGTGTATGCTTTTAATTTGGTATTTTTATACATCTTTTGCTTAAAAGTTTTGACATTTTACACTTATACTTGTATTTTTATTATTAAGTGTAAAATTTACAATTTTAACCATATACAGCTTTTTTTATAAAAATATATTAATTTTTTTTATAAAAGTGAACCTTAATTTATCAATTTCAATTGGAATATTTATTTAAAATTGCTTTAACTTAGTGACAATTTTCTCATGTTTAACGAATTTGCATGAAAAGAATTGTATGCCAGTTGTAGATCATCTATTTACTTATATTTCCAAAACAAATATGGTATTACCCAATATATTAATTATTTTCTTGATAGTAAAATTAGTTCATTCATAATATTTATAAAAATTCAGTAAATAAGCAAAATTTTTTTTTTAGTTAGTTTGAAACTATTTTTAATCACATTATGACTATCACGGAAAATTTCAAATAAATTAACATATCGAGATTAATATTTACATGTTTTACATAGTTTCTTTCTCATTTTAAAGTCTATTAAATTTAATAATGATACACAAGTAGGAATTATGTATATTTAACAAGATTAAGACCTTGCTGAATATTTAAGGTAGTTGTATCTAGAGATGTATTTAGTTTTATTTATTCAGTCTCTTCCATTGAGAATTGATAATATAGCTGATAAATGTGTTTGTTGCCAGCTTTTTAAAATACTTAAACATAAAAATAAAAATTTAATAATGCAGTTTGAATGATGAAATTTTTACTTGATTTAATTTTAACAAAGAATGTAAAATTTGTTGCTATTCTGAAACTGATTATAATCTTTTATCAAGAAACATTAATTTAGCAAGTTTTACAATTGCAATCAAATTATATGAAGGGAAAATTGATTGCAACCAACATTTTATATTTTAAAATTGTTTTTAAATTTTCTGAAATACTAAAGGAATATACATATGCAAAGGTATAATTGTCTACATACTTTTTACTTTTTCATATTAATTGAATGAAGCATTTTTAAATTTTTGTTTTAATGTTATTAGTAATTTCGCATTACATTTCTTTAATTTTTTAAAGGAAAGTTTTTTGTGGAAATTATCGCTGAAAAGGGAAATTTTTAAGAGAATATAACTAGCTAATAAACACCAATAATTGCAACTTAATCATGTTTTGATTTCACTCAGTTTGTCAACTTCAATTGGTATTAACTTTAAACAACATATATGTCAAAAAGGGTGAAGTATGTGAAGAAAAATATTAAATAGGTGAAAATTAACATTGTTAAACAAATGTTAATGACTTCTAGCTTTAAATTTGTAAAAATCAAATTCATTAATTATATTTTTAATTTTTAGTTATATCTTTCCAATTCTCTTTTTAAAATGTACTAATAAGTTTTTACAATATATTTCTGATTAAAAACTTCTAAATTAATCTATTGTCATTTTGCATATTTAAGTGTATTTGTTAAACTTTAGATTTATGTCTTTACAAGAATTTCGCAAGAAAAAAATGTTACATGAAATTCCCATGTTATATCTGTTTTCTTTCTTTAATATAATATTTATTTTCTAGATATTAGAATGCCACTTATATGGAAAGACAGTGATCATTTTAAAAATAGAGGCGATTATCGACGTTTTGCTATATTTTGTTTGTTAAAAGTTGGTACAGAAGTTCAAGATACAACTATGATCAATAATGTTGATCGAAGTATGACAGACATTGCTTTTGAAGATGTCATCGTTTTGTAAGTGTACTATAATTTACATAAATATAATATTTGCAAAATTTAAGTCAATTATCTTTATTAATTTTAAGTATGCTTATATATTCTTTGTTACAGCAAATACAATAATTGAAATTGAAAATTAATCATTTTTTCCATCTTAATTACTTTGTAATGAAAAATCACTGAAAATTTAATCTATAGATAGAGTTTTTAGGATGACTAGAAATATGAAATTAATATTGAAATATTGATTTTAATTATCTTTCTATTAAAAATTTAAAATTAATCTTTCTAAAAGTTCCTAGCCATCAGGTTTTATAATCATCATGATCAATTCTTTCTTAAGTTCTGGTACAAGCTGTTTATATCAGTTTTGATAAGATGTTAATGGTATCTTTGGGATTAAGAAAACTAAACCAGTGGCACCACAGCCCATTTGGGCTAAAGCCTGCAGTGCCCATATCTATTTTCTTGACTGAGGGCCATGGTGTGCGAATCAAATGTCTTAGTTAGGAGGTCAGCCTAACATGAAATCCCCATTGTTTAGTACCTAAGCATGTTTTGTACTCAGTTTATCAAACCACTAATGGGAGGAAAGGCTGAGTCGAACTTACTCAACCCAAGGATCAAGCTTCAGACCTGTACCTTTGGAGCATAAAATGCTACATCCTAGTCACCGAGCTTATCATTGTGATAAAAGGTCATTTAAAAATTCTACAATGGTTAAAGAAGTTCTAATTATCGATATTGAATGTATATTAAATTGGTATTTTCTATTACAATCACTCATATCATAAAGTTTTGCTGTTGCAGAAAAAGTATAATTTTATGTTACTTTTAAATAATTTAAATACCTACATATTTTGATTAATAACTTTTATTTCATGATATTCTGTTTTAGGAAACACCTTACAAAAATAATTGTACAGTTTTAAAAATATGTTTTATTTAATTGTATTCATAAGCATGGTGACAATATTTTTTATATAAATTTCAGCAACAACATTTCTCCAGATTTTGAATTCAAGTTAGAAGTTTACAGTCATGTTTTACAAGAAGATTTAAGCATTGCTAGTGCTTCAAATAAGATAAAGAAGAAAATATCTTATTCTGTTAGTAAAGCAATTGGGAAAAGGTTTTCTGATAATTTTGTAAGCATAATTTTCAAATATATTTATAATACTATTACAATACAATTCTAAATGTACACTATAAATATATTTAGGAAAAATTTACAAATTTAGTGTTATTCACTGTTATTCTTTTAATAATTTTAGAGTAGACATTATGTGGACCTGTAACAAGCTTGCTTGTATCTTGGATAAATTTTCATTTTCACAAAATTATTTCTGTTACTTTATTTATATTATAAAGTTTTTATATATTTCATTAAAGTATTCAAATATTACAATTAAGTCGTAGTTTTCTGTGGATCTGATATGAAAACACTTTTAGTAAAAATTTTTTACTTATTAACAAAAAAAAAAAATAGGAAAAATGCACACAATTACAAATGTTATGCTTGTATAGAATATTAAGAAAATGTTAATATATATATATATATATATATATATATATATATATATATATATATATATATATATATATATATATATATATATATATATATATTCACACACACACACTCAATTCTCAATAGTCTTGCCTCATCTTTTAATTTTGAAATATTGATCATGAAATTTGTAGTTGCAAAGGAATATAGCCATGTGCTATAATATGGGTAATGTTGTGCCTTTAGTCTTGAAAAAAGCAGAAGTTAACGATCTTTTGAAAACAAAACAAAATAACAAAAAAAGTGAATTACAAAGTTGTAGCGAAACCTTTACCTTAGATCATTAACAGTTCCAAATATCTTTTAACAAATTCATGAAATATCCTTATCCAACTCCAAATATCTTTTAATGAATAATAATTATAAAGTATCCAAATATCTTTTCATGAATTAACATAAACTGAGCTTACAGATTTCTAATAAGTGGAGGGGGAAATGGGAAACTTATCTAAAAGTAGAGATAGAATTATTCCTAAAAACAGGTTCTTGTTATTAACAAAAAAGCATGCAAATTAAGAATTTGGCGATGTTAAAATTGTGTGCTTTCCCTATTTGATTACAAGAACATGTTTAGTTTAGGAGACAAAAACTCTATTATATTACTGCTTGTACGTACACATTTATGAAGGGGATCACATAGCTTCAGCACACACATATATGTATATACATATGTCATTATTTATGTTTAAGTTTAGAAATGTTTCACGTGATGATGATATTATCATGAAAAACTAAACATATATTAAATTATTCATATTCTATTTTAAAAAACAATAATTTTCAGACACATAACACTTTTCTATTCTTCCTGAAAGTTTAATATATTTTTAATTGAGTAATTTTGCAAAAATCATTAATTTTTTGCTTTGTTAAGTAAGTTATTCAATAATTTGAGAAGTTAAATCAGATATTACACAGATCCTGATTTCTTTACTCATCAATCTTGTCATATTTCTTACATGAATATTTAAGTATTTGATTAAGATTATCATTTTGTTATGCCAATAATTCTTATTGATTTGACCCCCTTAATACTATTGAAGCTAAACATGAACCGTAATCTTATTGGGGCTAATATTCAACTACTTAAAATGTTTTGAATTTATACCCTTTTTAATCAATGATATGAATTCATTATTAAAAGTAGTGATATGGTATATTAGTGTATTTTAAACATTAAATTTTGTTTAATATTTTACGTGAATTACTTAATGTTCTTTAAGCATTAACAGTTGTTTTATGCTTTAAGAATATAATTTAATTTTGTTTGTAAACATTTAAAACACTGAATGTTTTTTTTTTCAGAAAGAAGACGTGAATTTCAAAAATGGGTAAGTATTAGCCTATTATTCATTAACATTGTGTAAACATTTTTTAATTCTTTGTGAATGCTGAGGTATAATATTTGACTGAAATTTATCTTTGTTACATATTTCACAGTTAATAGATATTGCACATAAATAGTTTTCAAGCTAATAATTCTAGTCATAAATTATTAAAAGCACTGATTTTCAGTCATAAATGGTAATAATGAAAAACAATCGTTCACACTCTAGATTCTATGTAATAGAATAAACCTTACAAATTAACATTTACATTTTAAAAGATTACCTTTCAAAGAAGAATCTTTAAGAGTTATCATTAAAAGATAAATTTTCATATTTAACACATTTATTTTTATGCAAAATGACTAAAAATTTTCTATTTTCAGCTATTTTAATCTTTTTACTTAAAATATGTTAAATTGTAATTGCATGGAGAAATAACATTTATTTAAATTTAATTTTGCTGCAACTCTTAATAAAAACTATTGCATACAAATTATATTTTATGAAAATTATGTTTCAAAATTTTCTCATAGGATGCTATTTTATATTCCCTTAGATATTCTGACTTTGATCTTGTTGCTTATGCCAAATTGAATTTAAAAGATGCCAATTCTCGTATAAAGACTTATGATTTAACTTTGGAAAATTCAGAAAAAAACCAACTACCTCTTTTTGGTCATTTTTGTTGTCGTCTTGCAGTACAGCCAACATGCATGGTAGAAGAAACCTATTCTGGTTATCTGAGTCTAGTCAATGTAAGTTTTGTACCTTTTATAATTTATTAAAAGAATATATATAAAATTTAAATTATAAAAATAAAATGCTCTGACCAATTGAACTGAAGGTTACAAATCTCATTAAAAATTAAAAATGCACACAAAAGACAGATGCAATTAAAAATGCATCTGTTATTTGGTCTTTCATTTTTAATAAGCATATTTTTATTCTTAAATATTACAATAGGATGTATTAAAAAATCGTTAAGTTTAATCCTTGTTAAAATCAAAAATGAATTAATATATTTTTGTAATAAAAACATATTAGTTAATATTATTAATAAATAATAGAAATTAATATTAATTGGAAAAATCAATTTAAAAATTATTTGACAAATTGATTGAAAATGAGTTTATAAACTGTTTGAGTTGTATATTTTACTTCTATGTGTATTGAGTTTATAAAATTGTTAAGTAAATAAGAAAAGGTTGTGTTATATTTCTCTTGTAAGAAAAATAACGATTATTTTATTTCAACGCTTATTTTACTTGCAATAAATGAAATGTATTGCAAATAAAATAAATGTTTTGTTTCTTAGGAAGTGAAATATATGAAAAATATTATTAAGCAATGGAACACAAGTTTCTTTAATTTTTAATTACTTAAATTTTTTTATCTTAATGCACTAATTAAAATATTGAAAGCATAAAAGTTTATTAAAATTGTATGATTTTAAATCATTTTTGCCCTAAATATCTTGCTAATATAACTAATGGAATTTTGAATTTTGTTGTAGAAGTATCTGCTTTATTTTAAGATTTCTTGAGAGAAATATGGTATAACAGTTTTTTTTTTTTTTTCCTTCATACTGTTAAGATCACATTTCTTCAATATTTTGTAATAGTAACAAATATCATTACAATAGAGTAATATTATTATCTTCATTAAGTTTTCAATTTTTTATGATTATATATGATAAAGTTGCTTATTTTTACTTATGCAACCATATGTAAAAAGATACCCTAGAATTATATTAAAAAAATATATTTAGTAAAATTAATGTCACTTATTTTTGCAAATTTATGTATGGAACCCATGATCTCTAAATTATGTTTTTATATTTGGGATAAGATTACATTTATGTTGGACTTATTTATTAATAAATTTTTCCATAATCGGTTTACCACTTTTCAAATTAATTAATATTAATATTAGCAATATTTTTATGTGGTTCAAAGATTTTTTGAGGATCTAAGAAAACAAAAATAAATATAAAATTACTTTTTAAAAGGAAATTTTCAAATTTAAATGAAGTTAAAAAGAATATTTCATCAGTTTATTTACAAAGTCTTAAAATTTTACATCTATTTAAAACTTTCATACCTTTATAAGTTTTTAATTAAGAATCTATCTTTCTTATTGGTTTTTCTAGCTATAAGTTGAACGTTATATTTTGCTTAAATTTTATAATTATAAATTGATGTTACATAGTTCTGATTTCAAATGCTTATTCTTATTTGTATCCTTTTAAAATATTTTTTTATGAAATATTTTCAATTTATTAATTTATATTTTTTTACAGCAAATAGGAAATATAACTGGATCCAGGAGAATGCTGTCTTCATTAAAAAAATTTTCATTGTCAATGTGGTCAAATTTTGCAGATGTACATAGCTCAAATCCAGATATAATCATACCAATTAAAACTGTAAGAATATTTTATTTCTTGGTTCAATATTCAGCTTTTTTCGTTTTGATTTTTTTGTTTATTTATGATTGCATATTATACTGAAATTGAAACATATTTAACTATTAAATGAATTCAGAACTTTTTGGTATTTAATTTAGTGTTAATTTGATACTGCTGTTTGGCTCAAAATCAATAATATTATATTGTACAAAAATCATTGCTTTTTTATGCGTTTTTCAACATAATACCAAGTTTTCTGATAATTTATTGAATTCGTTTATTTTATGGTAAACTAATATGGTGAGTTTCTGACAAATTTAAATCATTTAAGCAAATAATTGTTTGAAAATTTGAATATGTAACTTTGAACTGTTTCCCTTAATTGGAATAAAATTTTCAGTAATGTACTTTGGACATTAAATGCTATGTGTTTCTAATATACACTTCCAAAATGGACTTTTAAATGTTTTTTTTTTCTTTTTCTGAAGGCATTTCAAGAAAATTTTCTTATTAAAGAATTATACTTACTTTTTTAACACGTAAATAATAATTGTATGGAAGTACTTTTAAAATCAGCATAAAATTTTCAATTTTTGATATGGATGTGACATAAGTTTTTTTGACTAACTTTATATTTTTATATTTGTCATTATAATTATTTTATTTTAGGTATTTTAGATACATGTGTACAAGTTTACTAATGTTTAATGTATTCTAAAAAAAATAGATGCTTGTATTTTTAAATAATATTTTAACAATAAGTTTCCCTGTATCATTATCTTTAAAAGTCACTGAATTTTTAAAATACTCTTTATTATAGAATTAGTAATTAAAATTTTGGATAATCTCACAAAAATGGTTGTTTGTGAAAAAGGTTTTTGAAGTTGATAGTCATACACTCTGATTTTTAAATTTCTTTATAAAAAGAGATAATATATCTAGTAATTTATAACAGTAATAAACACAGTATCATAATATATTTTTAAATTTTGAAAAATTACTTGTACTATATTTTTAAATCTTGAATTGTACAAATATTCCTATGTTCCTTGATACAGGGTACTAAAATCACACCTAGCTCAAAAGCTATTTCATATCCAAGGTTCAGTTTTAGGATAGAATACATGATGGATGATGAGAAAAAAGAATTTCTACTAGCTGCAGATTCTCCTATTCAATTAAATGAATGGCTAAATCACATCAATCAACAAATAAAAGATTATGGCAAGTTGATATTTAATAGTTGAATTACATTTTTGATTATCTTTTCTAGTCATTATACTGTTTGTTCTTAAACTAATATATTTATAAGCTAATTAGGATGTATTTTATAGTTTAGAAATAGTGTATGCAAGGGTTAAAATTTTCTCCAGTTTTCTTTTTTAATAATCGTCCAGAAATGTATTATCAAGAGTTAAATCCAATGATTGATTAAAAAATTCCAGAGGGCTTGCTACAGTTTAGGTTTAAAAAAAAAAAAAAAAAGTCGGGAATTAGCAGTCTTCACTCAGTCATCAGTGCAAAATGACTGAGTGAAGACTGATAAAATTAAATCAAAATTTCTCTGTCATGTATTTCAAATTAACATTAAATGTTCACAAATTTATTAATTGAGATGTTATTTTATACTTCAGAATTTATAGCTACATTGTTACAAATGTATTTTTTAATTTTTAGATTGATACACAATAGGGAAAGTAAAATGAACAAAACGCCAAATTAATATTCTTATTCACAAAATTATTCTCATTCCAAATCTTCCGAACTTCGTAGGTTTTATTAAATTTATCTAATTTTAAATTCTAAGCAATTTTTTTTATTATATCTATTTTAAATGAAATTTCTTTTTAATGCATAGGCTGTTGCAGTTTAAGGCTTTTAAAATTAAATTCCACTAAAATTGTCACAATATTTGGGAAATTAAAGCATCTAGAAATATATAACTTAAAATTCTTATCTTTATAAGAAATAAAAAGGGGTTTAAAAAATAAATTTTATTATTGTGTTTTAAAGAAATTAAAAATAAACTGGATCTTGTATAAACACACCAGATTATAATTTGAGCTATTGAAATATTGAATTGCTAAGTAGTATTTTTACAGATAATGTTAGTACATATCTTAATAATTATAAATAATTTTAATATTTCAAATAAAGTAATGCTGAAGAGTGGTGTATTCAGTATCTATATAATAAAATGATATTTTAAAAACAAAACTCATGATCTTTCAAGTCTATTGCTATTTTGCAAATACAATTTAAATTATTTTTGACTAATGAATTGGTCTATATATACATTTTGAATATATAAAAACACATATTTTTATATGTAATTCTATCTGTCTTCTGAACTAGTTTTAATATGCTCATTATGAATTTATTGCTTTTGCAACAGAAAGTTCTTTAATTATGAATATTTTTTAAAGAATCATGGCAACCAGCATCTGAATCTTTGATGGAAATTTCTTCACCTTCTATATGTAGAAGCTCCCAATTTGTTAAACATCGCAACAGTTCATTGTATGATGAAACACCTTTCTTTGGTAAGTTATAGCAATGTATGCTTTTTATTGGATGCATTTTTTTTTGTTCATAAATTATTAGTCTATAATTTGCTTTCACAAAATTGCTACTTGTTGGGTCTGTAAGTGGTGGTATAAGAAGCATTTTGAGGGCTGTCATAGGTTCCATTACGTTTTCCTCATTATGCTCTCTGAAAGTGACAAGCTACTGCTTTGAGTTCAGCATCTTTGAAAAAATTCATAATATACAAATACCTTTAATTTTTAAGAATTTTCAAAATTGTATCTTTCAAAACTGAAAGTAATAAAATTATATGATTAAAGATTGTTATAAATTTAAGTATAATTCTGATATGTATATTTTGTTTTTTTAATACAGTAAATTCAAAATGAATTAAATTCTTAAGAAAAATTAAATGAATGTAAGTAAACATTAATTGTATGTTAATAGCTAGTGAGACATGTAATATAATATAAACTGGAAGGGCAAATATTAAATATAAAACACATATTATATATATATATATATATATATATATATATATATATATATATATATATATATATATATATATATATATATATATATATATTTTATACATGTACATAAAAATAATAAACTTTTAAAAGGAATGGTATTATAGTTTATTGTTATAATATTTTGGTGGAAAAACAGTAAAATAATTATTTATAAAGTGACTTCTAGAAATGATTTATAATAGTACTTTCTAAGAACAAGTGTTAAACAGTATCATAGCTAATTATTCCAGAAAGTTGATTTTATTTGAGTTAATATTCAATGAAATGTATGTAATTCAAAACTTTAATGATACAGTCTTTATAATTTATAATTTTTCAAGTTGGGTAATCATTAAGTATAATATTATTTTTATGATCTTTTGATGTTAATAAGATAATGAAATATTTGATTAGAAGTTTAAAGTGAATTAAATCATTTAGAAAATATGCATTGCATTATGATTCGATAATAAATCATCAGTCATTAGACAATTTTTTTATGATTTTTTTGTTTTTTAGATGAAAATGAATGTTCCAATGGTAATTTTGGAAGTGGTTCTTCAGTTTTTCATAAACAGATTCATCGTGTCTCTACTCCTCCTTTTTGTTCATTATCATCCAGTAGTTCATCAACAAACAGCTCACTTGAATACCAACATCATCCAATCTCTAAATCTTTGTACAGAAGATCTGTCAGTGCTTATTTTCCATCTTTGTTTCATTCCTGAACTATTGACATCCAAGCATTCTTGAATCTCCTAGTCATGTTTGTCAAAATATTTTACATTACCATGAATTAGTTCAAAGTTTAAGTGTATCTAGAAATCCTGAATATATACATACATACATATATATTATAAGAAAATTATCTTTTGTAATACAAAACTGTTTATTTTATTAGATTGTCAATATAGTAGTTTTGTATCTGTACTTATTAGGATAGAACTATATTGATTGTATGTGTATATTAGCAAAGAATCAATGCTATGTTAGTAACTGATAAATGGATATTTTTATTTTGCTTTATATTTATACATTAAATTTTTAATTTTAGATTTTTATGCTTTAAAATTCTTAAATATTTTTTGATGAGAACATTTATTTGTAATATACCTTTTATATGTTCATTCGCTATGAAATTGTTGAGAAATATGAGAACTTACTTCTATAAATTGTTGATAATACAATTACTAAATAAAATGTATTTTTGTGCTATTGTACGAGAATCATACCAATATATTTATATTTTGCTTATTTATAGTTTTAAAAAAATTCATTATTTATTGTAAAAAAATGACTATCAGCAATACTTTTTGGACAATCATTTACTTTACATATTACTGAGAAAAAAAATCATTAAGTTTAATTCCGTTATATCATTTATCAATTTGGACTTTAATTTATTTTGCAAATACCTAGAACATACTGAATTAACTTACAGAATTTACTCATATTTTGTAACTATGTAATATTACTTTATGTTATAAAATTGTGTTATTAACTTTTCCCTGCAAAATGCATTGACTTTATTATATAAATACTGTAATTCAATGTAAGCAAATATGTAAGGAGAACTATCAAGTTCAAAATAAAAAACCGTACTTTTTTCAAAAAAAAAAAAATAATGTTTTTTGATGTTATATTTCTTTTTATTGTTTTATTTTGTCTATTCAATCCATAAATGTTTAAATTTGTGAAAATTCACCTTTTCATTTTAAATTAATTTTAATAATTGACATAAGAATCTTAAAAAAATTCAAAATGAAACAAAAATTGGTAAATATTTTTATTATATATATATATATATATATATATATATATATATATATATATATATATATATATATATATATATATAAATTTTTATAAAATACATCTGTTGCTATACATATTTTTATTAAAATGTATCCTTGCTTTTTTTTGAAATTTTATTTCATAATGTGAAAAATAAAAATTAAGTCCCATAATAGAGTTTTGATCATTTCTGTTGATAGGAAAGTCAGTAATGTATATATATATATACATATATATATATATATATACATACATATATATATATATATATATATATATATATATATAGAGAGAGAGAGAGAGAGAGAGAGAGAGGAGGTATAGAACACAGGAACCAGAAGGCTTCCTTGAGGGACACCTGCTTTGATGATTCTTTCAGAAGAATAAAGGTTATTATAGTTGATTTTAAAAGTTCTCTTTTCAAGGTAGGATTTTATAAGTAAAATAATGTGAATAGGAAAATTAAGTTTCATTAGTTAATTTAGGAGTCCAGTGTGCCATACTCTGTTGAAGGCTTTACCTATATCAATGAAAAGTAAAGCAAAAGATTGCTTTAGATGTAAACCTTGACCAATTCTCAATGATTGTTTTGTGGTGGAATGATCTTTTTGGAAACCATATTGTTCAGGGGGAAAGCTATGTAGAAATGGCTGATTCTTTGAAAAATAATTTTTTCATAGATTTTTCTTAAGCAGAAGAGTAAACTAATGGGACGGTAGTTGTCAGGAATAACAGGATCTTTATTTGGTTTTTGAATCATAGTAATACTTGTTGTTTTCCTAGAGGACAGGAAATAGTTCAGTTTAAGGCATGCATTGAAAATATTTTTAATGCATGAACAAAATGCATTGGAATATTTTTTATCATGCTGTTAATTTTTGGAAATTATGAAGAATTTTAGTATAATTAGTACTTTCAATGCTATTAAGAAAAGGATTTTCTTGAAAATTTTTTTTATTTTCTCTGCGAACAATATTACAATGAAGAACATTTATTACAATGATGAATATTTTCAGTGAATTGACTCTCCTTGGAGTCTACAAAAGCTTCCGCTTTTTCTTCATATGAATTAACAAGACCAGAAAGTCAATGTAGAGATCTGTTTAAAGTAACTTGTTTCTTTAGAATTCTAGTCATTTTCCACATAGAATTATCTTGTGAAAGCTTAAAATATTAATTTTATCTTCCCAATTATTGCGATAATTTTCAATTTTTTTTATGATAGCAATAAATATATTTACTTCTCTTGATGCTTGGATCTGCGCATCTTTGAAATGTTTTTTTTAACCCAATTTTTTTGTTTAATAATATTTCTGATATCAGGTGGTAGTTAGATGTAGTCTGTTGTGTATTTTTAATACAGGTACAGTTTTCATAAGCTTCAATAATTTTATTAATAATTTTAAAGAATTTCTTCATTTATTCTAATTTTATAATCAAGATTACTAGGGGAGTAAGCATTAACTTCAAGAAAGTTGGATAATATTCACAATCTTATTTAAAATATAAAGAAAAAAAAAAGCTGGTGATGTTAGTTTTTTTAAATAATAAGTTCTCACTGATTGATTGATTGGTTAATTTTGTGAGGTTTACTGATGCAAGGTTCAATATTGGACTCTGCACTGCACAATATTTAAAACTGTAAGTAAAAATTCTGTGTTAAAATACTAGTCAGTTGTATACAACGAAATGTATTAAAAGTTCAAGAAAAGCATATGCAAAAGATTATTTTGGATAAAAATCTTAAATAGAATTCAATAAACCTATTGCATGTAAAAATGCAAACAAATTTCTATGTGGCTTAAACTCAATCAAGTCTGATAAAATTAAATTTGTGGTATTAAAAAAACACTATGCGTAAATCCTTGAAATTAGGACAGACAATTAAAATTTGATGTACTGTATATGGTACATTATACATGTCACAAATTGGAGCACTCTTAGACAAGAATAAGTGCTTGTGTGTAAATCTAGTATGTCCAATATGAAACCGTGTGAGTTTTACATCAACTCTTCGCATGGGGGCAACTGGGAATGGAAGAATGTGGGAGGATATACTGTATAATTTATTGTTCTTCTGCAAATCCCATATTTTTTGCCAGTGGAAGGAAATAAAATCTTTGATAATTTGTTTAATGTCAAAAAATGTTAATGCTTTATGCAAAATGTCAGAGGCATTTTTAGCAGCATTATCTGCAAGTTCATTCCCAGCAATGCCAACATGACTTGGAACCCAACAAAACAAAATGTCAAATCCTTTATTCTTCAATATATTTAAAATATCCAATATTTCCACAATAATTAGATGACATTTATCTTTAAAATTGTATGACTACATGCTATCTGTATAGATACAGTATTTTCGATGAGACCTGGATTGTATTATTTCTAGAGCACGTGTAATAGCAACAGCTTCGGCTGTATACACAGAATATGATGCATGCAGTTTATAGCTGTAAACTGTATTTCCAACAACAATACCACAACCAACATGACCACTTGATTTTGAGCCATCTGTATATACAGAGATGTAGGAGTAATAATGAGAATGATTGTGTGAAAACATTTGTTGCAAAATAAGGGAAGATATAACTGATTTATTGTATTCAGTAAAGGGTTTGATTATATTGACAACAGGAATATTCCAAGGAGGAAATCTTAGAGCATCTGTGATTTGAATATGTAAATCAGGGAACTCAGATGAAGACAGGAATGAATTTGTACGCTCATAAAATGGTAATATGTGGCCGTGCATTATATAGCCTTCTTAAAGAGGGACAAATAATCATCGATTTCAAAGGGTGTTGTGATACTGATAGCATTTTAAAATAATAATGTAGAGAGAGAGTTGCTTACGTCTCAGATCTAGAGGTAACTGGTTGCAAATTACATAAAGGCTCTGGACAGGAGAAGTCCGGAATGCTCCAGAACAGATTCGTAAAGCTGAGTGATGAACAGGATCTCATTTGCGCAAAACTGATGATCTGGCTGATCCATAAACTACACTACCATAGTCAATTCGAGATAGAATAACTGACTGATACACTCGGAGTAATGCTTTACGATCTGCACCCCAAGAGGTATTAGAGAGAACTTTCAGAATATTTATTGAATTTTCGCATCTTTTGCGCAAATCTAAGATATGTGGTAGGAAAGTTAATTTTTTATCAAATATAAGCCCAAGAAATGATAGCTGATTAACTACAGGAATAGTTGTGCCTGATATCTTAATTTCTGGATCAGGATGAGGCCCAGTTTTTCTGCAAAAATGGATACAATTGCTTTTACAAGGGGACAAAGTATGCCCATTTTCATTATACCAAGCAACTAGATTATTGACAGCAGTTTGTAATTGCCATTATTCAATCAGTCGCATATTGGAACCTTGGCAAGAAATTTGGAGATCATCAACATATAATGTTCCATGGACAGACGGTTGCAATACATGAAGAATGTTGCTGATGCAAATATCAAAAACAGTAACACTTAAGACACTTCCCTGAGGAACTCCCTCACAATGGATAAATGGATTAGATAAAACAGATCCTATATGGACATTAAAAATGCGAGAAGTTAAAAACTCTGAATAAAAATGGGTAAATTTCCTCTGAAATTAAAATTATACAAAGTTCGAAAAATTCCATAACGCCATGTCTTATCATAAGCTTTTTCTATGTCAAAAAATATGGACACCAAATGATGTCTCCGTACAAAAGCATTCCTAAATTGTGTTTCTAGGTATGCAATATTGTCCAGAGTAGATCGACCTTTCCGGAATCCACTTTAATAATGAGATATGTACTGATTGTCTTCAAGTACATAAACAAGACGGGCATTGACCATACGCTCCAAAGTTTTAGCAAGGCAACTTGTGAGAGCAATTGGACGACAGTTTTGAAGATTAGTTGGATCTTTCCCAGGTTTAAGAATTGGAATAATAATTGCTTTGCTCCAAAGACTGGGATAGACATGTTCATTCCATATTCTATTGAATAGAAAAATAATGTTTATTAAAGATTCATGATTAAGATGACAAAGCATCTTATATGAGATACCATCTGGTCCTGGACTAGTATTTTTGGTTTGGGACAGGGCTCTCTGCAGTTCCAGGAAAGAGAAATTGCAATTATATGAATGTATGGCTTTATCATGAAACTTTATAGGTTTTTTTTCAGCTTGCTCTTTGGTTATGAGAAATTTAGGATCATAAGAAGCTGGACTAAATACCCTTGCGAAAGTTTCACCTAAAAGATTGGCGATATCATATTGAGAAGAAATTGTGTCAGCTCCTGTGCGTAGTATTGGGATAGAGAAGTCCCGATATAAACCACTGGAAGCTTTAACTTTCTTCCATAACTCTTTGCTGGAAGTTGATGATGTGATGGAGGAAACATATCTTATCCAAGATTCTTTTTGACTATTTCTCCGTACTCGACGCGCAAAAGCTTTAGTTTTTTTTGGTCCACAATTTTTTTTTTTGTATGACTCTTGGCACTCATGGTTCCACCATGGTTTATGATATTTGCTTGGAATTGGGGAGCGCTTGGGAATTGTGTTTTTGGCAGCATCTAGAAGTGTATCAGTTAATTTTTGCATAGTATCATTGATATTATCACTTCTAACCATGCTGTCAGTAATCACAGCTAATTGAGTGTAGGGAGACCAGTCTGCACGATGATAAGAATAAGAGGAGTAGAAGACTTGTGGTCTGCTTATACCAGTTTGATTTATAATTAAAGGAAAATGATCACTATTATATAAATCCTTATCAGCATTAAGATTTAATAACGGTAGAATAGATGGAGAGCAAATAACTAAATCTGATGAATGAAAAGTTCTTGATGGTTGATGGAAACAGGTTATTTCTGTGGAATTTAGAAGGCAGATATTGTTTTTAGAAATGAACTGTTCAATTGTCTTGCCACGAGGATTTGAGCCATGAGGTGGTTAAGACACCTTAAATAGGCCATGATCACAATGTTCTCCAAATGAAATAATACCCCATGGGGAGAAAGCCAACTATAAGCAGCATTTTCTATTTGGACCTTGTTTCTAAATTTCGAAGACTCCCACTCAGCTGCTTTTATCTAACTAGTAGAACCAGCTATGGACTAAGTACAGGGAAGTATGCTGGTACAACAACAATAACTTCCCTTGACATGTCCATGTTATGAGGTGAATTTTAATGGTTTGATCAACGACGAACATGGACGCACAATGTCGAATGTGGAAGCAGGGATTTAAGACTAACCTATATTCTGTAACAAGTATGGCTGCATATGTGCAGCCTCCTACTTTCTCACCCAGAGCTAACAAAGGCCTGTATATCGAAGCAATTTTCCCTGGCCTTAACATTAGAAGTGCTACCAAATCGAATATTTTACGTTTTTTTTATATACGAAAAAAATATATACGAATTGCGAAAATATATGAAGCTTATTTTACGTTTTTTTCGAAGAGAATCATTTCCAAAATCTAATAGAAAGTTTGTTGTTGTGATACACAGCGGGCCTCCAAAGAAGTTTTTGCCACGGCCCCAATCAGGCTAAATTGGACTTGCCGTTACCAATAGAAACATGTACATGTTTCTAGCAACCTTTAAACACGTTATTAAAGTATTTAAAGGTTGCTAGCAATAGCCTGTCATTATACTCCACTCACTACGATCAATGAATTGTGACATTGTTTTGAAACTGTACGGGTCGTTACACCTGTACATGCCTCCCAAATTATGTTTAACACAATGTCTAAGTTTATATGCGTGCTGTAATTTTTGACAGAGGTGTTTGTATTAAACAGTGCTTATTATCCTTCAAAATGTCTTGCAACTTTAATCACATAATTTCCCCTGACTAATATACTTGATTTGTTCTTTTATTTCTTCATGATACTGCAATTTCAATAGTGAGCAGTATAATTTAATTATATATCCTATTACTCGTTGGTTAAAAGATTAATTAAGTTTAACCGATAAACAATTTGCTAATTTACAAAACTTTATGCTGTCAATAGTTTTCGCCAAATATATATAGGATAAGAGTTCAACATAAATTTCTGAAAATAAGAGAGAAAATTATCAAAAAAAATTTTAAACTGACAAACAAATTCCGCATTTATTATTTACGAAGTTATGAAATTTTAAATAATTGTACATAATTATTTTCAAAAGGTTTTTTTTAAAAGTTTATTAGAAATTATGCACAGAAGAAACTTAATCATTCAAAATTATGTATATATATATATATTACCATACAAGATCATAGATTAGTCTAAATTTTCAAAGATCTCCATTCTTTTTATTCCTTTCGAAAAATATGGTTTGTACATAGATGTCATTTAATGCAATTCCTCAAATTTTACAGAAAAAATTAAACTTTGAGGAAATTCGATCATAAAATGACAAATATAAATGTGCTTCCAAAGATTTTTGGCTTTCTGTTTGAATTTAGGATACAGGTCCTGTCCAATCTCTGCATTTCTCCATTGTCTCATATGGATATTCAAAATAAATACCAATCAAAATTTATTTGTAATTTATCTTTTTAGAATAAGTTATATTTCAGAGTAATATTATTAAAAATAAGATATTAAAGTAATTTCCAATTTCAGTTTTCCAATAGATACTATTACTTAATTAAATTTCAGCTTGCATTCAGGTGAAGATTGTCTGCTTTGTAAATCATGAAAACAAATTTTTCGAATGGGTATGGAAATTCCTAGAGAGAGGAATGTCCAAGCTAAGCTCCGCCCTCTATATGAAAGAGTTCGGGGGGACTAAAGTTGCTTACTGTTCGGGGAGACATTTTTACCTTTGAATTGTCAAAGGAATAATTTTTAATTAAGAATCTTTGTAGGTATTACATCACAAAAACAGAAAGAATAATTTAATTAAAAGTAATTAAGGATAAAATATTTTTAATTTAAAGAAAAGATTAAGATGATTTTAACAGCTATGAAATAAATACAGTTTTTTTTTCAGATATTTAAATTTATTTTCAAAAATGAGATTCACTGAAATATCGAATAAATGTGAAAAGCATAAAGATAAAAATTGGGAAATAAAGTATCAAATATCGTAATTTGGCAGAAAAAAATTTCTTGTAACAGCATTATTACAAGTATAACTACCAGTAAAATAATATTAGCTGAAATACCAGTATATATATAAAAACGCTATTTGCTTTCATAGTGTACTAGCTTCGGGTGTACATATACTAAAATTGGAACGATACACAGGATGACACGCAAAATCGTGAAGCGTTCCACATATTTTTCAAAATGAAATCTAATGATTTTTACGAACAGTATTATCAGTTTCCATTTATACATTTTATGGTATACAAAACATTCATAATTTTTATTGCCTTAAAATTTAAAATATAATAATTTAAAAAAGAGGAAAATAATAGGTATTTCTTACTTATTTTCAGAACTGTCACACACGCAAATATATATATTACTTAATTTAATGTGTACTTAAAAGAGTATTGGGATTTTTAGAACAAAAAAATATTTTTATATACAAATAAAATTTAGTACTCTATATGTTTGTTTTGGATTGAAAATATATATACCACATCACAAGGTTAATTATTTTTAAGCTTTTTTGATCGAAATTGTTAGAAAACAAATAAGTTTATATACACACTCACACGCAAATATATATATTACTTAATTTAATGTGTACTTAAAAGAGTATTGGGATTTTTAGAACATAAATATTTTTATATACAAATAAAATTTAGTACTCTATATGTTTGTTTTGGATTGAATAATTTATAAGCCACATCACAAGATTAATTATTTTTAAGCTTTTTTGATTGAAATTGTTAGAAAACGTTTAAGTTTATGTATTATGATTTAGACTAGCAAAAAAAGTTAGACAAGATTTTCGACAAGATAAAAAGCAATAATTTTTCAAATTTGTTGAAATTTAATCTCACATTTTTAGATTCTGAACTGTAAAGTTATTTTAACACAGATTTTAATTTTGGGATACATTTTTAGAAATGTATCTTGGTAAAAATACAGAGTTTCGGCCTGAGAAGCAGGCCTTTACTCTTTCATCTATGATGTTTCCTCAATTGAAGACTTTACTGTACTGACAGGGAAACGCTGCGAGTGTAGCGTGAAGATTTAGAAATATAATTAAAAGCAATTCCTAAAAGAAATTGAAAACAGTATAAAAAATATTTTTATTAAGAAAATTTACATTAAATTTAACGACATTTTATTTGGATCGTATTCGAATAATTAATTTTGCCCTTTTAAGGGGAAGAGCATAAAAAATATCAATGCCAGTTTCCAAAAATGTTTAAATTAATGTTTGACAAATAAAATGATAAATATTTCAAACATTGAAATGTTATGAAAATAGTTTCCCACTTCTATCAGACGGTCAAGGACGGTCAGACGGGAACCTTCGAAGGTTCCCATTAAGCTACGCTGAATGCTCCGGCATTGGAGCAAGCCATCTGGGATTCAGATGAATCTCCACTTAGAGTGTTTCATCATCTGATGGGTATACGTTCTTTATACCTGTCTTAGAGGCAGTTGAGCTTCTTTTACTCTTTGAATATTGTCTGTTCTGTCGAAGAAAGCACAACTCGAACAAATACAAACATTCATTTAAAAATAAAAATTGATAGCATTGTATATTAAAATTATAATTAATAGAAACTTGATTATGGCCCTACACGGCCAACAGAACAAACATCCAAGGAGAGCCAGCTAAACCTTCTCGTTCGCTGGTCAAAGACAATCTCTTCTCTCCGCCGGAGCGGACTCGCTCCTCTCCTCTCTCCCAATGACTACAGCGCCATCATGTGAAGAGAATGAGGAGTATCCTAACACTACACCCTTCCCACAAGTTTTGGGTTTATGTTCCACATAAACACATAACTGAATTAAATATGTTAAGGATACAAAAGACTAACACAGACTTAATAATATTTTGCAAACAATTAAAGAAATATTAAACATAAAATAAATTTGAACATGAAATTAGGAAATAATTATAGGTGTATAGGAAAAAGTATTTGCAAATGAATTATTTAAAATTCACAAGCATGCATAGAATAATCAATATTAATAATATGTATATAAAAAGATATAAAACAAAATTAAAATAAATCTATCCACTGAATATATAAATTGAAATTAATGTATATAAACAATGTACCAGTAACATTAATGTAAATAACCAATACAACACTAATGTAAATAAACAATATACCAAAACAATTAATGTAAACAGACAATATACCAATACAATTGATACAAACAAACAATATACCAATACAATTGATGTACACAAACAATATATCAATAAAATTGATGTAAACAAACAATATATCAATACAATTGATGTAAACAAACCATATATCAATACAAAGATACAAATAAAACAAAATATTTTCACTGAAATACATTTAATATAAAGATTTTACACTAAGCACTAAAGAAAGTTTTTATCTGGAAAAAGTCTAGATAAAGCATCTGCATGAGGCATCTTAGCTCCTGCACAATGTCTGATTGTTATATTATATCTCTGAAGAGCAAATATCCACCTCTGAAGACGAGGTGATTGAGGTGCACATTTCGTTAAGTATGGTAAGGGATTGTGGTCAGTATAAAACTCAATTTCTGAACCAAAAATTATTGATTCAAACCTTTTTAACGACCACACTATTGCATAAGCCTCACGTTCAATTGTAGACCAGGATTGTTGAGTTTTAGTCAATTTTTGACTAGCATATGAAACAGGATAAATTTTGTCATTGGCACGCTGAGACAGGCAAGCATCAACTCCTACCTGAGAAGCATCAGAATAAATTATGAAATACTTACCTGGTGATGGAGTGTAAAGTGAAGGTGCCTTAACTAAAGCTTGTTTTAAAGATATAAACACTGTGTCGTGCACTTCAGTCCAGGGAATATTGTCAGGCACACGTTTCTTAGTAAGCTCAGTTAATGGATATACTAATTCAGAGTATTTAGGAATGTACTCACGATAGAAGTTACACAACCCTAACACACTTCTAAGATCCTTTTTGGTCGTTGATCTTTTAAATTGCTGTATAACTTGCACCTTTTCCGGATCAGGTTGATGTTCTCCAGAGCCAATAATATGTCCTAAGAACCTGATACGAGGCTTGGCAAAATCCCACTTGTTTATATTGACAGTAAAGTTGAGCTCCTTTAATTTCCCTAAAATAATATTTAGATGCAATAGATGTTCTTCTAAATTATTCGAAAATATAGCTATATCATCAATATAAGCACGTGAAAATTCCTTAAAGGAAGATAGCGCTTTATTCATCACCCTTTGAAATGTAGCGGCGGCATTTTTCAATCCAAACGGCATGACTTTGAAACGATATTGAGATCTATGGGTTTTGAATGAGGTGAAATCACGACTAGCTTCTTCTACTGGAATAGCCCAGTAACCCTTCAGTAGATCCAATGTGGAAATAATATTAGCCTTTCCAATACAATGAATTAATTGCATTGAATCTTCCCTAGGAAAATCATCCGTTTTTGTCACACCATTAAAAGATCTGTAGTCGATACACATCCTAATTCCTCCATTCTTTTTGTTCACACATATCACTGGATGTGCTATTTCAGCCGAGCTTTCCTCTATGAGATCTAATTCCAATAGTTCATCAATCTGGTCATCTAGTTGGGATTTAAGAGCCTCTGGAATTCTGTAAACATAAGGTTTTTTACGTTCTTTCCCTTCTTCTAATATGATCTTATGTTCATCAACTTTGGCTATTTTAACATTTCCTGTAAACAAAGTCTCATAATTTCGTAATAAACTCAAAATATTTTCCCTGTCATCTCTAGATAAATGTTGCATGTTTACATTTTGTAAAGGATCCCCGGCATGTAATTCACCAGTAAGTCTTGGAGAAGCATGAATTTCACCAAATTCTTCGTCATCTTCAAAGACAATTCCCACAGCATTGACCCTTGGACAATATTTTCTGATTTTGTTTACATAGCAATGTCTAATATTTCCATCTGGGAGTTCAACTTTATAGGAGTTAGGTAGGCAGTGCTCAATTACTTCACCAGGACCTGTCCATCTGGCATACAATTTGTTAGAAGAATCCGGAATCAATAAATAAACTTGATCACCCACCTTAAATTCCTTAGGTACAGTCCGGCGATTGAAGTAGTCGGTGTAGGCTTGTTGCTTTCCAGCAGCTATCAATGAGGCTTGTTCGACGGCTCTTTCAAATTTTACCTTCTGATCTTGTAAATAATCAACAACAGATTTACTCATATTCAATGGAATAAGGATTTCCCCAGTTCAGCTTGATTTCAAAACACTTAAAGGTCCTCTTGCTTCTCTACCGTACAAAAGCTTGAAGGGAGAAACGCCAGTAGTGCAATTTGGCACTTCTCTGTAAGCGAAGAGTAAATAAGGGATATATTTATCCCAATTGCTGGGGTCTGATCGTATGACGTGATGAAGAGAGTTCTTCAGAACTTTATTATATCTTTCAATTAATCCATTGCTGGCAGCATACGCTGGCACTGAAAATCTGGGAGAACATCCTAAGCGATTAATAAACTCTTGTGTTAGTTTAGAAGTAAAATTAGTCCCTTGATCACAAGCAATAACGCTGGGAATACCAGTTCTCATAAAAATCTCCAATAGCGCATCACAAGTTGCCTTTGCTGTTAGAGAATGTAAAGGAATAGTTTCTGGCCATCTCGAATGTTGATCCATCAATACTAAAACATATTTGTGTTTACGTGCCGAAGAAGGCTCAATCGGCCCGATAATATCCACATTCACAACTTCAAACGGTAGGTCTGGTCTAAGAACTGGAGAAATAGGAATTCTATCGGAAGATTTCTCAGGAGACCGTAATTGGCATTCTTTGCAAGATTTACAAAAATTTAAAATATCATTTGACATATTCGGCCAGTAAAAACTATATCGAATTCTTTCTTTTGTTTTCTTTAATCCCATATGACTTCCAAAAACAGATGTATGAGCCAAGTCCATAACTTTCTGACGGCGACATTTCGGTAAAATTAATTGATTTACAGTTTCACCGCAAACTTTCTCTTTGTGATATAAAATGCCATCTAAATCAAAAATATTTACCCTTGCCACGTGATAAAGAAAATCTCACTTCATCCAAAGAGGCGCATTCATGTTGTTCCTTTTTAAATTGGAATGTTTGACTCAATTTACAATTTGTTTCGGCTTCCAGCACTTCCACATCATCAGAAATACCCGGATCTGTGGCGTCATTTGAACAGAGAGCCTCACCCATATTTTCGGCGTGTGATGATTCAGAAGTCTCATTATGATTTTCAACTTCTTGCGACGCCAAGACAAAGCAGGCGGCAGACTTCTTGTTTTCTTCTAGCACTACATTTTCCAATAAATAAAAAACTTTCGTTGGTATTATACATTGTCCTTGGATTTTATTCGTAACAGCTGCAATAATTTCGATAGGCTTAGAGAACATTTTATTATTTTCCGTTTTTAACGCTACTTGAAAGCTCATTAATTCAGCTTCTATCTTTTCTCCAAAAGCATTGATTAAAATAACTTTTCCCTTTTCTGTTTTTGATTTTGGAATAAAGTCATTATTTATGACTGGAAGTTGGCATCACGAGTCTACGAGAGCTTTCACTGGAGTATTATCTACGTAAATGTCCACATATTGAAGAGGATTTATTTCAATTTCCGTTCTTTTTTCTTTTAAAAATTGGGAGCGAATTTCTGCTGTTAGAACATCGCTTTTCTTATTATTTGCTTTAAATCATTTTGGGCATTCTCTCGCAAAATGCGAATCTCCACAAATATAACATTCTTTCACAGTTCTTTTTTCAAAATTTTCATCTTTCCGAAAATTTTTAAATTTTTGTTGTCTAACATACGGAGGAATATGTTTTGACTCTGCCGAATATTTTTATTCTTGTTCGTTAGAATTACATCTCTTGAAATATTCTTTGCGAGGAAATTCTTTCGGTTTTGATTCTGCCGAATATTTTTGTTCTTGTTCGTTATAATTATCTCTTGAAATATTCTGGGCGAGGAAATTCTTTCGGTTTGACACTAATATTCGTTCTGACATTTTCATAATCATCCAATTTACTTGTTATTTCTTCTGGAGTTTTAAAATTTGACCAAACATCAATAAAATGTTCTTTAATTTCTAAGGGAACTTTGCGTTTTATTTGATCGGTTATTATTAGATCACATAGTTCTTCAAATGTTCGTATTCTAAGTCCACTGATCCATTCTAAGAAATAATATTTCAGTTCATAAGCAAAATCTCGCCAGTTTATTTCTGGTTTCTTATGATGCTTCGTGAAGAATTGTCTAAATTTTTCTGGGGTCATTTTATACCTTTTGAGAAGTAAACTTTTTACTTTGTCGTAATTCTCGGTGACTTCTTCCTCTTCCCTTGCAATAATTTGTACAACATCATACGGCAATAATCCAATTAAATGCGTAACCCAAAGTTCTTTTTTAATTTCAATTCTCTTAGCTTGTCTTTCGAAGAGGACAAGATATAAACTTATATCATTCGTTTTGGGATCAAACTTCTGTAAAATATTGTTTAAGTCTAATTTCGCCTTAAAATGAAAATCATTACCAGTATTTCTTAAGTTATCTTCTCCTGTTGGTTCCTTTTCCGTAAAACTTAGTATTTGAAACTCGAATTCCATTTCTAGTTTTCGTTTTTCCATTTCCATATTCCATTTTCGTTCTTCAATTTCTTGCAATCTTTTCCGCTCTTCAATTTCATTTCTTTTTCGTTCTACAATTTCTTCTCTCTCATTTCTTCTTCGTTCTTCAATTTCTTCATTTCTTCTTCGTTCTTCAATCAACGAATTTAAGAATTCTTTAATGAAATCTTCGTCGTAGTTTTCGCTTTCGGTTATCAATTTTTTTAGTTCGTAAAGTTTTAGATTCGCTGCATTCTCAATGCCTAATTCCACTGCAATAGTTCGTAAATCTTCTTTCTTTCCTTTTGCGAGAAAAGCCATTTCAATTACTTGTAAAACACAGTCAAATAAATGAATTCACAGTTCCGTTTCAGATTATGTCAGAAACATCAGTTCGTAATCCTGTCGACTGCGCCAGTGTAGTGTCTGTTCTGTCGAAGAAAGCACAACTCGAACAAATACAAACATTTATTTAAAAATAAAAATTGATAGTAGAGTATATTAAAATAATTAATAGAAACTTGATTATGGCCCTACACGGCCAACAGAACAAACACCCAAGGAGAGCCAGCTAAACCTTCTCGTTCGCTGGTCAAAGACAATCTCTTTTCTCCGCCGGAGCGGACTCCCTCCTCTCCTCTCTCCCAATGACTACAGCGCCATCATGTGAAGAGAATGAGGAGTATCCTAACACTACAAATCTGATTTATGGAGCTCTTCTTTTGCATTCTTTAATTTTAGGGATCTTTGAGACTTTGATTTTGCGAAAGACAGTGGAGAAATTCCTTTCAGAATAGGCGGGACATTTATATTAGAAATATTTGAGGATATGTTTGGAAAATTTAAGAAATTTGTTTGGGTACTACAAGATTTTATGGCTTTTTTAATTGTTTGTGAATAGCTAATACCTTGATTAGGGGTACGAGATGATACTGTATGCCTGGCTTCAGGGTAAAATAAGTCTTGTTTTATTTTCACAGTAATAATTTCCTTTTCTAATATATAGGTTGTGCATGACCGGGAGTACGAGGGATGTTCACCACTGCAGTTGACACATTTTTCTTGTAATTGACACTGACTACTGTCATGTCCAACAGATGCACATTGAGCACAAGTCAAATGTCCCCTACAAGTAGTTTTTGCATGACCGAATCGCTGACATTTAAAGCAACGTAATGGATTTGGAATGTAGGGGCGAACACTACAATTTAGGTAGCCAGCTTTAATAGATTGAGGTTGTATAGGAGTAGCAAACGTGAGTATAAGGTGCTTAGTTCTTATAATTTTGCCCCCTCTCCTGATTGTGATGCGCTGCACATGTTGTACTTTTTGGTCAACGAGATTATCCAAAATTTCCTCCTCTGAAACATTAAATAGATCATCTGCTGAAATTACTTCCCGTGTTGAATTTAACCTACTATGTGGAGATACTATAACATCTATTTTACCAAGGCATTTTAGTTTTAGGGTGGCTTTGGCCTGTTTAATTGTTAAAACGTCAACTAAGAGATCACCAGATTTCATCTTGCGAACATTTTTGACATTTCCAACTGTACCAATAAGACTCTTATTAATTAGGAAAGGGGAAACATTATCAAAATTGCCCTCAGTTCTTTTAAGAACAAAATATCTCTGATCCTGTATCATTTGTTGCTCCATAGGAACTAAAGAATTAGAAGTACCTTCCATAGAAATAGGTTAATTACTTCAAGGCCTGACTGCACCACCCACCACCGAGCCCAACAAGGGGACTCAGAATAACTGCATCAGTGCTAGCCAGACCTTATACGCTTTCAATATATCTCTGACGTGGCCTCCATCCTTATCGAGTCACACAGCAGATATATGATCGCTTGATCCATGAAAGCTGATTGGTATGCTGAGGACCACAACACACCTCCCGTTTACCTGAAGCAGAGGCCAAAGTAATGTGTTGGTCTCTGAGAGCCTCAATCACCAGGATCCTCCATTCCAGGGACACGGGTATCCACGCCTGGCAAACACGCGGGTGATTTAATCCCCAAGAGAAGCTAATAGCAACAGGGTGACAATAGCTACTCAAGGGGAGTCTTCAACCTCTTACAAGGCAACCACAATGAGGGAGGAAAGGAAGAAACAGCAGAAGAGGAGAGGAGAGAAGAAAAGAAAGAAGAGGACAGTTCATGAGGGTACCTCGGGATTGTGACACCCGTGTTTACCTAAAGAAGGTAAACCACCTGAGGGGAAGTTCTGTCTGATAAACTGGTAAATTAAGAAATATAAATGGTCTCAAAAATGTCATAATTGCAGTAATTCTTTTGAAATTGTAAAGTACTTGACATATGTTAAGAAATTCTTTGTACCTTGTTCATAAATAGGGTTATCCTATTGTACGAAAAAAAAAAGAAAGAAATAGAAAGAGGGATTTTTGCCTATGATCGATTATATGCTGAATTAAATAAATAGATACTTTTCAATTCAATGTCAATATAATAATAATAAAAACATTGGGTATGAATAAGAAAAGCATTATTTCTTATTATACCCATCGATTAAATTTACTCGCATTTCAATCATACTATTTGTTTAAATTTTAATGCTAATTTTTTAGACAAATCAATAAAAAATTAAATAGCATATTTCTTAAAAAGCCTCATGTATTTCAATAAAACAAGTACCTAACAAGCATTTTGAATCTAGTATGAAATATTAAATTGCTCAAAAATTCTTTTCAATCATGCTATTAAGTTAATATACCGTTTTATATCCTCAATATTCAATTCAGATAAATGATATGCGGGACAATTCAAATAAATGATATTAAAATTTACCTATAATAAATGCGCAAAGTCAAGAATAAGTAATAGATACGCTAAATTATGTATATTTTGCATAAAACTCAGGCTATGCTATTTTAAAATTTGTTATAAAACTATAATTTCCAAAACAACATTGAAAATTTTAATTTATTATTGGATAGAATATATTTTTCTCTAGACATTTCTAAGTTCAAAATGACTTAAGAAAATATTATGTGCATATGACTTTTATATAAATTATTAACTTCATTTTTTAATTTTTATTATAAGAATTATATAATTATATATATTTTAAAAACTTTGTTCATTCTTCATAATATAATACCAAATAGTATGATGAGGAGAATCTGGTATTGTTATTTTCAGAGAGCCTGGAGTTAAGCTCCTACCTCCAATACTGAATTTTATGATGTTAAGTGAAATAATCTGTTGGCGCATTTTTTGTTTTGAGCTTCTGATTTTAAATAAAGCAACAAGGAGAAGAAAGAATGAAAAGAAAAATACTTAAAAATAATAAAGATCAAAGTGTTGCCAGGCCTCCATAAAATGATTTATTTGCGTAAAACAAAAAAGGAAAATATCAAACATCGAGTTTTCGGTAGAAAGATGCAAAAAAGTTTAAATAACCGTCTTTTACTTCATTTTTTAGATTCATTTGTAATATAGATATACTACAAATCTCAAGGGTTTGTCTGAAAAAAGGGCGTAGTCATAGACTCGATGTAAAATATGCAATTTTCATACATTCAAACAAGAATGAACTAAAAAACAAGTGTTCTAGCGATATATTAAAACCTAAATATTTTTAATCAAGATCTTATCTTAATTTATTTTACCCATGTTTTGTAAAAAGGAATCTATGTTAAAGACGGGTAAAATAGAATATATTATTTTTTTTATCCATTGGCGGGCACACAAGGATGACTGAACCCTATGCCACAACAAGGCCAGAAACTGGCATTGCTAACACCACAGTGAGAGCTACATCGGTTTCACGATCAAGGTGAAACCCCATTCCACATCATCGTTGTTGGGTTTTCTGCGAAGTTCGGTAAGTGGATCGATAATCATATTATACAAATGATCCTATGAAGTATGATCTTATCATCACTCTTGGATCTTGGATCTAATATGTTTTACGAAATGTCGGCCTGCGTAGCCAGGCACTTTACTTCTTCATCTGTAGTAGCTCCATGAAAAGAAAAAACAAGTCTTTACTCACGATGAGCGCTAGCCTGACTGCGTGTAATAGCCAATCAGCTATGAGTGTTTCATAACTGGGCGTGGTTACCAGAAATGAGAATTTTCAATGTCGAAAGAGAACATAGATACAAGTTTGCATGATAATATTTAGAGTTCAAAATAAGAAAATCTGAGATAAATAATTCCGGTTAATAATACAAGTAGATGAAAATATATACACTATTTACATTTATCTCTTTCCTTAAGAAAATATCTCGCTATTGGTCTATATTTGCAGTCTTCCGCAAGATATTGATATTTAAAAATTTCGTTGAAGTTTACTGCTTCGTAGTTCTGAGCTTTTTCAAAAAATTTATAATTTAATTTTCTTATATGTTAAGCTAGATCGTTTATTTTTAAATCTATTCCTATATTTTTATTTCTGACACACATAAATTATGGGGCGTTTGTAATTTTTCTTAATATCTTGTACTGAAAACTATTAATTTTCCTTTTATCTATTTTGTTGTTAAAGTTCCATAGTGGGGATGCATATGTTATAATTGGTCTTATCATTGAAATGTATAGAAGTCTTTTAAATTTGAGCGAAAGGTTTGATTTTTCACCTATAATTGCTTTTAAACACCCATAAGCTTGTGTGGCCTTTGTGATCACATTGTTTATATGTTTTGTCCATTTCAAGTCACTCGTTAATGTAATACCCAGATATTTAGCAGAGTATACTTTTGGTATTCCTCTGCCAAATAAGATTAGTCCATTTTTATTCCGATGTTTGAATTTATTTCTCCTATTTTTTTTAAACAGAATCAGTTGTGATTTTTCTGCATTTATCTTAATTCTCCAATAGTTGCACCAGTTTTCTATATTATTGAGCGAAGATTGTAGTTTTTGTATTGCATAATCAGGGTTGCTTGATTCAGCCAAAATGGCCGTGTCATCAGCGTAAAAAGCTATTTTCGTTGTTTCATCCATGGGGAAGTCATATGTGAAGAATAGGTATAGTATCGGCCCAAGGATGCTTTCTTGGGGTAATCCAGTATTTATTTTTCGCGTTACTGATTTTTGGTTATTTTGCGTGACTTGAAAATATCTATCTGTTAAGTATGAATTTAGTAGCAAGATGATATCTGAGTCCGTATTGATATTGATTAATTTTTGAATAAGTCCTTTGTAGATCAAAATATTAATTTAAAAAGTATTATTTAAAAAAGTGGTAGTACAATAAGTATTAATAAAATTTTTTAATTACAATAAGAGAGAAATGGCTACTAGTGCAATCCGTCGAATTTTCTTATGTTTTTGTTACCGCTCCAACCATTGAACCCGTCATAGCTTTTGTTTGCACCATCTGTGCACACATCTATTCTCTATCAATTATACTCCAAATGGCTCAGAATCTAATGATGAATTTGAAGATACTATTATCAAAATAGTAAAAAATGACATGAAAAATACACCTACAGATCCGGACCTGGAACTAACTGACAATAACGAAATCAACCATATTCTTAAGAATTTAAACAAGAAAAAATCTTCTGGAAATGACAAAATAACTAACAGAATGCTCAAGGCCCTTCCACCTAATATCATTAATAACCTCAAAGAAATTTTTAACAACTGCCTTCAAAATCAGTACTTCCCTGCAAAGTGGAAAGAAGCAACTATAATTCTTATACAAAAGCCTCAAAAAGATCCTGTTATGACAGGAAGTTATCGACCTATTAGCCTCCTCTCTTCGCTCGGAAAAATCTTTGAACGTATCATCCTCAATAGAATCAATAAATATCCTAATAAATTACCTATAGAACAATATGGCTTTAGAAAAAATCTAAGCACTGTGAAACAACTCCTAAGAATCCTAGAATTTATCGGAAGAGGAATGCAAAAAAAGAAAAAACCGCCTTCCTTATGCTAGATATATCAAAAGCTTTTGATAGACTCTGGCACACAGGACTCATCTACAAATTACTTAAAAATAAAATCAATAGAAAACTTGTTAAATTAATTAGAAACTATCTACAAAACAGAAGGTTCCAGGTTCGAGTCCGGAACGAGGCCTCAACTTTCAGGCCCATTGAAGCTGGAGTACCTCAGGGAAGTGTCCTTGGACCAGTCCTCTATTTATTCTATACAATTGACTTCCCTAATAACATTAATGATCATAATAGCATCAATGCTTATTTCGCTGACGACACTGGAATTCTTGTTAAATCCAAAAATATCAACAATGCCTTAAACAAGATGCAACTTAAAATCAAACAAATTGAAATCTGGTGCAACAGGTGGAAAGTGGAAATCAATACAGCAAAATCGAACCTGCTACTGCTAACTAAACCCCGTACAATTATTGGAAACCATAAAAATATTAAAATGTTTGGACAAACAGTACCTGAAACCAACTCGGCCACATATCTCGGTCTAACCATTCAGAAAAACCTCAACTGGAAGGATCATATTAACAAAGTCACTAACAAAGCCCGAGGAATGTACCTGAACCTACGACCTTTACTGTACAATCGCACCACCAGCCTTGAGCTCAAAAGACTCATCTATACTAGCATGATAAGACCAATTATGACGTACGCACTCCAGCTTGGTGCACTATTGATAAAACTTCTATGAATAAACTAAACGCATGTGAGAATAAAATTCTTAGAAATATGCTAGGCGCTCCCTATTACCTCAAAAATTCTGCAATACATAAGGACTTAAAACTGGACACAATGCAAAATCATCTTGCAAAACTAAATCTTAATTTCTTCAATGAAGCACAGAACTGCACTGCTGCATCATTTAATAACCTATTCAACTGTATCAACCCAATTGAGGACATTAAAATTAGACCATTAGCAGCTTTCTTCAATAGCGATGCAATCATTTCATCTAAATCTAAAATCAACTTCAATTCTACCCAAACCTCATGAATTTGCTCCCTTCTACCCTTTAATTCTAATTCTTTTTTTAATTCTCAAAAAAAAAATAAATAAATAAATAAATAAATAAATATTATATCCCATATATGTTATAAAACCAATATGTATATTTTTGTACATAGTTTTCTCATATACATGTTAGCCAAAAATACTTCATTATTTTGCAATTTTATTTTATTCATGTTCTCTTGTAAATAATTTTTGTAACCTATTTAGCCGGATTTTTATCTTATCTTAATTTCGCATATGTATATACTTTATGATTCCGTCATTTATTGCACTAGAATTGTTTATGTAAATATTTTCCCTCTCCCTATTCTCCAAGATATTGTTTTCCCCGTTAGATATTCCATTATTACTGATTTAATTAAGATCTTTTCTCTTTAATTAAGATCTTTCCTTTAATTCTTTACTTTCATTTACTTTACTTATTCTTGAACTTGAACTTGAGGTTGTTATCTGAGTGCCAACCCAGAGGTTTCTACTCATTCATCATGTAGTAGTGCCGATGGCCATTAATTATATTTGTCTTGTGATTGAAGAAGGAGGGAGAGAGAAAGAAAAAGGAGGACTATTTCCTCGATAGAATAGCATCGCTACAAAAGTAGGATGCTATCGGTCTAAATTTTTTATCTTCTATGTAATTTTCAAATTTAAAAATATCATTGAAGTTTGCCGCTGTACAGTTGATGGCTTTTTTATAAAATTTATGATTTAGAGTTGCAATGTACTGGTTGAGTGGTTGTAGATTCAGATCACGATGTATGGTTTTATTTCTAATATAATAAGGCGAGTTAGTAATTTTTCTTAGAATCTTGTTTTGAAAAATAGTAAGTTTCTTTAAAGTTAAAGGTGATATGGTGTTCCAAGCAGGGGAAGCATAAGTCAAGATAGGTCTAATCATTGAGGTATAAATAATCTTCTTGGTTTTAATATTGGCATTAGAATTAGGTCCAATTATGGGTTTAAGCTTGTTTGTGATAGAATTTGCTTTGGCAATTATGTAATTTACATGATGTTCCCAGGTGAGTTTATTATTGATGATGAGGCCGAGGTAAGTAGCTTTTTTGACTATTGGGACTTCAGTGTCGAACAGGATGAGGTTGTTATTAATTTTTTGTTTTCTTTTATGTTTTATGATGAGAAGTTGAGATTTTTGGGCATTAATTGCAATCTTCCATTCCTGGCACCAGTTTTCAATTACTTCCATTTTATTTTGTAGTCTAGCAATAGCATAGTTAACATCTAAGGATTTAGTAATGATGCCTGTGTCGTCAGCTTTACTTATTGTTGGCGCCTGCGAGCGCAGCGCCCCCTTTGAGTTATAAGAGAAACCGGCAGTAGCCATTGTGAGTCGGAGAAATAAAGTGTGTGTTTTTATGCAGTCCTTGAGTGAGTGTTTATTGAGTTAAAACTGAGCTATTAACATTGGTCCGTCGAGCCGGAGAAAATAAGCAACCTATGGATCTATATAATGGCTATGAGTGATAATTTACGCCTCTGCTGAGTATCGTCAACGAAATAGAGGTATGTGATTGAGTAATTTTCTTGTTCTGAGAATAGATCTTTATATTTATATTGAAGTATTAATAATTATCCAAAATGTTTAAAGGCGTAAAAAAAGAGGATTTAATATTAATTGCTATTGAGTTAGGAGAAGATGTCAATGAGAAAATGACTGTTTCAGAATTAAGCAGTATTATAAAACAAAACCAAAAGTACGTGACAGAGAAAGATTCCGTTGTAGAATTAGCAAATACGATAATTGAAGAGCGAAAGTCCGATGAGTTGCGGCAACTAGAGTTAGAGAAAATTAAGCTCGAACAGAGAAAATCTGAAGAGCTTCAACAATTAGAATTAGAAAAACTTAAACTTGAAAGAGCGAAAATGGAATTAGAAATTGCTCGCGTGAAAGCGGGATCTAAGTCAAATTCAGAAGGTGAAAATGTTGAAAATAATCAGACTGAATCTTTAGACTCTCTCATAAAAAGTGTCCGTACTTTAACTATTAAAACTCCGAGTAGACCTGAGGGTTGGAGTTATTTTTTTGCATCTTTAGAAAGGGCCTTTATTTCAAAAAACGTCCCTGATAAATACAAAGCGGAGATTTTGTTAAATTTGCTAGGGGAAAGAGCTACTAATCTGATAACTTATATAAAGGATGACGAGTTAAATGAGTATTCTAAAGTAAAAACAATAGTACTTCGAGAATTTGAGCCTACCCCTCAATCATGTTTAGAACATTTTAGGAAAGCCTACCGCCAACCAAATGAAACATACGTACAATTTGCATCGCGATTAACGACGAGCTGGGAATATTATTTACAATTGAGGAAAGTAACAGATTTCGAAACTCTCAAAGATTTAATTGTATCGGATAAAATATGCCAGACCTTAGATAGAGAAACTACGTGTCATATTAATATGAGACAGGCTGACACATGGTTTAAGCCCTCTGAATTAGGGAAAGAAATTGATTTATATTTTACTTCCCGAGGTAAGACTTTGGTGGAAAACTCAAAGTTTAATAAATTGTACGAGTCAAAATACACATCGAGAGTTTTCCTTTCGGAAGTTAAAAATAATAAATGTGTTTTATCATGTAATGAGAATCACCCCATATATAAATGCCCTAATTATAGAAATATGTCAGTAAATGAGCGTATTGAGTTTGTAAAATCAAATAACTTATGTTTTAATTGCTTGGGGAATAATCATAGAGTAACAACTTGTAAATCAAAACATTCGTGCAATATCTGTAGGCGGCGTCATCATGCCACACTTCATTTTCAGTCAGAGCAAAAACAGGAACGTTTTTCGGCGCCTGTTGAGAATGAGAATATAAATACTCTCAATGCGAAAGTGAGATCCTTCCCCTCCCCACAGCTTTAGAATTCGTTCCTACTGGCAATAAACAAGAGTCAAGTGGTCAGGATCAAAATTGCTTAGTGGCGACTAGTTATACTTCGCCAGCAAATTCGAAGTCTGTACTACTTAGCACTTTTATTTGTTTTTTAACCGATGACTTGGGAAATGTTTTACGCGTTCGTGGTTTATTAGACGTTGGAGCCAGCGCTAATTTTTTGAGTAAAAGTTGCGCTGACAAGCTTAATTTAAGAAAGGAAAAAATAAATATTGGAGTTTCAGGTTTAAATGGAATGTCTATGACAATTAAATCTAAAGTTAATGCTACGATTGTTAATGATATAAGAAATTTCAAATTAGATTTAGAATTTTTAGTTGTTCCCAGTGTTACAAATATGACCCCTTTAAGGCAAATTGATATTTGCGTTCCGGAATTAAAAAACATTAAGTTAGCGGATTCGGGATTTAATGTTCCCGGTCCAATCGATTTAATTCTGGGAGCAGAGAATTTTTATGGACTATTAAAACCTGATAGAATTTACCCTACTAATACTAATTTAATTTTACAAAACACAGTATTCGGATTTGTAGTGAGTGGTAGTGTACCAATAGAAACTGAGACTAAAGTACACTGTGGGCTTATAAATGAGGGTGCCGACTTAAATAAAATTATGCGGAATTTTTGGGAAATAGAACAAATTGAAGAAATACGGAAATTTGAAACTGCAGAGAGAATTGAAGCTAATAATCATTTTATAAAAACTCATAAAAGGGATAAATCGGGAAAATTTGTAGTACAGATGCCACTTAAAAAAGATCCGAAATTATTGGGAGAGTCTAGAGAGATTGCAGTCAAAAGATTAAATGCCTTGTGGAATAAGTTAGAAGGGAATCCAGAACTTCTGTCATTATATCGTCAATTTATGAGTGAATATGAGTGCTTGAATCATATGCAAGAAGTTTCTATGACGCAAGAACCTGAAGTGGTCTACTATTTACCTCATCATGCAGTTTATAGACCACAGAAAACGAGTTCGAAATGTAGAGTTGTGTTCAACGCTTCACAAATTACTTCAACTGGTGAGTCATTAAATTCCATACAGCTAAATGGTGGTGTAATTCAAGATAATTTATTTGCTATATTATTGAGGTTTAGAAAACATCTTTTTGCTTTTACTACCGACATTCAAAAAATGTATAGAATGATTTGGATTGATCCTGCACAAAGAGATTTGCTAAGAATTGTATGGAAAGATAGTAAGGAAGCGAATATTAAAACGTATCAATTATGCACAGTGACGTATGGAACCACTAGTGCTCCATATTTGGCTCAGAGATGTCTTCAACAGTTAGGTACTGATGAACAACTGAAATTTCCATTGGCTTCTCAAGTAATACGGAAGGATATGTACATGGATGACATATTGAGTGGAGGGTCAAATTTAGAAAGTGTAAAGTGTCTAAAGCAAGAATTAACTCAAATATTTAAAACTTGTGGTATAGAACTACATAAATGGCAAAGTAACTGTCCAGAGTTAAGAGAAATTTCTGAAGATTCAAATGACTATAGCTTTGATGAAACAAAAACATTAGGGTTGCTATGGAAGGCCAAGAGTGATGAGCTTTCCTACAATATGCCCAAAAAGATTCTTCTATGGTTACAAAGAGAGAAATTTTGTCCATAATTGCTCGCATTTTTGACCCACTTGGTTTGATAGGACCTGTACTTACAAAGGCTAAGGTTTTTATGCAACGTCTGTGGAGGTTGTCAATAGACTGGGATGAAAGACTGCCATCAGATGTCGTACAAGAATGGTTACAGTTTTTTGATGGGTTGTGTGACACTAACAGTATTAAAATAAAGCGATGTATGCTTCCAGAGAATGTTGTAAAAATTGAACTCTTTGGATTCTCGGATGCATCGGAGGACTATTATGGTGCAGCAGTCTATCTAAGATGCGAATCAGCGAGTGGTGAATTAACTTCACATCTAGTGTGCAGCAAGGGAAGAGTTGCACCAATCAAAACACTTTCGATTCCACGACTTGAACTGTGTGCAGGTGTATTGCTATCTAAATTGATGAAAAAGATTAGCACTTCCCTAGAACTTAAGATTGATAAATTTTGGTATTTTTCGGACAGCAAAATTGTTTTGTCCTGGATTCAGAAATCTCCAGCAGAATTGAAAACCTTTGTCGCTACCAGAGTGGCTAAAATACAAGTTCTGACAGATGTCTCACAATGGAGGCATATATCATCGGAGCGAAATCCTGCAGACATCGTTTCTCGTGGCTGCAATCCAGCACAACTGAGAAATAATTCCTTGTGGTGGCATGGACCACAACTTATCATCGAGGAAGTAGAGACGCTTAACAACTGTGAAGAGCTGATTAACGTGGACTTAGAACATTTTAATACAGAACTGGTTAAGAGTGAACGAAGGTTCAAGAGACCTGTTTTCCTAGTGACTTTTAATTTAACTGAGGAGTTACTTAGTATTACTAACAATTATACTAAACTTGTTCGTGTTTTAGCTTTTCTTTATAGGTTCCTGAATAATTGCAAATCACAGCCAAGGATAACTGGGCCCCTGCAATGTAAAGAAATTAAAGATGCTGAATTTGTCTTGGTAAAATTAGTTCAACAAGAGTGTTTTAAAAGGGAAATTTCAGGCCTTCAGAAGGATGGTAATGTGCCTGTAGAGAGTAAGTTAAAAAATCTTTTACCATTTTTAGATGAAAGAGGTGTTGTAAGAGTTGGTGGAAGACTAGCCAACAGTAAGTTTAACTTCGATAAAAGGTTCCCTATAATTTTACCTGCCAATCATAAATTGACTGTGATGATTGCTGAAATGTTTCATAAGAACCATTTACATATTGGCCCACAAGGGTTATTGTTTCTTATTAGACGAAGGTTTTGGCCTTTAAGTGGACGTAACCTTTGTAGAAAACTAGTGCACGATTGTGTTGTTTGCTTTAAAGCAAAACCAGTACCTTGTCAACAGCTCATGGGACATTTACCTGAAGAGAGAGTAACCCCAAACTTTCCATTCAATTGTGTAGGGATAGATTTTTTTGGTCCTTTTTATATAAAATATCCCAATCAAAGAAAGGGAATGTATAACAAAATTTATGTGTGTATTTTCATTTGTTTTGTGACTAAAGCTTGTCATTTAGAGATGGTAACAGACCTCTCTAGTGATGCCTTTGTAGCTACACTTAAGAGATTTTTCAGCCGAAGAGGGAAAAGTGCCCACATATTTTCTGATAACGCTACTAATTTTGTTGGCAGTAACTCCGAATTAAAGAAATTGAGTAAATTAATTAGCAGTCCAGATGAAAACTTGAGTAATTATTTGTCCAAAGAAAAGGTTGAGTGGACTTTCATTCCCCCTAGATCCCCAAATCTTGGTGGACTTTGGGAGGCAGGTGTCAAATCCGTGAAATACCATCTTAAACGTGTAGTTGGCAATTTAAAACTAACATATGAGGAATTCTTAACTGTAATTGATCAGATTGAGGCAATTCTTAATTCCCGCCCATTGCATCCCTTGTCATCTGACTTAAATGATTATGATGTCTTGACACCTGGCCATTTTTTGATAGGCAGACCTATCACAGCAATTGCAGAACCCAACATCCTAAATTTACATGACAATAAATTAAAACAATGGCAAAAATTAACTAAGATAGTGCAGACATTTTGGAAGCATTGGTCTAACAATTATTTAAGTGCAATACAAGAAAGATCAAAGTGGAGGTTCGCTAAAGAGAATGTGCAAGTTGGCACTATGGTGATTTTAAAGGAGGACAATGTTCCGGTTTTTAACTGGCCATTGGGCAGAATTATGCAAACATTCCCAGGAAAGGATAAGAAGGTGAGAGTAGTTTTAGTTAAAACGAAGAATGGGGTTTTTAAAAGGAGCATTAATAAAATTTGCATTTTGCCATTGCCTAATTAAGGAGTAAGAACTCTATCAAATATATCTGTGTATCATTATGTATTTTGTGTAGTTTATTATTAATAGTGTGTATCATTGTACTCATATTTTATATTGTGTGTATTATATTGTGTGTTATATATTGTATATAGTGTGTTAATATTTTTCTTGAGATTTCAAATTGTTGAATGTACCATGTCAACGCCGGGCGGAATGTTGGCGCCTGCGAGCGCAGCGCCCCCTTTGACTTATAAGAGAAACCGGCAGTAGCCATTGTGAGTCGGAGAAATAAAGTGTGTGTTTTTATGCAGTCCTTGAGTGAGTGTTTATTGAGTTAAAACTGAGCTATTAACACTTATTCTATCTGTACGATTTTCTGTCTAAACAGAACTTTCCTGCGGCTTCCACTGATCGGCCAATTAGAGCACTCAGCTTGCCACCATCCCCACTCTTCTCTACCCCAGTAGCTCCGCCTACCTATCTCACCGACCAATGACATGGCTTTTAAGCACTCTCTCCGATGAAGGAGTAAAAACGGCTTCGCCGTTGAATGCTTTGATTCTCTTTTCTGACTATGACTATGCACACATCTATGCAATTAAACCATAGAATTCCGTTGGTTCTTAAAAAATCGTCCAACAAACGGAATATTTCAGCACCTGTTGTAAGGGCAGGTAATAGTTTGCACAATAAAAAATCCTCTTCAAAACATCCCGAATATGCATGACAAATAAAAGCCAATGAAATTGCAATTTCCGCAACGTCAGTAGATTAATCTATTTGGAGAGAAAAGGAATTGTGTTGGATGCGAGAAACCAGAGATTCTTCCTCATCTTTTGACATGTCAACTATCCATCTCTTGACAGTATTGTTTGATAGTGATACTGAAGATATATGTTTTACTGTCTTTTCATCTGACATACAAGAATCAATATCACTAACATATATTTTTATGAGGGTTTCCACAGTAGTACGATCTTTGCCTGTCTTTGCCACCCGATAACTTACCAAAAAAGGAGCTTTTAATGAGTTTTCATTGTTTTTGCAGGAATTTTCATACATTGTTGAGAAGCAACTCACTCAGCTCTCTTTCCCTGGAAAAAATCAACATTTTTAGTATGGAGGTCCGGGTGAATACCCTCAAAATGACGATGCAATTTAATTGGAGCCATCAAACTGTTCAGAAAGACTCGCGCGCAAATTATATACTGAGCTTTACCCTTCTCTGTCTCGATATAAAGCCCATTTTTAAATAACTCTCGTTGTACTAACTCTTTTTAGTTATTCCATTTCCGCAGACAACTAATCGAGAACTTGCAGAGTTTTCACATAATAAATCCGGCTGTAGCGCTTCATGTGACTGTTCTTCATTCTCCATCCTCCATCATCATAAATTTCAAACGATGGCTTTCCTTGCAGTGAAGGCAATAGAGAAACTGCTAGCTACTTCAATGATCCCGACTTCTGCCACCAATCCATGGTGGAAGTAATAAACTGCAAAAAGCAAATGGTGCATCCACGAAGGAAGTTCAACATTGAATGATGTCTCGAGAAAAAGCGGGTGACTGTCCGCTGCACACAAAGTCAGGAGAGCATACGAGGCAGTGAGCACTCCAATTGGTTGGCTGAGCTTGAGCCATTTCCGAAGATCTGCGTAAAAGTTTTCAACGCATCGAGCTCTATAAGCTGGCGACTCCCAGAGTTTACAGAAAGTAGAGCAGGGAGGCCACATTCCCCGGTACTAAATTTCCTGCAGTTCAAATTTGGAAACCGCAGCCGCTGTTCAAAGGTGAACACGGACCTCTAAAGGGTCCGTGGACCACATGTTGGGAAGCTTTGCTCTAGAGGTTTGCCAGGCAACTAGAGGCTCCATTTAGACACGTAACCTCAGTGCCATTAATTTTAGGCACTGTTCGCATAACATGAGGGTTACGGGAGTTGGTTTACCGCTTCTTATTAAGTATTCGCAGCCATCCCACTACAGGACATCCAGCTATCCACCGCCTGCCGACGCGATTGGTAGCCGCGCAAGCCCCAGTATCTGTAATAGAGAAGGATAAAATGGGATATAGTTAAACGCAGCATTTATTACGTAAATGTTATAAAGAGTGTTTTCGGTTATGTTGATACTCGAAGCATACCGTCACTGTTAACGGCCTTCTAAAAAAGAAAAATTTCAAAATATGCTAAATAATCAATGCTGAAGATTTGATGTGTAAACACTTATTTTTTTTATTTTAAGGGAAACCACTCAATACCACACATCTTGTTGTCACATTAACAATAAGTAAGACCATCAAGGACACACCTATCCTATACTTAGGAAAGATACTCCACTATATATCTTTATATTCCAGGCTCTTAGCAAATTTCTGTAACAGAAATCGCTATTTATTCTAGAATAATTCCAGAAGCTTGTCATTAAATTCATTTGGATAAATTTATACATTGTAACAGTATTATTTAAAAAAGTGGTAGTGATATTAACATAATATTAATATTCCCCTAATTTTTATTACGATAAGGGAGAAAATTTTATTGTAAAAAATTATCTTTAGGTTTACTAATAATAAGCACGTTATTTTAAATTACAAATTATAAACAGGGAATTAACGTTAAGAAAAAAGTTTTGACATATTTTCCTATTGGATTTTGGAATTTTTGAACTTCAGGATAAGAAAGCCATATTGAATAATATTTAAAGATAAACATTTTTAAATTTAGATTAATATTTTGAATTATTAAGTATTTATAAAATAAATACCGCATATTTATTAATTGTTTTCTGCTAAGTTTCCAGAAAAGGCGATGAAGACCAAGAAAAATTGGGCAAGCCCAGTTGCTCCACCCCTAACTGCAGACCACTCCTCTTTTCATGAAAGACTACTAAATCAGTTTTTCTTGGAAAGTCAATATTAAAACCAGAATCTTGGCAACAGATCTCGCCGTACACCGATATAAGAATATCCCCTTATTTTAGAATTTTTCGTAATGCACAAGTCTTTTTTAAATAAAAAAATGGAGCAAAAAATCTCAGTCTAATTTCTAAACACATATATTTATGATAAAATTAATTAAAAGGATAGCACATTATGATTGTAATGAAATAACTACAATATCACACAAATTTTACGACATTTTTCTTAACCCGTCTTTTATGTAAGTGATACTTATTTCGTTAAATATTTTTTACAAATTTTTAAGCCATATTTTCAGTGATTCACATATCTAACTATTGTGAAGCATTTCCTCAAATCCGCTGAAAAAAGAGAAAATCAAATGCGTCATACATGGATGAAAAATCAATGAGATTATTCTATCGAAAAATATTTATCCAAGCATTCATTATTATCTCATTTTTACATTGCTGTGCTTTCAATTTTTTTTAAAAAGATGGTAGTAAAAATTATGTCAGTGTGTACATTTTAAGGAGATTGCCTCCGTGACTTGGTACACAAGTGCCCGCTGGGTAACGACAAATGAGTAATAGTTTCTAGCCTTGTGGCAAAGGGTTCGTCACCCTTGTGCCCGCTGGAAAAAAAATTTTTGGAGAAATTTTGAGATACCTCCTTAAAATAATTATCCATATTTTTAATATTATAAATAAAAAATTAAAAGCAGTACGTTTTGATTTCACATGGCAACGATATAACTCTAAATATTTTCAACTATTGCTTACATTTTCTAGTTAAACTAATTAGAATAATTAGATGTTTTTGATGTGACATGATGATTTACTTTAGGTATTCAAATCAAAAATTCTAACTACCTAGGTGAATTTATCGCAGGGTTATTCTGACAGAAGTGGACAGACAAACCTCTGTTGCCAAACTTGATTGCCAAGCAGCGATAATATTTGAATATGCTTGTTGGTGTCATCGTTAAAAACGTGATTGGACATAATTATTATTATTTTTTTTTGTAGTAGTCTCTATGTCATCATGACAAAATATCAGTGATAATTTTTGTAAGCTATCTCTGCTCATTTTTAAATTAAAATTAAACAAGATACATATCTGCTGCCAAGCGAAAAAGACATTGAAGTTGTCCGGGAAAGCACTGAAAGATCACTTTTCCCGTTCTCTCTCCCAAGATGAAAAATTCAAAAAGGTATACCATCTGAAAAACTTCAAGCAGCATTTGAAATATACGATAAAAACAGAGCCATACAGAGAAAATGAACACTCAATTCAATACTATTGGTGCCAGCGTTTCAGATACACTGCGATTGCTTATTCCAAGTGGTCCAAGATGCTTAATTGTATGGAATTCCGCCTTAGCTAAGAATGTACCAACAAAAAGAAGCCCCCAAAGTCTTTAAAATTTTAAAAATTCTACAAGGTTAATTTTCTTAGTAATGTGCACATCCCTAAACTTAAAACCAGCACCAACTGCCTATCACAACATCAGTTCTGGGTTAGAGTGGCCGCTCCTGAGTAGACGTGTTATCTGCGTAATTCTAACTTATTGAAAGAGATCAAGTCTTTATATGGGAGAAGTCTGAGAAATCATCAGCTTCTTTAAAAAACAAAATATTATAGTCATTACTCCCAATTTAATAGTTTTTTCTAAGGCAGCAGATTATCGCATTTAACATAATAAATTTAATGAGCTAGGGGTGTCATTTGCCGATAAATTATCAATTAACACGTAGAACTGTATTAATAAGTTGACAAATGTAAGGTTGTCAAATGTGTATACCAACAAATTAACCAAAAATGTTTATGTTTGACGCAAAAAAAAACACAACCGGTAACCATTACAAAAGGAAGAAATCTTATCAAATAAAACCACTCTTAATTATAATACTTTATTTAAAGAAGATTAGCTACTATATATCTATCGTGATAAAGGATTTTAAGGAATTACCTTGGTTTTTTCCAGAATGTTTTGTAACTGCATTTTCTTTTAAATTTTGAAGGCGTTATGTAGAATCTGTAAGTCTGTTACCCTTGTGACTATGAAAAAATAAACGTATGTTTGACATTATTTTGCCCCGTTTACAAAAGTTAACATCATGTTAAAATTTATAGACAGCTTGTGATGATGAAATTTCAAACTTCAACATTCAGAACTTGATTAGATTTGGGATTAATTTAGTTTGCTGGATGTGCCTAAAGCAACTGATCCTTCAAATATTGGTATTTGAGTATTCTGTGAAATATTTGTATTTGGTATTCCGATTTGACAATCTGGAAATGCTTTTATGAGAAGATAATTACTATTAAAGTAGCTCTTCAACAATTTTTTATTAGCCACTTATTGACAAGTTCTGAAATTATCGTATTGTTTTACTCGAAGCCAGTTATCAATGCTATTGCTACTGTTGTATTTTTCAACATATTTATAATAACTAAACTTACCTGAAATGGTTCAAGATGGTTGGTTGGGTTTTTTGACGCAAGGTCCAAAAACGGACATGCTGCGAAGAAGTCAGTTTTGACAGGTTTTAAAGGACAAGTTTTGAAGAAGATATTAAAATTTTTTTTATTTATTTATTCTTGTTATTTTATTTTATTTAGTAGTTTATTTACTTTTTTTAGAAACCCAAGCAACATTAAAATTCTGAAAAACAAAAGTTAGTGTATATATATTATATTAAAATCCAATTATAAAATGTAAAAGGAAAATCAAATATATATATATATATATATATATATATATATATATATATATATATATATATATATATATATATATATATATATATATATATAATTTAAAAAATGCAAATTAAATATAATATAAAAAACCTATTGCCCTCAAAAAGGCAAATAGGTTCCTGTGGTTCTCCAAGCAAATCCCCAAGCAAATCAAATAAGGTTGAAATATCACAATTAAAAAAGAGTAAACGATATTGGTTAAAATATGAGCATGAAATTAAAATATGATAAACAGTGAATAGTTCATCACACGTTTCACACCAAGGATTTAATTCGTTAAGAAACAAATGTCTATGTGTGAAACGTGTGTGTCCCATACGAAGGCGGGTTAATATTACATCAGCACTTCGTATCGGTAAAACTGTTAATGAGGTGATGTATGGAAATATGGCACGCACAATTTATCATTGATCTGCATGTTCCATGACTAAAGCCAAAGAGAATAGATTAATTTTTTGACATTTCTTCTCACGTCAGACAAAGGAACTGATGGAAGACATGGGCCAGATGCAGATTTAGCAGCTGCATCAGCCCTTTCATTACCATCGAGACCTACATGACTTGGGATCCAGCAGAAAATAATGTCAATCCCTTGCCAGCAAGGGAATCTAATGCTCGGAAAATTCTAGACACAACAGGATGACAGTCAAAACTACTGTTCCGCAAAGCTTCTAATATACTCAAACTGTCAGTGTACATGCAGTATTTAAAGATGTCACTTGTATTCATCTGCTGAAGAGCTAGATATATAGCATTTACTTCAGCAGAGAAGATGGAACAGGATGAATGGAGGCTATATTTAAGAGTTTTGTTCTCAATAACTACAGCACAACCAACGAGATGGTTCAAGAGGAAAGAGATCCAACTTACTTTTCTAGGAATCCTACCCCACAGTGGAGTGGAATATCATGATCAAGCCGATTCATTAACAACGATTCCATTAACAGGAATAATTTAGTCTCACGAAATAATAAACTTGTGATATATTTTTACCTGCTAAATACATTATTCAACACATTCCAATCATTAATTGATATTAGTATTTGGTATGCATAAATTCTTCAAAGAGCTGAGTAAACATATTTGAAATAAACCTAATGTGTCTTTAAAGCAATAATAATAGAATGATTACATACTAAACTGCTACTTAATCGGCAGCAAATATGCTGTGCAAATGTACACTGCCAGATATTGAAACTGCAATACCAAGGAGTGGCCAAAAAATTTTGTAAATTTCAGAGGATGCAATTTACCGAGTTATGCAAATGATATGAAATTCGCAGCTCTCCATCTCACGAAGGATAAGATATAAGAATAGGAACCTTGTCGTAAAAGGACGCCTGTAATTGCAGAGAATGCTAGGCCATCTTCGATGATTGGTCTGCTGGAATCAGTTCTAGCAAACAAGCGAGTTTACATGTAGCATGGTGATTGGACTAAAAAGGGCAGGTTTGTCCTTACGACAAATCGTAGCTGGAAGACATATGGATCGTCCATAGTTCACCGGTTGAGCCGAAGATGGTTGGAACAAGCAACTGAGGAACGTTTGCGGAGTGCCAGTGAAGCCAGAGTGACGTCAGAACGTGTGAATCGATGCATTTGACGAAAAACGGTGGTGCAAAGCACGTCCACTGAAATTCTGCAGCATGTTGTACACTCCCTGGATGCTCCCATATCTAGTAGAACCATTTGCCATCAATTGGTTGCTTGTGGCCAGCGCTCATGGCATCCATTAGGAGGACTGCCATTAACCCTACTGCATAGACGCCAACATCTGGAATGGTACCGGATTAGAGCTATGTGGATGGCAGAGTGGCGCAGGATTGTTTTCTCAGATGAGTCATACTTATGCTTCTTCAGTGATAGTCAGTCGTATGAGTGTGGCATCAACGTGGAGACAAATGCAATCCTGCAGCAATTATTATACTCTCCACTGCACGACAGTGTGACATCATGGTTTGGGACGCCATTGCATACGATTCCAGGTCAATGTATTCATGGCACAATAACAGCCTAACTTTACGTGGATAGTGTGCTGCAGTCGGCGACACTCCCTTATTTCACAGGCTGCCCAGTGCCCTTTATAAGCAGAACAACGCCTGATCGCACATTGCTCCCAACAGTTAACATGTTTTGCAAGGTACAGCTGTTTCTCTGGCCAGCATGCTTGCCAGATCTCTCAACCAATGAACACGTTTGGGATATGATTGGATGCCATTTTCAGACCCTGCCACTGCTCCTTTTGAAGATGCACTTTGGAAAATGTTTAACCGAGACTGGAGAGCCATTTCTGAAGACGCCATCCGTACTCTCATTGACTCTGTGCCTAGACGTGTTACTTTCTCTATGGTGGTCTCTTGACATGTTGTTTCGTGTATCGCCGTCTATGGTGGTCCTACAACCTACCGACTTGATCCTGCTCTCACTCTTTTTTATGCATATCATTTCGAAATACAGATCACTTATTATTCGTTGCTGTCTTTAGTTTTGTTACTTTCTGGCAACTGATTCCTGGTGCTGCATTTTCAATGTCGGGCAGTATATTTAACTCAATCCATCTACTTTGCAGCAATGAAATTATGGATAAAGATCGTATTAAAAATCATTACAACTTGTAGAAATTCTGAGACTGCGATATATTAATTTGTGAAATTGCACATAAATTAATGCCTTGATGAGCTAATTTTTTTTGATTGCATTTTATATGTTTATATTTTAATTTTGTAAGTAACCTACCTTGTCAATGAAAAATAGATATTTTTAATTTATTAATATTATTATAAATACAAATTTTTGTCAGAGAAATATTTTTATAATAAATCGGCGAGAAAAATTCCAAGCCATTCATTCTTTTGTTAAAAAACATAATGTCATCAGCTGTTGGTTTTAAAGTGCATCACCAGAATTAAAGTTGAAATATCAAACTCTGGAAAGGAAAGCTATAATAATGGAAGCTACAATACCATTTCGACTCTTTAATACGAATAATTTTTTAAGACTGTGGTCATCTTTTCTTAACCCTTGAAACGTGATAGTATTTTAATATTATATGAGACCAATGATTATCAAAAAGAAATAAATACATTCGAATTTCTACCCAGAAAATGCGAACTCCAGAAGATATTTTTAATTTAGAATTACTTTTCTACAAAAAATAATATTACGAATATGATTGAGATTTTTCAGTATAGGCATGAAAAATTTTTTTATAGGAATATCTTCTTGATTATCCCGATTTAACAATTTTTTGATAACCATTTAAAATATTCAAATTAAAACAAAAATTTTCTTCTATCTACAATGAATCAATTTAATATATGAAATCATCAAACTCATTAGAAACTGCATCTTTTCTTCTGCTCTGTTTAAGAGTCATGTCAATGGAACAGACTATACATATTTCATAAAATGTTTCTTTCACGTTCTTAACCAATTGCCAGGTTCAAACTGCTTAATCTAAGTAAATGGAATTAGAACACTAAAAAATAATCACTAAAGATGATTCAAAAACATGACAATTTGGGAGAAAGAATAGAGTGAAAAGTGTTAGTGGTGCAATAAAATTCCGAATCACATAACGATATCAGGAAAACAAAAATTGATTATTGAAAAAAAGATAGCAAAACTTAGTATAAGAAATATCATATTATAAAAATATAGTATTAAATATATTATTGTAGTTTTAAAAATATATAGCATTTAAAATATTTAAGTTAGTCTTGTATCTAAAGCAAAAGGAATTTTTATATTTTTTTTGGCACCATATAATTAAAATTAGATTCTTGAACACGAATAATGTTTTATTACCTTATTCCTGATTTTCATAGATACTCAAGTATTGCAAGCATTGCATTCAAACATAGCAAGCAAAAAATCCAAGAATTTTTAAAACATTTACAACAATAGGTAAGCCTGCAGAATGACGACACCCACTTCCTATTTTCATTTGATTTCCTTCATTGAAAGAGTGCCACTGTTTCAGTAGGTAATATTAAGCCAATATTTTTACGTGAGCTTTTAATTTTAGTGAGAGAGAGAGAGAGATATATATATATATATATATATATATATATATATATATATATATATATATATATATATATATATATATATATATATATATATATATATATATATATTAAACTAATGTCTTTTTAAAATTAGTCGATAATCGTTCATAAAATGAATTTTTATAAAGAAGAAAATTTAGAAACAGTTGGAAAATTGGGAATTCTTACGGAATTTTAAATCAAATTAACTAGAAAATCAAGAATTTTATTTATTTCTTGTTTATTAGTAAAAAATGGCAACAGCCTAAAATTTCTGTTTTTTTACATAATTTTAAGGAGCTATGTTTTCAATTCTTGATAGTAAAACAAAACAAGTGGCATGTATTTTCGACATTTTTGTTATATACTGATTGCGAGAGTAAACAATAAATGTATGTCATACGAAAACTAATTTGCATTTTCGTTACATTACAAACTCAAAATTAAAAATAGTGAGACAAGCTGTACTTCACAGATTTTGTACAGCAAAATCTCGATTCAACATAATCAGATAATGAATAAAAAATGTAAACTAAATAAATATATAATAAAAAAACTCCCAAAATTTTAAACATTAAATATAAATTGTGCAAGACATATTTTGAAGAAATCTTGTATTCATTAGAAAAATGAATAAAAACGGCTATACAGCTATTGTTGCGAATGGCCGCACCTCACCCACCAATTATGTGCCGTGCGCATACCGCGCGAGCTAACGTTATATGTTGATATTTTTTTTCTCTTCAGTAGAGCTTGTAATCTTTGTCCATGTAGTTCGTAGTGTTCAGTGTGCTTCATTAAATGTTAGTTTCGTTTCACATTCTGAGTTTTATTCAGTATAACTAATTAATTTGTCTAAATACGACATCGGGTAGATGTCAGCCCTGCTTAAATTTTTTTTAGTTGTTTCGTTACCGAGCGTAACGTTACATAATTTCTGGAGCGCAACGTGGGGCGTTTTCGGCAGCTAGTTGATTGGTTTGAGCCTGAAAATGGATGTGACGCAGCTAAAAAGACAACGGAAATCGTTTTGTACCTCATTTACTGCCTGTCCGAATGAAATTGAGACTGAACTTTGCCAAGAGAGCCCGGATGTCAATCGACTTTAGGTTTTGAAATCGCAAATTAGCGATAAATTTACACGCTTAGAAGTATGCCAAGGAAATATTACGGACCTTATTCTGAAAGAAGAAGATTCCGAAACAGAGCACGAGAAGGATTTCCTGACTGCCGAGGAATATAGAGATAAGTTCTCTGAACTATGCTCGCAAATTGTTCGGCTGTCTTTGAAAGAACCGAAAACAATAGAATGCTCTAATAGGAGAAAGTTCAAACTGCCCAAAATAGAGCTAAAGAAGTTCAACGGTGATGTTAAGGACTATTTGACTTTTTGGAGTCAGCTTAGTAAAATCTACGATGATCCAAGTATCTCTAATGAAGATAAATTTAGTACCTCTTGCAAGCCGTAGTGCCAAAATCGAAAGCAGCTCGTGTGGTGGAGAGTTTCCTTGCAACGGCGGATAATTATTCCAAGGAGATATTCCAGCTTCAGGAGAGATTTGGACTTGAGGATCTTTTAGTGCAAGTTTATGTTAGAGACCTGCTCACCATGGTTATGAAAAATCTGGTCACCGGGAGTTCTAAGGCAGATCTTCCGACATTATACGACGAGTTAGAAGTGAAGATAAGGGTCCTAGAGAGTCTAGAGCGAACGCAGGAAAAGTACGGTGATTTTCTAAGTCCTTTAGTAGAATCTTGTTTGCCGTAAGAGATATTGCTAGCATGGGAAAGGAGCAGAAACATGAGACTAGCGTCTGATGCTGAGAATCGTTCACTAGAGAATTTAATGAATTTTCTTAAGCAAGAAGTAAAAGAGAAGAGATGGTCGAGTTAGATCGAACTGGTTTCGCTTCTTCTTCTAACTTTAAGAAGAAAGATGCAGTGCACAAATTAGATAATTACCTAACGGCAACATCATTGGTAAGCACTAACACTAGAGGCAACACAGGTAAGTGAATTTTACTTTGTGTTTTTTGTAATGGGAAACATTTCTCCATGTTTGAAAGCGAGAAAAATGTCCTTATATGAAAAGAAAAAATGTTTGCTGAAACATAGAGCCTGCTTTTCATGTTTCTCTGCCACGCACTTTTCAAAATTCTGTAAAGTAAAAAAATTTTGTTTATATTGTGCCAAGCCGCACTATTATTTATTATGTGACCATTCTGAAGAAAGTAAATCGGACTTCATCGAAGGTAATTCATTATCCAATAGTTGTGTTAAGCATAATGTTTACTTAATGACTTTAATTGTAAAAATGCGTGCAAATGACAGAGTGGAAACGTGTCGAACGTTACTAGATAGCGGAACTCAGTATTACAACATCGCAAAGCATGCAATCGAAAAATTAGGTATTAAATCAACTAACAAAGTAAAAATGCAGCATATGTTATTTGACGGAAAAGAAACGCTGAAACAGATACATGATGTTTACGAATTGGTTATTAGATCGTTCGATGACACATTCACTCTAAGTGTTGAAACTCTTTCCGAGGAAAGAATTTGTGGCAATGTGCCAAAAATCAACTGTTCTGCTGTTATGAATGAGTTAAATGAAAAGGGACTATTCTATCAGACAGTGAGGCACCTGATTACGATATAGATTTGATTATGGGAGTTGATGTCATAGGGCGTTTGTTTATGGATAAACCTATCAAGTTGGATTCTGGCTTATTTTTGTTAGAGACGCGGTTAGGATTCATTCTGATGGGAAAACAGGAAATGCTTAGTAAACATGATGCAATATCTGATACTGTTTTGAATGTTATTTCTTTATATGTTTCGAATTCATCTATTACTGAGTTGTGGGATCAGGAAAGTATTGAGATTCTTGACCCAGTTCAGAGGTTAAACAAAAATAATGAGCATTTAAAGGTGATACAGGAGTTTGAAAATGGTATGAAGATTCTGCCGGATGGCAGATACGAACTTTGTTTGCCTTTTAAAGCAAATACATTTGAGTTGCCTTCCAATAAAGATTTGACATGGAAACGACATACACAAATGTGTGAACGCGCACAACGGAATGGGCTTATAGAAGATTATAAAGCTGTATTTAATGAATGGGAGGAATTACAAATAATAGAAAAAATCAAGTGTGAAAACGAAACCTCTCATTTTTTGCCACACTGACCAGTTGTGAAAACAGATATTAGCACCACAAAAATACGGCCAGTTTTCGACGCTTCGGCTCGGGAAACTGGAAAGAGCTCATTAAAGGATTTATTGCACAAAAGTCCAAATTTAATCGAGCAGATACCGGATATAATTGACAGGTTTAGAAGTTATCCTATTGGAATTTCTGGAGATATTGAAAAGGTTTTTCTCCAGTAGGGGATATCCCCTGAACACAGAGATATTTTGAGGTTCTTTTATCCCAAGGGGAAGGAGCAAATCGTGTATCGACATTCTCAAGTGGTCTTTGGTGTAACATCGAGCCCGTTTATGTTAGCTACGGCATGTGCCAGATGAAAATTCTGAGATAGCCAATAAATTGAAACTTTCGTTTTATGTTGACAACTGTGTCGCGGGAGTGAATGATGTTAGACAACAAGATTTTAATTTGAAGGCTAGGGCAATTTTGTCTCGGGGGTGTTTTAATTTACGAAATTGGGAGAGTAATGTTGAATAACAGTACCTACCTAAGAGTACGGAGACGACGAAAGTTTTAGGAATGTTATGGGATCTTGACAGGGATGTTTTAAAATGCTATATTTGTGTGGGAGATCAAAAATCTGATTGTAATATAACAAAAGGTTTATTTTAGCCGCTGTACAAAACATTTTTGAGCCACTCGGTATTTTATGTCCTGCAACTCTGCTCCCTAAGATACTTTTGCAGAATACTTGGAAATTGAAATTATCATGGAATTCACCTCTGCCAGATGATGTTGTGAAATCCTTTCTAAAATGGTGGAGTGAAATGGGTAGATTGGCGGACATAGAAATCCTGCGTTATTTTGAAATTAATGATACCACTCATATGCACGTGTTTGTTGATGCTTGTAAAGAGGCCTATACAACTTGCGTGTTTCTGAGAACAGACACTTTCCAAGGTGTGAAGGTTGTGCTTATCAGAGCAAAATCTCTTAAACCAAATTACTATCCCCAGGTTAGAACTTATGGCATGCTGTATAGGTGTCAGGTTAGCACATTCGGTGCAGCAAGCACTTAACATTACAGAAATGGAAACCATTTTTTGGAGCGATTCCATGGTTGCTTTATATTGGTTGAGACATAAAGGGGGATAGTCAGTTTTTGTTTCGAATAGAATTGAAGAAATAAAAACACTTTTTCCTGATAGCGAATCGTGACATGTGCCAGGGAAAATTAATCCTGCTGATTTAATCTCTCGAGGGTGTTCACCTAGTTATTTGATTAAGTCACACTGGTGGATGGGGCCTTCATGGTTAGTTGAGTCTCCAGACTCATGGCTCGTCTCTGAATTAAATTAATGCGAAACTTACGAAATCACTTCAGAAAGGAAAAGAGTTAGAGTATGTAATCTAAAGTTGACAGAGAAAAAGGTACCATGGTACGCTGAGAAATTTTCCATATTTCATTCGATCATAAGATTAATTGCTTGGGTTACGGTTTGTTAACAATGCAAGAAGTAGTGTTAATCAGAGAAAAGTGGGGTAATTAAGCCTAGAGGAGATAGAGAGTGCTGAGATCTGACTAATTCATTCTGTACAGACTCAAAATTTTCCAGATGAAAAGTCAATACCAAACTTGTGTGTATTTAAAGATGACAACAATATCTTCCGTGTAAAGAATCGAATTACTGATCGTATTGATGCTCCCCTCTTTCTATAGCCAATTCTACTGCCTAACAATTGTATCTTTACGCAAAGATTTATAGAGCATTTTCACACTGAGATTTATCATGCTGGTACACAGTTACTTCTCAGCATAATTCGTGAAAAATATTGGATACTAGGTGGAAGGAAAACTATCAGAAAAATATGAAATGCTTGTGTTAGATGCCGGCGATTTAAAAGTAAATCTCCAATGACTGATCCAGTTTTTTTACCTGCTAATCGAGTAGAAGATGCCGCCGTATTCGAAGTTTTAGGGATAGATTTGAGTGGTCCCTTGTACATAAAAGGTGGTAGTAAAGTATGGATTGTCCTTTATACTTGTGCCCTATTCCGTGCTTTCAATCTTGAATTGGTGTCTTCACTTTCTTCTGACGCCTTTTTATTGTTTTTTCGTCGTCTTGTGGCTAGAATAGGAAGACCTCGAGTAATATATTCAGACAACGGCACAAATTTTAGAGGAGTATATAACGAATCAGTTGCCATCGATTGGAACGAAGTCTCTCGCTATGCAGAAATACAACGCATAGCGTGGAAATTTATACCCCCACAGCTGCCTGGTGGGGTGGTTTCTGGGAGAGGCTTGTGAGGACAATGAAAGAGCTTCTTCGAATATCTTTGGGAAAAGCAATATCCACGCATGAAGAGTTAATGACAATCTTATGCGAGTGCGAAAAAGTTGTTAGCTCCCGTCCATTGATATATCTATCTGAAGACATGCAAGATCTCATGCCTATTACTCCTGCAATGTTGTTGATTGACAGATCAATTGTTGACGATAAAGATTTAGATATGCGAGATGCTAACCACTACCGCAAGCGATTAAGATTTCGATTAAAAGTGATCGTGGCACTGAGAAAAAGATTTAAGAACGAATATTTGGGTCTGTTTATTCAACGAGAAAGATAAAATCTTCAGTCGTATAACATTCATCCTGGTGATATCGTCTTGATTGGGGACGATGTGAGAAAACGCCTTCAGTGGTCTTTAGCCTGGGTGTTGGAGCTGATTCCGGGTAAGGATGGACAAGTAAGAACTATCAAATTAAAAACTCAGTCTTCTACAATAGTGCGTCCAATTTAGCGTGTGTTTCCGCTCGAAGTCAGGGGAGATGACTTTGAGAGCTTACCACTGCAGAGTATTCAACAGACTGAATCTGTGAAATCGCGGAGTCCGTCTTCAGAGGTCACACAACCGCAAGTTAGCAGGTATGGTCGTGCCATAAGGAGACCTAAAAAACTGAATCTAGTGACTGTAACTGATATTTTTGAGTAGTTATCCAGCTCCTCAAAAAGGGGGAAGGATGTTGCGAATGGCAGCACCTCACACACCCATGTGCCGTGCGCATCCCACGCGAGCTGACGTTATAAGTTGATATTCTTTTTCTCTTCAGTAGACCTTGTAATCTTTGTCCATGTAGTTCGTAGGGTTCAGTGTGCTTCATTAAATGTTAGTTTCATTTCACATTCTGAGTTTTATTCAGTATAATTAATTAATCTGTCGAAATACGACATCGGGTAGATGTCAGCCCTGCTTCAACTTTTTTGAGTTGTTTCGTTACAGAGTGTAACGTTACAGCTATATTTAGAAATTCCTCAGACAGTGGGAGACCCTTGGGAAATGTGCTGAGATACTGGTTATCACTCAAAATCTAGATGTCTTTCAAACTGGGAAATGAAAGTACTCTGTTGAGGATAGCTTTCACTATAGTTAATTCACTGCGAAATACAGAGCAATAAAAGCTTAGTCCTATTTCAAAATCAGGATTGCGACCCTTTTTTAACTACGCAACGGGTGAGGCAGCACGTCTATCGAAGTCATAGAGGAGGAAAGAACTTGATCAATAAAGACTAAAGAAAATTGACCAATCTAAGATATAGAAAATTGACCTAGCTAATACACTTGAAGATTTTATCTGGGCAAAAAGAAATGGCTTTTTACACCTTGGGTCATTCTACCAGAAATAAATCTATTGATTTACTAGTTACTTCTCCCATTCCTCTCAGAAACACTCCTTCGCTACAATGTGGTAATCTGCAGGCCTTGAGGGGAGCAAAAGTTATTACTAATTGCTTCTCATGGTAACTTAGAGCAATACGGCAGAAGTCTTATGTAATATTGATGAAAATGAGTAAATTATTTGGAATAGGATACCTGAGGGCAGTTTAAGGGGGTTGTCAAAATCGAAAATAAATATTTTTGTCAAATACTTTCTATGTTCTTTTACATGGGGTTTTGCATCTACCCGATACTGGAGATATTTTGGTATGATGAAAAAAGTATTTTCAAATATGATTCATCAAGGAAAACAAAGAATTTAGCGATAAACATAAAAGCACAACTTTATTACAGCATTTTTACTCTTCTACTCCACTACAAAAGAACAAAAAACATGAAGTGACAAACAGCGCCGATTTTGCGGCTAGGCACAGTTCCTTTCACTTTCTAACAGGGGTAGTGAATTCAATTGAATATTTGTCATTAAAGGGTGCTAAAAGTTTCATCTTATAACTTTTGGAAATCTGAGAACAGCTAATGAATAGCCTTCTTTCATTCATCTTTAATACTGTTTATTAATGTTAGCCCAAGCAGGTGAAACATATGTAAGAATAGATTTTACAGTGGAATTGTAAATTACTTTTACCGATTTTATGTTTGAATATCTTCCAAGAAGGCTGTAAAATTTGTGGAATGCTGCATTAACTTTGGAAATTGATTTGGTGGGTTGTACTCAAATATGTTTGAAAACTAGGTGTGGGTAATTCGATGTAAACAGGAAATAATAGTGGAAACAAAAACTTTTGAAATATTTGAATTTGAAAAAATTTAACAGTTAAATAGAGCTAAAATTTTTCGAAACCAAATAATGCTGTTTATGTATTTTCAGGATTTTTTAAAATTTTTATTTTCTGCTACAAAAATAAGTGTCCAGAAAATGACATGATAAATGTTAAATTGCATGAAGAGATTGTGGAAAGAGCCAATATAAATATTAACTAGAATCACTTTCCTAAATAAAAAACGACATTAGCTGGGCACAAGTAACAGAAAGAAACAACTCAGTAGAGCAATTTCCCCCACTACCACGCACTAGTCAAAATAAAAACACATAAAATTTACCGAACATCCAAAACTTCTCTGCAATTCAAAATCGTGGAGAAATAATAAAATTTTGACGAATAGTAAACCAAATTTTTGGAAATAACTTCAAGAATTTAATAAAAAAAATTAGCTGAAATATAAGCTACAACACAAAAATGTTGGAACTTATCAATTTCTTTAGCAATGAACCAGTAAATATGTGATGCGTACATGATTGTTGGTTTAAGAATTGTGTAAATTATTATTTTATTTTTGAAGGTTAATGTAATCTCAATCAATGGCAATGATGCTTTCATCGCATTGCATTTTTTCCTAATTTTTTCAATCTGGGTGATCCATGTGAGTCTCCTGTCCATGATTATTCCCAGTTATTCAACTTATGGTTGCCATTCTATTCTTTTATTTTGAACAATTAATTTTTCGGGATGTTTGTTTGCGAAAATAAAGTTGATTGCCTGTGTTTTGTAAATGTTTTAATTTATTTCCATTTTTCAAACCATATGGGTAGTAGATTTAAGTATTTGCTTAGATTTTCTATTAAAACATTACTTAGTAAACATCTCGTTAACATTGCTTTGTCAAGAACAAAAAGAGCTAGTTTATTAATTTCGGATTGTTAATGTCCTTAACATATATTAAGTAGAGAATTTGGTCTAGCTTTCATCCTTGAGGAACTCCACTATTTATTTCTTGAGTTGTGGTATCACAATTTTCATAATTTACAATTAATTTTCTGTTTTAGAGGTATTATTTAATTAGTATAATGAAGTATATAGGGAATTTGAAACTAAGGAGTTTGTAAAGTAAACCTTCTATTCAGTTCCAGGTACACCAGAAATACCTTTACTAGCTTCCAGCTCCTAGGAGATCTGAATTAAGTAGGCGAGATGGACACGCCCTATTACTCGCAGAAAATATCTATGAGAAGGAACGGGGAGACACAGCAACAGCGCTACTAAATTAAGCCGCCTTGAAATAGTGACGCCCCTCTTATTTTCTACTGGGTCTATGAGCTTACAAAAATCAATGAAAAGAAACATGATGATTTCAAATTGAAACAATTGGCATTTCTCTCTATCCTTTTTTTTATTTAAATATTCTTCTTTACAATGATAAATATACTTTTAAGCAAATAAGGATAAAAGTAAAAAATAAAAATATTTATTCTTTGTATTTATTAAGCTATTGATTGAAATCACTCAGAGAAGAACAATTACAAATGTAAATCTAAATTTTTATTGTTATTTTATATTTCCTTTTATTTCTTTTTCTCTTCATTCAGCCTTATTTTCTTTTCTCTATTTAAAATCAGAAGCAATAAATAAAAATTGCACCAAAAGGTTGCTTCATTTAGTATCATGAAAATCAATACTGGAAGTAGATCTCAGCTCCTGATACTCCAAAAACAACTATAACTGCTTCCCAGTGTACAAAAATGTTGTAAAATGTGATTAAATACAGTACAAACACAAAAATAAAGTCACAATAAAAGTTTATTGCTCATATTAAAGTATTCGCATATCTTGAAATTTTTATGAACTTCGCTTATATTTATTTAATAAAAAAATAACCCATTATTTTAAATAGTATTTTTTAATATTAATACACGAATGAGAGATATCTTGCTATGACAGCATAGTGTAAATAAATTCTGTCTAATAGAGTTTGTGATAAAGCTAATTGCATCTGCGTAGAGCTTATCCGCTAAGATCGCCCAAAAGTGATTTCCATTTGGATTACATAAGATATTATATAAAAGTACCAAAAGAATTGATTTGTGTACTTTACACAATATTTCTTTTTACATCAGGCTAAATTAAGGGATCAATAATTTACTTCACAATGTCAAATGCACCATATTTCATTAGAAAAAAAATATTCCACAAGATCTAAAGTTAGATGATTTAACTGAACTTATTAAAAAATTAAAAAAAAATTTTGAAGCCTTTAACTTCAATAAAATATTTAAATATAAATATCTAGAAGAAGACTGCAAATTCAGAACAATTGCCAACTTCTTCCTTTGCGAAAATGGATAAGTGTTTTGTAAATAATGTATATAGACTTTTCTTATTATATTTTCTACTTAAAGTTATTTATCCAAAATATTTAATTTTTTAGTTTGCATTTTATATTATTGCATTTTTCACACTTTGAGATTTTCGCTTGTATAGACACGCGTACTAAACTCTCTAATAGCTGATCGGCTATTCCCGCAGGCACGATTGTGTTTCTCTAAGTAATGACAAGTTTTTCCTAAGGGGTAATAATAAATAAATGGCTATTAAGTAAAATCAAAATCAAATCAATAAGTGTTAAACAATGCAGAAATGTGATTCTCTTTTATTATTAAACAAATCAAATTAATATATTGCTAATATGATTATTTAAAATATTGCATTCACGATAATTATATTTATATGCTAAATTGTTCATATATTCATAATTAGTTAATATTAAATATTTAATTGATTTTTTACTTCACTTCTCTTTCTTTTTGAATGTTAATTTCAACATAATCTGATTTCATCATAAAATTTGTAAATTTTGCTAAATTATTTAGATATTGCTTAAAAGAATAAGAAATTTAGAACTTGCGTTTATTATCAAAATGAAATGCAAAATAATACATTTTAAGCATGACAATTATTTTACTCATGTAAGATGCAACAATACAGCTTTAAAAGTAAAAAAAATCGTACTTATTGTAATAATTTAGAATAGCTTCCTTCTAATTTAGTAATTAAAAATAAAATCCTTTGTTATCATTGTGAGCTACTTATGAAGTTTACAAACCTATAACCCAAGATAGGTCGTATCTTGGCTGCCAAAATTGGACTAGTTTGGGTAGCCAAGCTTGAACCTATCTTGGCCACTCAGAGTGATAAAATGTAGGTTGCCAAGCTTGGCCCTGTCTATGCACCCCAAATTGGTTCTATATAATGAAATGTATATCATCCAGGATTGGCCCGATATAGACAGCCAATACTGGACTTAGACAAAGCCACGATTACCAATATAGTGCCAAGCTATATTGCCACTTGTGTAGAGCTTACCCACTATGATAATAGACTGCAGGAATAAGGAGAGATTTTGGATATTTTCCTCATAAATATCAAAATTCCATTCTCAGCAACAAAAATAGTTGACCCTACTTCTGGCCACTTACCAGTTGTAGGCTGCCTAGGAATGAACAAAAACAATGAAGAAAAATTTATTTCCAGAACAATTGTGGTCTTTTTATATTTATATATTACAACAATAAGTAAACTCAGAAAACAACAACCCTGCAGAAGAAGAAATCCTCGAACAAAATAATGAAGAAACGAGACAGCAAATGCAAAATAAAATCTTATAAGAAATTGAAAATCTAAATGAAAATAAAATAAAGACAAAAGATATGGCAAAAATTAAAATAAAATATCACAAAAATTATATAAAACTTCCCAGCCATATCAAGAAATACATAAAAGACAGAAATAGACTAAGAAAACAATATCCAAAATCCCTAAATCCATATTTCAACAAACTAGTCAACAAAATGAATAAAGAAATTAAAAAAAGATTTTGCAGAATATAGAAACAACACCTGGATAGAAAAAATCGAAAATATAAACTCAGATTATTATGCAGTTTGGGCATTGGCTAAGCAACTTAAGCAGAAGCCCAATGTAAATCACTATATCGAAGGTCAAAACAGTCAACTTTTACAAATGGAGAAAAACTGGAAATCTTTTCTACAACATTATGTAATCAATTCCAACCAAATGCTGATATAAATAAAATATTCACCAAAGAAGTAAAAGAAAATGTAAAACATTTTATAAAAAAAAAAACAATGTTCCTAGCTCAAATATAGAACTAACTAACATAGAAGAAATAACCTCAATAGTTGAAACTCTTAAAACCAAAAAGACCCTGGTTACTGACAAAGTTACTAATAACAAGATAAAAAATATACCAAGAGATTTCCTAAATAATCTAGTAAAGGTTTAGAATAATTGTCTCAAATATATATTATTTCCCCATTATCTGGAAAATTTCTACAATCATTCTGCTTCCCAAGCCTGAAAAAAATCCAAGAATAGCAGAAAATTATCGACCTATAAGCCTGCTCCCCACAATCGGGGAAATATTCGAAAGAATTATCAGGTGTATGCAAATAAAATGAGACGATTGTTTTAAAAATAGACAATAAATTTGCGAAAACTGTTAATATTTCTTTATTTCAAGTAATATCCATCGCCAACTACACATTTTTCCCATCTTCCGGGCAATTTGTGAATACCACACCAAAAGAAAAATTATCGGTCTTTTGAGGCCAGCCAGTCATCAAGCCAAGATTTGACGTTTTCGTAAGAAGTTAAGCACTGGTAAGCCAATGCGAGCCCCAATGTTTAAAATAGGTGGTAATTGAAAGGAGCCGTGTCTGGCGAATAAGCTGCATGCGCTAAGGGCTCCCAGCCGAGCGCCTTAATGATGTCCTCGGTCAGTTTAGCACAGTGGCTAGGTGCGTTGTCATCAAGGTAAATCACTTTGTGCTGCCGTTTCCTGTATTTCTCGCGTTTTTCGAGTTTAGCATCGTTCAAATCAAGTAATTGTTGCTTGTAGCGATCAATATTAACGGTTTCACCGGTTTTGAGAAGTTAATAATAGATTGGCCCCTCCTGGTCTTAGAAAATACACAGCATCGTCTTGCGGTCGATTTGGATGGATCTCCGGGGTCAACACATGATAGATTACTCTAGGGATTATCAAAATAAATCCATTTTTCTTCGCCAGTCACAATACGATGGAGATATGACTTGTGTTTGTAGCGGGTAAGCAACATTTCGCACACGATTTCTCGGTTTTCTTGCTGATGGTCCGTTAGCTCGTGTGGTACCTATCTACCGACTTTTATTATCTTGCACATTGCTTTGAGACGACGTGAAACAGTGCTCTGGTCAACATTCAATTGTTCTAGTTTGTTCACATCATTGGGGAAAACGTGAATCGGCTCCGTTGCTCACCATGCGGTATTGTTCGGAGAATATTAGTGTTGCCAATGTTCAGGTAGAAAGTTTTTCTAGCTGCTGCTGCCAACTTCCGAGCAGAAGTGTTTAACCACATACTTTAACGAAAAAGCATAAAATTGCAAAGCAGTAAATTTCAAAGAGGTTTTCAATTACGAATATTTAAGAGAAGATAAATATAGACCAATAGCAAAGCATTTTCTTCGTGAAAATGGATAGCTTCTCAATGTATATAGTGTATATAGACTTTATTTTTAATCTTTAGCATTATATTATAACCCAGAAAAAGTTCTTTTTTCATTTATTATAACCCAGATATGCATTTATATTATTTTCCGTACAACTATCAATTTAACATAATAAATCATTGCTATTATTAACCACGCCTTCCTATAAATGCTTAATGCTGATTGAACAACATAAGAGTTTTCTATAACTTTCACGCTAAGATTTTGGGAACCGATGTCAGAAAAGCCAAGCACTCCTATATGGAACGACAGCAGAAGAAAGGGTAAAGGTCTACTGCGCAGGCCGAAACTGAGCACAACAGATTCAAGATGTTTACATCACTGGCTACTTTCATACAAACTTCAAAATTTTATTCTTTAATACGCCCTTTTTTTGGACACACCCTTCATTGTTGTTGCAGATAAGCTCTATTTAACTATTAAATCTTTTGTGCATATTTGTTTCATACATTTTTTGCTTACATTTTTATTAAGTACGTGGGATTATTCACACCCATTTTTCGACATATTCCTGAGATCCTTAAAACGCACTACCTTGAGTGGTTTGGTGAGAAAATATTAGCTTCCTCTAGTGACAAGCATTCAATTCAAGATTCTAACTTTAAATTGTCCTTATATATTAAATTCTTAAGAAACTCAATCAGTTTCATTTATGTTGCGTAAGTCTATTAATATAGTATATTAATCTACTGGGAGAAATAATTTGCAAAGTTAAATTTTATAGTAAAAGTTTATCAGAAAAAAAAAACAAATAAAAAGTAAAGAAAAGAATGGAATATAACTACCAGTAGTCTTATTAAAATAATTACATCACTATTTGCTAATATCCACAAACTAATTGATCCTTCCGATCATAGAAGTGATGAGTCGGTAGTCTTGCATAATGCAAGATACGTGCAACGCCTACCTTGTTACGCAAATGCACGAGAACCATCTGATCTCTTGGAAGGATCCATTATCAACCTATTAATATCAGGAATTTGTCATATGAGTGGTTGACAGCTTCAAAGGGCTTTTTTTCAGTGATTATGAATGTATGTCATACGAACTTATTTGGGAAACAGTTCTTTTCATAATCGTCTCATTTAGGAAAATTTCGTGGTTTTAAAATAATCATATTTCATGGAATGTTTGAATCGAGAATTTTTCTGTGTACTAAGTCTCTATTATTTAAGTTTGCTTAAATGTATGAATGCTTATAGGAATAAAAAAAATTCTCAATTTTTTTTTTCACCCATTTCATTTATTTATTTATGAAATGTCTGCTTCAGAGTTCCATATTAGAAAAAATGTTAACTGTAACAATTTATTTTTAAGTTTTTTTTTTCTCTATTTATTTGAAAGTGGAATTCCTTCCTGAAAGAAACTTTGTTTTCGAAATTTGAATTATTTTATTATTTTTAAATAAATTATTTTATTTCAAAACACAAATTTATTATTTATAAATAAATTATTTTATTTCAAAACACTAACATTCAGAATTTGATAATATTTTTAAGAAACAAAACCAGGAAATTATAAAAAGACAAATTTTTTAGTATGAATTTTTTTATAATTTTAAAGGATGTAAAATGCATAGAATGTAATATGCAAAGTGTTTCACGTCATTTTAATTTGGTGAAATAATTTAAAATATATGCTAAATATATAAACGTGGTATACATTACTTACTACGTCTAAATGTTATATTAAATACTACTTGATAAATTCAATGAAAAAAAAAAATCTGAATACAGGTAATAATTATAATAGAAATTGAAAATAGTAGACTATGTGTCCTGACTTATCTGATTTAAGTATTCTGGTGCTCTATGAAAAATTGCCCAGACCATTCTTAAAATTATTCTTTTTCAAGTGGCGATACATTGACTTCCAGAATGCATGGGAATAAAATATAATTTTGTTATTTAATAATTCTAAGAAGTACATTCTTTGAATTTAGAGTAGGCAATAGAAGACACAATCAAATTCTCATATCAGTAATTTTTTAGCAACATCCCATTTAAAAATTTAAGAAAAATGCTTAAAATTTTTTAGATTAAAAGTTCATAAAACTACTGATATTTGTCAGATTGAAATAGTGGTTCAATAAAAAAAGACTCTGATTACATCTTGATAAATGGTTTGAAGTAAAAGATTTAAAGATGTGAAAGATTCACTGCAGGAATTACTAAATTAATCAAATTCAACTTCGTAGTAAACATTAGAAAACATTTCACACACCATATAATATACAATAATCATATGTTTCAAATTTCGTAATTCGGATAATATAGGACACTAAATTATATTAAATAAACAATATATGCGAACAATAGCTATGTAGATATAGAGAGAAATGCATGAAATCTGAATAGAATATTTGCCATTGGGAAATTTTGATGACTATTTTATACATAAATGTAAAAGATAAAATAGAATTAGTAGTCATATTAATACTTTTGTGACATCATTTGTTCTGCAAAGCATGCTTGACCAATTCCATTCCTTAGAGAAAAATTAATCAACTTCTGGAGCTTAGAGAAAAATTAGTCTGCTTCAGCTTGACCTTAATCTTGATACTCTTGTTGATGTTGTTCTCTGGAATATAATCACAGATCCCCAAGGGGATAGTCAAATAGTATTCTTGCTTCTAGTTCAAAAGTCATTGACTTTGGTTACTAGTTCAAAATTAATTGTGTTTAATGGGTCGAGAATGTTTGCCATTAGGAAATTGAGAAGCACCCTATTTAATTTATAAGGATAAAACAGAATCAGTAGTGATGATAATTTTTTGTGACATCTTTGAGTTCTGAAAAGAATACTTGACCAACTAAATTGTCCAGAGAAAGAGTATAGTTTACTACAAGAGCACATCAGTTTGGCTCTAATCTCTATGTGCGTGTTGATGTAGTTCTTTGGAATATAAGCACAGATCCCAGCGGTGATAGCCAAATAACTAGCACTGTAGCCTTCGGTTCAAAAATACATGGGTTTGGTTGCCTTCTCAGAATTGATTGCGTTTAGGGTCCACATATGTGTTTTTTTAAATTGTGAGATCTAGTTAAATTAGCCTTCATTCGCAAATAGTGACGGTAGAGCAACAACCAAATGAAATAAATACGTATCAGTTGTCTCGATTTTTTCATTTTTTGCAAACATTTAGAAAGGTTTTAGAAAAAAAGAATGTAAAAAGAGACAGACTAGAGAAAAAATAAGCAATTAATCCATGAAACAATAAGCAGTAAACTAATTTAATGAATCTTATATTTCAGTTTAAAAACTTGATATTTAACATTTAATCATTCATATGAATAGAAACCGTTAAATTTACTCCAATAGAGCCTTCTCAACAAAAATAATTAATGTTTTAAAATTGTTTTTAAAACATTAATTATTTTTGTTGAGAAGTTATTCAAGGGAAGGTAATTGTTCCAGTTACTTTGTGTATATAAGGCGTAAGGAAGACTAAAACACGTGTAATCTTATTTACGCGTTTTATCAGCAATATTTCATTACTTACAAATAATAATCTCTGGTGAAATGGGGAATTAGCATGATATAAGGGAGAACGGGTGAGTATAGCGTCGACGTGGAGACGGGTCCAATCCTGTAGAAATTGTGGAAAGCCCTACCGCGTGATAATGCGGCATCGTGGTTTGGGGTGCCATTACGTTCAATTCCAGGTCACCTCTAGTTCGTATTCACGGCCCTGTGACAACCAACATTACGTGGATGATGTGCTGCGGCCGGTGACATTCCCCTACCTTAAGGGTGCCCAATATCCTTTATCAGCAGAACACCCGACCGTTGTTCACAACTGCCAAAATGTCTTGCAAGGTATACAGCTGTTTCCTTGGCCACCATGCTCGCCAGATCTCTCACCAATCGCACACATTTGGGATATGATTAGGCGCCATTTGCACACCCTGCTACTACCTCCTTCAGAAGACGCACTTTGACAAATGGTTGGCAGCGAATGAAGAGCCATTCCTCAGAAAACAATCTGTACTGTCATGGACTCTGTGCCTAGACGTGTTGTTTCATCCACGGTGGTTCTATAGCCTTTTAACCGGACTATGTTCTCGCTCTGTGTTATGCATATCATTTCGAAATATAAATCCTTTATTGTTCGTTGCTATCTCTCTCTATTTACCGAATTTCATCACTTTCTGGCAGTTCCTTCTTGGTGTTGCATTTTCAATGTCGCGCAGTGTATATGCCTAATGTAGAAGTTATCTCAAACTTTACTGTGCGAAGGTACTCTATTGCTCGTCCTAGTTCATGTGCATTAATTCAGAACACAGATAGATCAGAACCTCTACTCAATTGAACATTACCTAACTTTGTGTACAGCGAAATAAGCAAAACAGCGTGGTTATTCTCTGCAGATTGGGCCAATTGGTGAATTAGTATTCAGTGTTTGAGAATGGGTGGAATTGATGTATATCTCGGTGTTATTAGCAGATATTTTATGTCATGTTTATATTTGAAATTCAAATTGTGAAATAAAATTAAGCAAATATATAAGAATGAATATAAACATCTATATAATTTACATTTGGCATTATTTTGACAATACTGGCAAAACAAATTTTACAAGTTTACAAATAAATTATTTCGACAGCATCTGGCAAAACGAATTTTATCTGCTGGTCAGTACCTGGCCTTTTTATTTTTACATTATGAGAGAAAATTTTGTTATATTTTGCTTTTTACCAATTTTGTTCATTGGAACAAGATTTCCTGCTAAATGTATTCAAATTTTGAATATCATCCCTTTTCAGACCTATGTAGAGACATGTCTTAAAAATTACGGTAACTTAAAAGTAAATCGTCAGGTTATTTCGGTAGACTTTTAGTTTATGTTCATCTGTAAAAGTTAGTGTATATTTCAAACTGAAAAAGTATATCCGTTATTAATGACTTATGTGCTTAATGCACTTTATATACACAGAGATTTCTTCTTTTAATTGAATATTAACTTGGTTTTTCTTTTCAATCTAAAAGAAGTTTCTCATCCATAGAATAAACAATATCTAACACTTGTTGGATATAATTTCATGACAGAATTAGATTCGAACTACATTTTACTTGGGCTCATTGTGCTTGAATAGCTTCCTTAATGTAATTGCTGATGTGATTATTTCAGTTTAAATTCCTATTCAAGGGGAGACCAGAATATTTTGCAGATTGGATTTTTGTTATTTCTTTACCGAATAACAGGAATTTGATTTGTATTTCTTATGCTTTTTCTTCTCGTGGTGATTAAAAGATGTAATTTTTCCGTGTAAAAATTTATTTTCCATTTTTGACACCTGTCTTCTACTTAATAAATGATATTCTCACTGTATTTGTTATTACGTTGTTGCATAATTCCTGGCAATTAACATTTCCACCTTTTAGCACAACAAAAAGGGGAAATTGAGGGCACTTTATAAAATGATCTAGTATATTTATCATAGCTCCGAAAGTGAGTCTCCGTAATTTAGAAGCAGAAGATTTCCAGATTTTGCCTGTCACCTCCACAGGTATCACTTCACATTTAAAACATTGCGACCACAACCTATTTAAGTTCCTCAGTCACCATTAGTTAACACGACGGATCTTTTATTTGGTCGAGATTCAAACTCACTACTTTCCGATAAGGAGAACGAATACCCTCACCAACTTGGCCACCGCGTCCTGTATTTGCTTTATTATACTGTGTTGGTCGGATGGCTTTTCAGTAGTTAAAAGAAGAAAAATGATTTTTCTTTATTATGTTTGATTAGATTTGATCAAGATTAATAACTATCAAAATTCTGAAGTTTTCATTTGTCAAGTAGTAGTGACTTTTGTTGAAATTTCTTCAGAAGTGTTTAAGTTAGATTTTAAAAAATCATAATAAATAATAAAAAGAGTATATGGCAACTGAATGCTATGATTTCATAATTTCATTAGAATCTGCAGTAAACAACAATTTTCCAAAGTATAAATATAAACTAATAAGAAATATTCAATAAGAAAATATAAAATGTAAATATTAAATTTATCGAGATAGCATATATGTTGATATATAACATATTTATATAGCTAAATTACAAATTTCAATGATTTGTGATAGTTTTGCGAAAAAGATGTGTACAAAAAAAGAGAGAGAGAGAGATTTATACTTTGCTACTTGATAAAAACTCTTTTGAGACACTCATCTTTTCAGTAAATGAATTTTTTAAGTATTCCTTTATTAATTTCTAAAATAAGTATTATCTATTTTATAAATTTGACTAAATTTCAAGCTCATATTACCTGAAATGTAATTATTTTTTCTTTAAATACATTAATATAATTATGTTTAGTTTTTATTTTGGATGTTAAATTGTTACTATGATTAATTAAATAATTAATATAGACATCTATTCAGATTGCAGCTCTTAAGATCAATCTAGTTCGTCTTTAATGTAATCTTTCTTGAATAAATATGGAGGTAATTTAAATTTTCTTTTTCTTTCCATTCCAATTTTATGTTTGATATATCATTCTAAACTGAGACTCATCACTAAACAGAATTTGACTCTAGACACTTTGCATCCATTCTTAATTCTCCACAGCCATCATCTTCAACTCGAACGTTGTCTAGGAAGACAACATTCGAACTGAAGATGATGGAAGGAACAATATATATATTTATCTGTATAGAGACCACCTTGACGATGCTTATTTTAGGTTTATTTCGCTGCATCTTCTAGTTTTCAAAAAAATTTGTATCTAAATGAAGCTCTTTGTTCTATCTCGACGATTTATTAAAAAAATACATATGTCAATATATTTTAAAGTAGCACCTAGGCTATATTGGTCGAACACTCTCTGTTTCTCGAAGTCTATCTTGCAATATTGAACTGGCGCTCCTTTCCATTTAAATAACACTTAATACTTTTCTTCGTGTTTGCCCTGATTGAAGTTTCCCAATAATAGGCCAGTTGATTGAAACCAAGAATTTCATTAAATCATACTGTCATGACATTTTCAAGTCACATTTTTAGAACAAGATTTGAACAAATACATTTCATGATTGAGACAGTAAAATTGACGCTTTGGGTTTTGAATCATGAAGTTGATTAGCATATAAAATATTTTAAACTAGAGGGTATATTTTATTTGACTTTAATTTCTTGGGTAAGCATTTACATAATTTTGTTTAAGCCATGGGTTTTCCAATTTTTAGCAGAGCATATATGTACAATCAATAAAAAAATTTCCAACTATATAAAATACACTTAAAAAATCGTTTTGTTTATTTCTTAATATTTAACTTAAGGTCACCAATATCTAAAATATAATAACAGTTGATACTTTGCAAATTATAATATAAAGTCACAATTTGAAAATATTAAATCTATTTTTTTATAACATTTTTCTATTTTCGAAATTATGTCATATTCAAATGATTTTTTCTCAATTAAAATTCACATTAACTGAACTGTATATGCATTGGTTCTGTGGCAGTCGTAAAATATATTATATTTCTAAGCAAATCTTTTTGACGCTAGTTTTCATGGAAATATTCATGAGAGCTGCTTCATTCACTTCTTATACTACATAGTAAAATGAAACTGATATCTTTTTTTTTTTCCCTTTTTCTCGGAAAACAATTTCTTTAGTTCGTTACAATTCAATACCAAGATTTCATGTGCTCTGATAGCCTTACTTTGCAGAATAAGTATGCATCACAATAAAGTCACTCTAAATTGAATAGTTTTATATTAATTTTTTTTATTATATTACTAAATATCTGGTAATCAGAGGTCTTACTTTTGTTGTTATGTCTCAAATCTCGTAACAAATGAAATTATCATATTTAAATCTGACACAATTTTTATTTATCCAATTCGAAATTTGATGTAAAAATTTTTAATAACTCCTTAAATATCGTTCTGATTTTACCTAATAATATGACTTTCTGTTCCCTTTCACAATTACAGTTGAGTCTGAACAGAAGTATTACAAAATAAGTAAATGATGAAGCAGATGTAAAATTATCGTATTTTCGAATTGATTATTTCCTACATAAATGTTAGTGAAAGTTTTTAGAAAATACATATCATTCCTCATTGAGGATTTGCTTATTTCAATAAATAAAAAAAACAATCTGAGGAATTAATGAATTTTTAATTTTGCTGCTTTTATTATTTTTTTATTGTAAGTTTATAGAATCTTCATATCACTAGTTCTTCCAATTAGCTGAATATGTAAAAAATATATAAGCTTTTAATAAAATTTACTTTGAATTTTCGGAAATAGGATTTTCCACCAAGTAAAACTAAACTATGTTATTTTACCCTCCTAATCCGAGTTGCTGAGAGGTTAATAAGTTCATGCACGTTCATCCCCATGCGTTTTCAGCTAGATTACTCTTACATCAAAAATTGATAACGTGGAAGCTTTATAATGAATAAGTTTCTTAAATTTTTACCAATAGATACTGAAGTTATGAAAGTTATCTATGATTAAATTTTCAAGGAAAAAAAGGGAAACAAAAAATATTTGGAAATGCAATATTTATTTGGAAAGCCAATTCAACGAATAAGTCTTCGACAATATTAAAATAAAAAGAGGAAAGTTCTATTGAAATTATAATGGTAATTGAAATAACTTATCAAATGGAAACTATTCTTGTGATATTAATTATATAACATTAATAAAACATTTTAAAATATCGACAGCTGTTTAATTCATTGAAATTCTTTTACGTGTATTTACATAAATGAGTTTTAAATAAAATATTACACAGATAAAAATAAAATTGATTAATTATTATTAAATTCAGTAGAATATTATAAAGCACACAAATTTGCAGATAATTTTTCAATACTATTAAATACAACTCAAAGAACAAATAAATTCAAAACAAGTAATGTGTAACTAAAAAAAATATTTTTACACAAATTTAAAAATTACTTTAAAAATATATTAATTATAACGCTACTTTGATTTTATGAGAAATAATAAAATTTCACTGGATATTCATTCACTAAAAATTAGTTATAAAAAGTAAATATCAAAATAAAGAATAAGTGTTTTAAAAATAATAGTTTTTAAAGGAATATAATATAATATCATCATAATATATCATAAATTATACTTTTAAGAATGTCATGCAAAACATTTTACGATATAAGATTTACATGAATGTAAAATAAAACTAAAGTATATCGATTGTATAAAATAAAAATTATATTCAGGATATATTACTCGGAAATTCATTTAATAGAATTCAATTCAAACTGTATATTAATATTGCACCTTTGGTTTCGATTCTCCACTATGTAGGGCTTTTGCATGAGGATTTTATTACTCCCCCCCCCTTATTGCTTATGACTTTTTAAGGATTCACGGTCCCCTGGACTGGACATGGTCTAGCTTGTAGCAAGACCTTGAGGAATAAACAACAACAACAAAATGTGCCTAATTTATTACACTAAAAATACTCATTCGAGTTAATTTACTGAACTTATAAACGAATTAATTTTATCGATAAATGAACAAAAAATTTTATATTTAGTTAATGCTAATCACGCATAATATATAGAGAAATATTTCAATAATCCATAAGAAACTTATTTCGATAAAAAAATTCTAAATTAATACATTATTTAAATGTCTATTATTAGTTTTCTTACCAATCTTTAGCGATAATTCAACCCATACATTTTTATGACATCTAATTTATTTTGTTGCATAAAATCTAGTTCCTTATAGAAAATTTTCCAATTTTTTATTTTATAGTTAAAGGCAAAAGAAGCAGCATAAGCGAAATTTTTATATGATATGAGAACTCTTAGAATTCACTTTAAGGACTCAGCGTATCCCCATTAAAAAATGTTTCGCTTAAACATATGGTGTTAAAAAGCTCTTGCAGTTAAATTGAAGATATCATTATTCATGCTGATAACTGAAGCTACGTTTGTCAGTTTTATTTCAAAATTTATAGTTATTTTTTTTTATCATATTGGTCTAGAATTCGTTGCAAGGTTTGATAAATTTGCATGCGTCAGTGATTCAGACAAAATATTCAGCTAAGCTAATCATTATTATAAATTAATAATTTGCTTAGTTATTTTTTCGACAATGACAGTTATTAAGTATAAATAATTATTCGGCAGTAATAATTTTTTTCCTGTATGGAAAATGAAGATTTTAGGAGTGAATATATGGATAAGTCTAGCAACAAGTCGTATTGTCAGGAGGGAATAGACCGAGAAAGTCTTGACCAGTATTAAGCTGTAGTACTGTAGAAGAATTTATTCGGCATAAAATAATGACTTGCTATAGATCTTGAAAGATTTGGATGCACATAATGTTAACAACTATTTTCAGAACTATTATACCGTCTTGAAAAAATACAAAGTTCCCAAATCCCTCTTAAGTTATTTCCGTTTGTCATTTGAAAAAAAAAAAATCATATATTGCGAACGCAATTATATAACATTTTGTGAAGACTTCTGATTTTAATGATTTACGCAGAAAAAATCATGTGATATTTTCCTCCTGTTTGATCGCTGTGATGGAAAAAAGAGTTGGTTAGCGGGTAATGCGTGGCAAAAACAACCTTGCATTTTTTTATTTGAAAATTATTCATAAATTATTATAGTTTCGCACATATAAATATGCTTTACCTACTTATTTTTCTGACATGGTTAAATTTAAGTATAATAAAACTATGTAAACTTTATCAAGATCTCGTTTTAATAATACATTCCTTTTTATTCAAAATTAAAAAAATATTAATTATTTTAAATTATAATACAAATTTCCTTTTTTTGAAATAATGAAAAATGTAACTTGATAATAAATTAACTTCATTCTTAAGAGCTATATTGAAAACAACTAAAAATTCAAAGTTAGATTAATTTATCGTGATACATGCTTTTGAGGCGATCGAAATGCCTAATCCGTTAGCATGATTTGTTTCTTTTAACATTTTATTTTCACTTATATATTTCTGGCCAAAAGAAATCGCTAAGTACGGCCAGTCACCTTGTAATTTTAAGCTTTGGACATTAGACAAGGTCATATACAAACATAGACAACATACATAGCTGGTAGCTTCTTTTCAAAACTACTATATTCACCAGTAAAAAGACATTTGACTGTAATTAACCATGCATTTAAGTTGGAAATGATTATCATCAATTGGTTAATCAGATGAGTCTCTTCGAAGAATATTAGATGATTTGGCTGGTAAGTCAAATTCGAACCCACTAACCACAGCTGAAAAACTAGCTTCTTTCTCAATCAAATTACCACTATCACAAGTGCAAATTTTTAAACCAAAACCAAAAGAAAAAATTCTTTAAACATTTGAATTTACTTTTGATTTGATTTCGAAACCTTTGCTTAGCGTGTGTAGAGTTCAAAAAGATATTTTATACATTAATTTGATTCTTCGTTGCTTTTTCATGAATAATTGAAGTCTAAATTCCTCAGGCAAGAAACAGAGAGTTGCCTAAAAAATGACAGAAACACTTTTACTAGTGAATTTATCAATCATTATGAGTAACTTTGGTAATGCGCATTGTAATTTTATGCAAATTATTATAAAATATAATGAAATAAACTATAAACATTTTAATGTACTTACATTAGCGTAAACAATTTTTTATTTTACATTTTTGGATACAGTGTAACTTTTCAAACATTAAAAAAGCCATATCTATTCCTAAAAATAAATTGGAAATACATAAAATAAAATGTAAGTATATTTATAAACAGAAAAATTTCTAATTTTTACAGAGAAATATAAAATAAATATCAGGTTATATCCTTTCGATTCCATCACATAAATTAAGCTATTATCATTTTAGATGCTGAGATCAATACAGCATTCTGCCTACTATTAAGTGGTATAAGTTTTCATTGTGTATAGTAGAGGTTTTATCTATAAGCTTATCATGTAATTTTCAAAATCGGTTGCATATATTAAAAAAATAAATTAGCATTTTGAATTAATTATAAATTTGTTGCTTAAATTAATAACAACATTTTATATTTTTAAAAAAATGCGTATTAAAAGTATCAGAAAATTTGCTCTACGAAAGAGAATTTATGTTTTTGATTTGAATTAAATAATTTAAATAATCTATTTTCATTACAGGTTATGAAATACAGTTGGTAATTACATGTTATTTAACATCTAAGTATATATAATAGTGTAAAAGAAAAGGAATAGGAGTGAGGATTTTTTTCGTAAATTGATCTTTTAAATGTTATTTTGTAATCTATAAAATTATTAAAAGTAAAATTAATTTATAAAATTTCTTGATAATGGTGAAAAGGAGAGAAAGGAAAAAGTATTTAATACTTTCGTCTTATGAAAACAGATTAATTTGTAAAATAATTGTTACAATAATGTAAATGCAATGAATTAATATCAGATATATATTTCTTAATTCAAACAAACCTTGAGCCTTTTACCTTGAAATTTGACCTCATCTATTATAATTTGCAGACCCTGAGCTGCTTTAAAAGTTTTGGCAAATTTCCAAGTTGAGATATAATTTCACTGATGTGATGAACAGGTATTCTCTCTGCACCTTATTTTTTCCTATTCTAACTTATAAATTGGTCAAAACAGCACTGTGAACTTTTCAGGTAAGCTCTACTTTTTAATAAGCACATCATTGTTATAATATATTTACTGAAACTATATTAATTAATAAACTTTAATCTTTTGTTTAAGTACAATGGCAAACTTTTTTCTTCAGGAAAACAAATTATAACTAAGCTTAAAGCCCATTCTGCTGAAGCGAACCGAATAAGCATTAATGCATCCCAAAATGTATTTGTTGAAAAACAACATATAAAAGGCCCACTTACCATTAATAGATTTGGGAGTATACAATGTTGGACTTTTATTCTAACTCCGTATACTTTTACTTTAAATGAAGTAATTTTTATTTAGTCTGAATTATTAGGAAGATTTAAAATCCACTTAAAAATGCTACACATATTCGTTTAAATTCACAAAAAGTATGCATTTGCGTTAGGAGATGCATATAAAATATAAATCTGATCCAGATTACCGAAACATACTTAAAAGTTATAAAACATTAAAAAGATTATAACCAGTATAAAAAGATAATCGATGGATTCATCTATCTATAAATATTGTATTATGTGTATATTTAGCCACACATACACACGTATACATATATATATATATATATATATATATATATATATATATATATATATATATATATATATATATATATATATATGTATATATGTATGTATTCTTTAGGATATTATATATTATCTTTTATTATAATGGTTGTGAAGATATTGTTTTTATAAACTACTCCGGAAAAGGATTTAATCTCATACACAAATCATCTGACGGTTAATTTAACTACAAATGTCTTTTATTCTTATCTTAGAATTTTTTGGATTGTTAAGAAGCATACACTCTTGAAAGATTAGTAATCATACTGTTTCTGTCGGAGAGAGAAGGGAAATAATCGTTTGTTGTGTTCTAGGTAAGGAAGCATATTTGGAGGCATTTTAATTTAAAAATTACTGTCTTCGAATTTCAAAAATGTATCACGCAGTAAAATATGTAAATCATATTAACCTTTTTCAATACCTTGTCTTTTGTATTATATTTGGACAACTGTCTTTAGATATATGAAATCATAAGAAAATAGTGTTAATACATGTAATTGAAATTCAAATAAATAACTTGCTGTTTATTGATTATTATTATTAATATATAATTATTATAACAACAGTATTATTATAACAATTAATTACTCAAATTCTAGACATTTTTTAAGGAAAAAATTACTTTCGTTGCATCGATTAAATAATAAAGTGATCAATAAATTAATTTGTAGAAATATATTTATAAAACATAATTCAATTTATTAATTTATTGATCACTTTAACTTCAACTGTATTAAATTTTTACACTTGGAAATTAAAAAATTCAAATTATAATTTCTAAATATTTTATTTATTATTAAGTACTAATAAAAATTTTAATAAATTTAATCCATAAGAATTTGTAATTATTATGCTCAATTTTCAAAATTTTTTATTTCCTATTTCAATATTGATTTATGCAATATTGTCTTTATATGTTGACATATTTTTAATGGAAAGTACATAAAAATAAATGAGAACACAAAAACTGAAAAAATCTATTGATTTATATATAGGAAAAACAATCTCAGAGTAGTTAAATATTATTAGAATTTTTTATTTATTATCAAAATTCAGCTAACTTTCTTTGTGTTTTCTTTTAAATATATTTAAAATGTAAGTATTTTATAAGAAATTATAATTTTATTTGTATATTTAATTTTTTAATCAAATCATTAGGACAGTTATGCACCAAGATAAAAATCATTTTTTTATCTAAAAAAAAAAAAAAAAAAAAAAAAAAAAAAAAAACAGATTTTTTAAAAAATAAATGAAATAAAGTTATATTTATGTTTTTCAAAGAAAAACACTTACAGGTATCCTTCTATTAATAATTTCTCTTGGAAATGATATTTATTAATGATCAAATGAGTTAGAAAAGGAAACAATTATTTTACTGATAATTTTAGAACTCTAAATTTCATTCCCTATATTCTTGCTAACTCCTTTAAATAAATTGAACATTTTTCCTTTCAAATATGTAATATAATTGAAAAGAGAAATGAAAGGGAAATTTATATATATACCAACATATTAAATATATATATATATATAAATTGATATGAAATGACTATTTTATTATTTGCTTTGAAATACTGAAAATGTTAGAAGCAAAACATATTATTTCAATAAATGGACTAAATGAAATTCCTTAATTTATATGACATTCGTTTGAAAAGAAATTTGGGATTGCCTATATTAACTTAAAATTTTGCAAGGATAGAAGGACTACTTAAATTTCAATTTAATTTTAACAGTAGTTAATATTTTGAAATTTAAAAGGTCAAAACTGAATTCATTTAACTATTAAATGATACCGCCGACTGACTGGCTGAGTGGTTAGCTTTCCTGACTCCTGAGTTGTTGGTCCCGGGTTCGAATCCCGGTTCGGGCATGGATGTTTCTTTCCTTCTCTGTTTTATTTGTCCTTTCTTCTGTGATGTTGTATGAATGTGGCCCACCCTATAAACGGGTTTGTGGCGGTATGGCGCTGGTAACGCTACTCGCCTCCGTGACTTGGTTCACAGGTGCTCCCTGGGTAACGATAAATGAGTAGCAATTTCTGGCCTTGTTGTGGCATAGGGTTCAGTCACCCTTGTGTGCCCGCCATTGGATATAAAAAAAATTAAATTGTACCCCCGGTATCTACAATATATACCCTCAATTCCAGTGATTTAATATTTATCAATATTATGTCATGAAAAGTTTCAATTGGTGTACTTTTCAGTGTTCATCAAGTGAGGTTCAGTGTTCATACAAGCTTATATGCAAATATAATTCATTACACGAAATAAAATTATGATTATATTTTCAGAAACCATTATTAATTATAATGTATGTCAATACTAACAACTGATAATTGATTCATAGAAATGACGAAATACAATTCAAGTAAAATAAATTTCATTTTTATAAAAATACTGTTTATTTTCTGTCAAATTTTTATAGACTTATTATACTTTAAATTTTAAAATTTAAAACCCAACTAGATGTTCAAATTGGAAAAATTAAAAATTTTTGAGTTGTTAGGGAATTATAATCAAATCGTTTTCTCTTTATCCTAACTTAAAAATAAATTTGTTACCCATTGTAGTCCCTGTTTTATCATTTCTAGCTTTCTACTGTCAACACAATTAAATTATTAAAGCTTTAAAATTATAAACATTGAATATACTGAAATATACAATTACTTACTTTAGTTATTCTTATTTTATTTTTTGCCAGTCTTCTTCCGCTTATTTTTTTACTTTCTTATGAGATATACAGCAGCAAGTCCACCACACACACAATATACATACTAGAATATATTAATATCATTTATACTCTAAATTGTGCATCATTAAATATTATCATTTCATTTTTTTCTAATAAATTGTATTTTTCTATTCTCAAATTGATATTTTGACTAGTTATTATATTGCGTATATTGAGTTCTTACATTTCCAAGAAGAATTTATTTAACATCTTGATTTTTGAAACGTTTTCAGTTTCATAGCAAATTTCTTGCATACCATTTTACTTCATGTAGATATTTATCAAATGCTACTTTTTTGAGTGAAAGGTCAATTTTTTACCCATAATATTTTAAGATAGATATTAATCATTCGTAAACATATAATTTGTATTAAAATGTACACAAAAAAAAAATGAAAGCGTGTCAATATTAGAAGATTCAATTGTGAAGAGCAACTTAAATTGAATACAATTTAAGATATAAGAAGTTCAAATTATTAAATTTTTAGTGACAGCTTTATGTATAATGAAATGTGTATTTCAAAATATTTAAGTAAATAATAACTCTTGTATATGTGCTGAAAAATATTAATTAATAACAAAAAAAGCATTTTTGAAAAATTGTTTGAAACTAATTAATCAAGTTGATTTTATATCCATTTTAGTCTATATATACTTCTGTTGCATTTTATTAAAATTTAATAAAAATTTTTGAATGGTTTAGCAGCCAACTTATCAATATCTCAGTCATATGTTTATCATCAAGATAAGAGGAACCAATGAAGCTTTTCATTTCACGTGTTTGCATTTTAATTTTATTTGCTTATCATTGTCAAAGTCATTTACTTGTCCTCTGTTATCAGTAATTCTATTCTCTTGACACAAAATAAATCGTTCAGATTAAAATTATCGACTCATTATTTCTAAGTTTCTTTGTAAAACTTAAATTGCAAATTTAGAATTGGAAGTGAATCACTTTCTCAATTTTATCCTTGAATTTTACTTATAAAAACTAGTTAAAATTTATGAGAATTATTTTTTTACATAAATGAGATTAATTTTCCCTTACTGATGAAACTGCGATTTTAATTTCAATTAGTTTGACTAAATAGTTAGAGAAAAACTTGGGTGGCAAATATATATGAATGTTGTCACACAATATTTATTAAATTGCACTAATCAAATAGAAGAAATGTTTTTTACTAATATAAATGAATCATTTTCTGAAATATAATAAACTCCCGATTTGATGAGTGGATTAACCATGATATTAAAATTTCAGACAAACTCAATCCCTATAAATATATTGAAAAAAATTTTTTACTGACATTCTGAAAAGTAAATTGAAAGCAAATTAGTAAACAATGAATAATTTTATCATCATTTAAGTAATAAGTATGTTTATATATAACAAGTGCATTATTGAGTTTTAATATAATTTTGTGGAATGGTTCATGGATACTTGGCTGCCTACGATCGCTGATCGGTGCCTTATCAATAACACGGATAAGCCAATTATCCGCGACTGCTATGCCACTCAATTTCACGGATAATCAGAAGTTTATTGTCGTTATTTGGTTCTTAAGAAGAGAAAATTGCAAAAATGATACAATTTTAATTTTTATTTATTAATGAAATTTAATATCTTTTTTAAGAATAGCAGCATTTAATTATTATATATATATATATATATGGAATGAGAATGAAGAGAAAATGAGATGAGAAACCGAATAGTAATTAAAAACTTAAAAGAGATTCCACTTTGGTTACAATCATCAATCTGATCTTCAGTTCAACAGATCATAGATTCGAAGAAATGAATGGAATTTTTCAATGAAATTGAATATCTTTTGTAAGAATAGCTGCATTTAACTATCATATATATATATATATATATATATATATATATATATATATATATATATATATATATATATATATATATATATATATATATATATATATATATATATATATATATATATATATATATATATATATATATATATATATATATATATAGGACTGAGAATGACATGAGATGGAGGAAAAGTAATTATAGTTTTCAAGATTCCAGAAAAGTTACTTCGGCCTGGTTGGTTAGGGTGTCGTTCTTATAATTGGAAGGTATTGAGTTCGAATCGTGGCTTAACCGAAGATCTGTCGTGTTTGTTCAAGGCGGTAAATATGTCGTGGTCAAAATGAAATGATACTTCTGAGAGTAACAGACCAAGTATTGGGGGTCTTCTGCTTAGTCCCTGCTTCAAAAACACGAAGTTTTTACCCGGCTGCTTCTACCTAACTAATAGAGCCCAACTTAGGGCTAGGTACCGGGAAGCATACTGATTCAACTACAACAACTTCTTCAAATCATAGCTCTGATCTTTAGTTCAAAAGATCATATATTCGATTCCTAAGTTCGGTGTAGATGTTTAAGTCTTTTGGGATTCACTTTAAGCAATAGGTGCTGATTTAGTTAGTCTTGTTAAAATTTTTACAGTAGCAGAGTGAGTGATCGTAGAACCTTAAACAAAAGTAAAATCATTCCAAATTTAATATTGGCTACTATAACATTGGAAAATTTACTAGAAATTAAATATAATGAAATGTAATTGCGATTTATCATATTTTACTATCAGACATTTACGTGAGAAACACCCAAAGTTACTGTACATTTAAATTTTATCTATCCGACTTTATTTTAAAATTAATTATGTGGTAATAAAACGCAATAAACTACTATATTTTTATAAATAAATAACCCAAAAGAACGGTGTTTAATAAATCTCAATGTATAAATTTAGAAAAAAAAATTTTATATTCAATAAAAAAATTGAAGAACTAATTATAAAAGTTTAATTTAAAAAAATACTTTCTGTGTACGTGAGGAAACCCATTTAATATAACATGATTAGAATTTGGCAAACCTTCTCTAATTTTTTTGGGAAATTGCTAATAAAAATGAAATAAAAATCATCAATGTTATAAAACTCATAATTTTTATGGTTCACAATAAAAGAAAATTAAATGTCTTAAAGTTGAAATATATAGGGGCAAGTAAACTATCTAGTGAAAATCAATTTAAAGTTTTATTTTTTATTTTGAATAAGAAAATCTCGAAGAGATAATTTGTATTTGTTAATCTGAAATAATTTTAAGAAATCCAAGCAATTATAATTTCAATTTTATTCTTCTGGTACCATAGCTGCGAACATTCCTCAAATAGAAAGCAGATTATCTCAGTTTCCACATACAAAAGAACTTCCATTAAGCTCTTACCAAATTTACTCACAGTGAAGTCCTGATAAGCTTACTATAAAACATCTGGTGGTAAACAAATTATACAGTTTGAAAAGAATCAACACATTATGTATTTTAAAATGATATTTGTCTCTCTTGTTGCTTTTTTGAATTCCTAGTTACGATGATAGAAATCTGAAATTTCATTGTGAACGAAAACTATAATGAAACAAGACTTCATTAGAGTAACATAATCTCTTCTTAATGCGTAGACTTAATATTTTTAGAATATGTATAATTTCTTAAAGCAGATATGCATTTTAAACTTTACATGTAGGAAAAAACGCTGAGGTGCATTTATATTATACATGAGTACCAGTTTGCAAAAACTGCAATATTAGAGAATCCTGAGTCACAAGAAAATTATGTTTATAAAGATTTGTAAGCATAAAAAATGTTGCATATTAGAACATTTACACAATCTAAAGCTGTATTATGGATAAGATGTATGGTAAAAGTGCATTTGGTTACAGAGAAAAATTTTGGAATAGATTTTAAACCAATATCAAAGAGGGAAGGGGAAGCAAATATTTACGAAATAATATTTCTAGAATTATCAATTCTCGAGGACAATTACGTAATGACTGAGAGAAAAATCGAAACATTTTCTCAACTGATAAAAACAGTTAATTAAGATTATTTTTGTATTATTTTATAAATTAAGAATTTTTAAAAAGTGATATTGCCAAAACAATTAAAAAAGATTTTTAAAATAAATTACTAATACTTACTTGGTATACAAGTAAATATAAGTAATTTTACAGTATGCTCATTTTAAAATTAATTATTTATAAAAAAAATCATAAAACAGGATATAATAAAATAATCTTATTCTGATAGAAAATAATTTTTATATTTAGTTAAAACGTTTGAACTCTCTTAGAATACCAATAAATTGAACGATTATACCATAATGCTATTTTATCAATCATAAAATTCATAATAAACATAAATTTAAATTCTTTTTATCGAAAAATTAAAAATTTTTTATTTTGGTATGTTAAAGATATATAAGATTCCATTCTGACACGATAATAAATATTTATCTCTATAGCGTATTTCATAATCATTCTAAAATTTATATTTATTAATTACTTGTAAATCAAGAAAAGTATTCTCTTTATTATTACTTTCTTTTAACTGTGTTGAATATAATTATTAATAAGAGCAATATACTGAATATAATATTCTTAGCAATACACAGTAAAGTTAGTTGCATACTTTAATAGAAAGTAAAATGTTGAATTAAATTGACCCTAATAAAAAGTTTAAAAAATCGAAAATTTTTTTATATATACTTCTTATTTCACTTAATTAAAAATGAAAAAAATGAGAAAAAATTAATTATTTAGCTCTGAAAATTTCTAAATTTAAATCTATTAAATAAATATTTTCACTATATTTGTTTTTTTTTTTCTTTTTAATTTATTATTGAATATTTTTAAATGCTTTTATTTGTAGACTTAAGCGATGACTACAACAGAAGAATCTTATCTGAAAGAAAAAAATCTTCATATTATCAGAGGACATATCATAGATGTTGGTTTTAAGAGACAGCAAGTGGAAGAAAGCTTTGATTACGTACCACGTGATGGAGATATTATTATTGCTTCATATCCTAAAACGGGAACCACGTGGGTATCTTACATTGTTCATCAAATAGTAACGAATTGCGAATCATTTCCTAACTTCACCAGCATGCTCAATCAAATCATACCATTTATGGACAGAACTGGTGTTGCTGCAGTTGAAGCTTTGACAACAAATCCAAGAATATATAAGCATCATTTTCCATATGACAAAGTTCAAAGGAACCCTAATTCAAAATACATTTATACTTATAGAAATCCTGAAGATACGCTTGTTTCCTATTATCATTTCATGAAAAACATATACGAAAATACAGAATTTGACCAATTCTTCGAGGACTTTTTGAAAGGTCACGTTTCTGGTGGGAATTATTTCGATCATGTTTTAACTTACTTACAACACGCAACGGAAAAAAATCTTTTGTTTGTATCCTTTGAGCATCTCCATACTCACCGTAAAAAGGAAATTTTGAAAATCGCAAAATTTCTTGGCGTGGAGTATCATGAACGACTAATTAATGATGCAAAAGTGTTGGACACAATTATTGAAAGGACTAGTTTCGAATATATGAAAAAGGAACTTACTCCTGACGAGGATTCTGAAGCTGCGAAGGATATACCAAAGCACCAAAAGCGCTTCTTCAGAAAAGGAATTGTTGGAGATGGGAAGACATTGTTGAACGAAATTCAGCGAAGTCGCCTTAAAGAAAATATGATTAGAAAAATGAAAGGAACTCGAATTTTGGAGGAATGGCTCTCTCAAATTTGATACATCAGGAAAATGAATAACTTGACAAGAATTTAAATTTCTTGTTTTAAATTATAAAAGTAACTGAAGTGCTATTACCGATTCTTATATTGACTTTTGTCCAAATAAATCCTAAAATATGTATGCTTACTTATTTTACATCCGTATATATTAGACGGAAAACTATTTCATAATTTGTTGTTTGGAAAGAGCATCATTGAATTCATCAATACTGTATTTGAAAATAAAATGATTATATAATTTACAATCTGAAATTTATTTTGTACTGTCTATAAGAAGTAAAAGAGCTGGCTTCTTGACTGGAAGATCAAAATAAATCCAACCAAGTCAGTAACAGTTCTATACAAAAAACGACGACAACAATACAAAAAAATAAAAAATTTTTATTACGAATTACATTGGAGTAGCCAGGTTATATATTTAGATATAACTCCTGACAAGACATTAACAGGGAAGCCTCACGTTATAAACTACAAATGCAAAATTAAAGCTGCAAAAATTTCACTCAACCCCTTTATAGCTGGAAACTCCAAGTTATCAATTCGAAATAAACTTCTTACATATAAAACATACATACGCCCGTTATTATATATGCTTTCATAAACTAAGGAAGCGCAGCAGAACTTAATCTTAAGACGAATTATAAATGCTGCATGCTATATTAGAAATATTTCAATTCATAGAAATCTTGAGTTCTGTCCTGAACTAAATTTATTAAACATATAGCGTTCAGATTTTACAATAATCTTTACAAAGCACAGAATACTGCAATCCAAAAAATAGAATATTACAATCCATAATCCGTTCGCACTACACTTTTAAACGCGTTTAAGTCTCGGCAAAACTTTCTTGCGGTGGCAACTTGGGATTTAAGTGAGTTCGAACTGATTTAACTCCATCTTGTTTTCTGCTTTCTTGTTGTCAGTGTTTGTTGAAATATCTGAAACCCATCAAAATAAATGCAAGAGAAGCAAAAATTTAAAAAATTATAACACAGAGATATTTACATAAGTATTAAATAAACATAAAAAAATCATATTAAGTTTGAGAAGAAATAGGTTTGTCAACGACATTCTTTGGTTTCGTATTCTTCATTTGAAACATCATAATCTTAATTAATGTCATTTTGGTCATTACTTAATAAACGTGTTCAACTATAAAAAAAAATTCGAAAATATCATATTATTTGTAATAACAAACACCATAAAACCAATATTTCTTAAATCAGTTTCGGCAGTGCGGACGCTGTTTTCAGCAGGGTGTTTAAGTTAAATCAGATTTAACTTTAAATTGATTTAAAAAGGGCAGTGCGAACGGGAACTGAATTAAGATTAAAACCCTCTACAACGGATTGAATACAATTAGAATAATATATTAAAATAAACAAACAATCTTTATAGTGCATTGGAAAATTAAATCATTTGTGTAAGTGATTAACATTTCAATGCAGATAATTAATTGATAGCTGTTTTGTTATCTGCAAACAATGTATAAAACCTAGACGGAAAATTAATTTTAAAAATTGAACTATTTTATTTTTTTATGAGAAATTTTAATGTGTTTTGTGAAGTATAGGAAAACTAATCGAACATGTTTTTGAATTTAGAAGGGAATGAATTTTGTCTGTAAATATTATGGAATGCTTTTCCAAAATACTGGTGCATTTGACAACTTAATCAGGCCACAGTGGTTGATTGATAAGTACTTATGATTTAAATAAATAAATATATTTTTTCCAAAATTATGAAAGTAGATGTTTGGCAAGTGCAAGTTGGTTGGCTGATCAAAGTGCTTTTATTATTCTTTATAATTTAGATTCAGCTTTAAAATCTACACAAAAATGGCCTTTAAAACAAAATTTGAAATCAGAAGATTCTCGTAATGAATTATAATACTTATGTAAGCTATATTCTTTATAATGGGAGTCGTGGGTACATTATTCATTACAGGATAAACAATTCGTAACAAAAGGCATTAATTACAATAAACAAGCATTAATTACAACAGAACACTAGGAATAAACAAAGTAATGTAAGAACTAAAAGAGCACTTTCTCTTAGAAAGATATTAAGTAATGAAGTATACGATCGGTTCACAGATCACTCCGAGAGAATGCATAAGCCGCGCCTACAAAGTGCGATGATTGGCTGGATACATTTTATAAATTTATTATTATTGACAGAGTATTTTGATAGGCAACTTTAGTTTCACTTCGTTAATTTAGTATCGCTTAGAAAAAATGTGATGAGACCCCACATTATCGAGTCATTAAAATCTTATCTGTTTGAAAATTATATAATAATGAAAATAAGATGTCTCATCAAAATATTTACTTAGGCATGCTTTGCCATGACCCGAACAAGTTAAATAGAAAGTGAAAACTGGTATAAATAATTTCTTCAAACAAGTCTTGGAAGCAAGATAACTTCCCTTCAAGAGAAAAATACTTTACAAATTGTATTACATGTTATTACTTTATACTTATTATAATAATATTCTGTGAAATATATATGACTATTCTATATTTTTTTTTCATAAAAATATTAACTGAGTATTGATGAGACGTACTTACATTTTTTGTATTTCGTTAGAAATGATTATAGTTTTTTTTAATGTAGTAGGTTACATTTTGTTTTGTGGTACTATCTATCGGATTGAAAAATAATAACAAAGTTTCTATAAGTTTTATGAATAAATTGAGTAAAAATTCAATTAATAATAGATAAATTAAATATTAAAAATAAACAATTACATTTATAATATTTTATATATTCCATAAAATTAATTAATGTAAATAATGTTAACTAAAATCATTATCATTTATAAATAAGCACTCACTTAAATATTAACGAAAAGATCTTATGTGAGAAAGAAATAATATTTTTTATTCGTGTAGATAATTTTCAGCGATTTCAGCCATCTTATTCAAGGAATAGCAGTTAATAAAGTTATTTTTGTCAATATAAAAATGTTTATTATTTTTAAAAAATATAAAAAAATTATTTTTGCAATTGAAATGTAGTAAAAACAATTCTATCTATTTTTTGAAGTCAAAAAAGTAATTTGTAAAACAATAAACATTTGGATGGACACTATATAAAATATCTTTTAAAAATCTTAGGGCTTAATATATGCTATGTTCTTAAATAATATGAGCTGCAGGAAAACTGACTTTTAATAATTCAATGTTGAATTTAAATTTATTTTATTGTTATATAAAAAATAGCTGAAAATGGAAGAATTCACTAATTGAAATAAATGATATGATCCAACTCTATAAATTTTTAACTTTAGATAAAGGATTTTAGAATTTTTTTTCTTTTTTTAAGCTGTTAACTTTTTAATACATTTAATATATTCTTGAAGCCTAGTCCATACTTTTATAAATAAATTTGATTAATAGTTTCTTTTTATATTTTTTGGTCGGCTTCAATCCTTTCAATAAACTCTGATAACAAGAGCGGAAAACAAATAGGCACTAAATCAATTGAAATGTATTTGAATCATTTCGCCAAACTGATTTGAGATCCCCGGCTAGTCCAATCATAAGATTACATGACTCTTGATCATAAATTTTTTTTTTCCTTTTTTGAGAATTTGGGTTTTTACATTTGTTCAAACTGTGGCCTGACAATGTTTTTCCGATCTTAAAGTCCCGATTTCGATCCCAGCCACAATTAATCAAACGGAGATAGATGTAGCACTTCGACCGTCTTGTAAGTCTGTCAGGTGGGTACTTGGGAATTTTCCAGGTTTCCTCCCTTTCCGCACTTCTCTTCATCTATTAAAAGTGGATACATAGAACTGCTTTATCACATACCTTTCCACTACACGGTGTGAAAACTGATTTAAGATAAATTCCTTCCGGTTTACTTTAATAAAAAATTGCAAAATCGAAAATGCTTTGTCAAAACTTAAACGAGCTCAAAAGAACAGTGCGGACGAGATATTACTGAACTCTGATCAGCGTCAGCAATCATTTTGTGTGTTCTCGAGCCAATCACAGACCAAGAGTACTTTACGTGCTTGTTGTAGATATATTTAATCTATCAAATAACTTAAAACTACAACTTAGAATTTAAATTTTTTGCTTTAACCTTTTCAAATTCCTTAAAAATAATATTATTATAAGAAAAAGGAAGATACATTTTTATTTCTGAAATCTCAATTTACGTGTACTCTTCAGTTTTTCAATATAAACAGTATAATTGCACATTAATATGCATGCTCTTAAAAATTAAATAAATTTTCCTTTTTGTGTGTGAGTGAACGAATACTGCCAGATATATATTTATCATTAAAATTACACAAGCACATATATAAGTTAATCCACTTCAGCTTTATAAACTGTTAAAATGAAAGAAAGAGAAACGCATTTAACTATAATTCTATTCACTTTTTATTAAGAAAGCTCTTTTTCACATGGACAAAATGTATAGAATCGATTTAAAAAATATTTTTCTAAAACATATATTATGTTCTTAAAGACGGAGATCATGTAAAAAAACATTGAACTAAGATTGTTGATACAAAATTTATCGATTCATGTTTAAAGGTATAAGAAATGTAATAGAGAAAACCCATAAAGAAAAAAAAGGTTGAAAAGTAGAGAATCAGGGGAATATTAAAAAAATAATAATAAATAAATAAACAGACAAGTCTATAAATCAAGGAGAGGTGAAGATTTTTATTTTCCTCAATCGAATTTAATTTTTTGGATTCCTAACATTGTAAAATTGCAGCGTATTTTTTTTTAACATATACTAAAATTAAATTTTATTTCTAAAATAAATAATTTTTTAATCTTTTGATAATTTTTAATAATTTGTCATATTATAGAATGAAAAAAAAATTAAAAATATAATTTTTTTAGAACTTTCAACATATTCTATGAAACAAATCTATATATTTCTTAATAAAAATATAAATTTATCTTTAAAATAAAAAATGTGGAAAAAAGTTCTCGTGTGCAAATAAGTATTAATAAGTTATAAAAAATGTATATAATTTTTTCCGTGACCTACAAAAATAGTTTCCAAGAATTTAACCAAAATGAAAATATTTATAATTTTAAATTTCAGTCTAAGGAAATTTCGATAAAGAATATCAGTTGCTTACAAAATTAGTGAAATATTATATCAATCTAAAATTGCTACGAGTAATTTATTTTATTAAAATGGAATTTTGATTAAGCTTATTTTAAAGCTTTTTAAATGTAGAGTATAAATAATCTATTTATATTGTTATCTATTAAAGAAAAGAAAAAATATGATCGCGTAGAGAGATGTCAGATTGAAAATAATTTTTGGGACATAAGACATAAAAAAGTTTCGTTTAGGTTTTAAAAACAGAAGATAAAATAGTTTCGTTTAGATTAGTTATTTTTGAATATTTAATTTTTTTCCCCGCTTTAATATGAAAGAACAATAAATCACTAACAATCCCGAGAAAACTTTCCAAAGCACAGTGAAAGAAATTCTACACACAAACGTAATTTTGGTACTTAAAAGAATATCTGTATTTAATTTAGAATAAAACTAGGTTACTGAAGAGCAAGTCTTATTTTTCGCTTGTTTTATTTAATAAATTCTTTTTTCTTCAACACCTACCACGGAAAACAGCGGGAAAACTTTTGTTAATATAAATTAAAATTATTCATGAAGCAAAAATAAACTAACCTCCATTGTTAAACGGTATCTATTAGAAGCCAAATAAAGAAAATACAATCCATAATTGATAAGTTTGTGGACATATATGGCGTCTAATTGAAAACATTTTCGAATCAGCTTTTTTCCGATGTTAAAAATATAACAGATAATAAGTGGCAAAACATATTTTAAATTACATAATTTTCCCACTGCAATAAAATATAATTTATCTTAAATATCATAAATATGTTCTTAAATATAAGATTTTGTCGCAAAAGTATAAATAATAAATCATTATTCAACAAAATTAAAATTCACGTACACATACATATATATGGAGGGGGCAGGTTTACATATTTCATCAATGCATAACATTTCTAATAATTTTACAAACAATTTATGGAGATATAGTAATTGTTTTACGCAAATGAAGTTGATAACTCCAATGAAATAAAGAAGTGAGTTTTAAGTCAGCATGTGTGTGTTCGCTTCATGAAAATAAGCAAATGAATTGTGCGATTACTAATGAACACACATGCTGATAAAGGCCACATTATAGCAAACAAATGGATTTGAAAAGTATTTTTAGGAATCATAAATGGAATTAACTATTCCTGACACGCGTTAGTTTATGGCAATCAAAATTATTGCCTAAAAATGAAACTCAAGCAGCATTTATAGAAGAGAAGGGAGATTTAATGAATTTGTGTGCAATTCCTCATGCTAACATTTTCCCAACAATTACAATAGTGCATAAAATGTCCAAACATTATGAAATTATTGTCCACTGAATTTTGAGGTTATTACAACATTCTTAAAATTATGCCTACAGTAATTTCCCGATATATGTGCATGGTCTGGGGATATCATTACACTATTCAATAGAGGAATATAACTTCATAAAAAATATTTTTTTCATATATTTATTATATTCTAAGCTAACATAAAGCTGACAAATGAGAAAAATTAAATTAATGATATTAATATTTGGTATATATATGTATGTATGTATGTATATATATATATATATATATATATATATATATATATATATATATATATATATATATATATATATATATATATATATATATATATATATATATATATATATATATATATATATATATATATATATATATATATATATATATATATATATATATATATATATATATATATATATATATATATATATATATATATATATATATATATATATATATATATATATATATGTATATATATATATATATATATATATATATATATATATATATATATATATATATATATATATATATATATATATATATATATATATATATATATACATATATATATATTGTTACAAAAATATAAATAATGATTGTATTTGTCTTAAAATATCTCAGACAGATCGGAAATTCTCGCATTTTGGGCAAAAATTGCGGTATTTAGACGTGTTGTAGTTTAAAAGCGGATTTCCTAATAATTTGGCGACAAATTATTAGGAAATCCGCTTCTAATAAGTTGGAATCCGCGACTAATAAGGAAATCCGCGACTAATAAGTTGGCGAGATTCTTGGCGACTTGGTGAGAAATAGATATTTTTGGAAACATCCATTACCTAAGCTCTAGGACCAATATTTTTCGAGATAGCCTAGAAGCTTCCAGAACCTTGGCGAAATTTATAGATTTCTCCAAGTCAGGTAAAAATACCGCAGCCCGACATGGAAGTGTCAGTTTTGTGAAGACAGGCAGTTTTTTGTGAAGACGATTAGTTGTGACTGCTACTTGTTCTCTGTCTGAGGTATTTGAGACCTGTGATTGGAAGCTATTTCTTATTATATCTGACGAATTGTAACTGTATAATTGTGATTGTTACAGCGGGAATTCCTTATATCTAGTGAAGTTTATACGAATAAAAGTCTTGTGTTCATTAAGTGTTTGCTTTATTCAACTCTCAATTGACACGAACCGTGAAGCTCGGTACAACTAGTGTCAGAATCGGGGTTGAAGAGTTGATGCAGTGTGTCACAAGAAAAATGGATATGGATTTAATGAAAAGTCTTCTCGAAAAATTAGCGGAGCAGATGACTGAGATGAAAGCTAGACAAGAAGAGATTTAAACCGAGATGATGAAAGAGATAAAATTTGGACAGAAGGAGCTTAAAAAGGAACTTAAGAAGGACATTGTAAGTGTTAAAGAAGAATTCTCCAACATCTTTCAGGAGAAGATGAATGCATTGGAAGATAAGGTAACTTCAGTTGAAACTAAAGTTCTGGAGATAGAAGAAAACGTTGAAGAAGATTAGACAATATGAATAAGAAGATTGAAAGCTTGGAGAAGCAAATGCCAAACAAACATGAGGAACCCAACGTGGCATTTGTGCCTTCCCTAGCCAGGATTAAACTTTCAACATTCGATGGGAAATCATCCTGGCAAGTATACAAGACCCAGTTTATGATGGTAGCGGAAGCTAATGGATGGAATCCCCGAGCCCAAGCTTTTCACCTGGCGGCTTCTTTTAAGAGGAGATGCGGCCGACATCCTCGAGACGCTTCCAGAAGAGCAGAGGCAGAATTTCCAAGCCCTATCGAGTGCGCTAGAGCTGCAGTTTGGGGAAAAGTGCACTAAAGAATATAGCAGACTACAGTTAAAGTCCCGCTATCAAAAAGCGGGTGAAAGTCTGCAAGAATTGGCTGCCGATATTCAGCGACTTTACCATCTAGTATTTTCGAACTGCCCAGCTGAGACACGTCAAGATCTGGCTCTCCATCACTTCATCGATAGTGTGCTGGATCCGGAGATACAGAAAACACAGACTCGCCGATGTCAAAGATATCGGATCTCCCCTAGAATACGCACATAAGATAGAAGCTGCCCAGCAGGCCGCTCGTAAAGACCGGCACTCAATCATAGCCGTCTCTGCTACTGATACGGACTATGATCTAAGAAAGCAAATCGAAGATCTAAGGCGAAAATTCCGTAACTTAGAATTGAGTAAAGGTGACAGAAACACGAAAATTCAGTATTGGACTTGCGGTGCAGTCGGACACGTATGTAGAGATTGCCCGAAACGAAAAGATGGTGGAAATGATCTTTCACCACAGCAGGGAAACTAATATGTGGACATCTCGCGGGGCGGAGATGTCCAGAGTGTCAGAAGCCCCATTTCAAATTGTTTCACATTTCTTCCGTAAGTTGCGGCGACAGCGGACATTTCGTTATGAGACATGTCAACGAAGTTCCCTGCAGAATGATAATCGATACTGGAGCCAACGTAACTATCATTAGGACAGATTTGGCTCGCAAACTTGGTGAGAAACTCATCTAGACGCCGCCCTGCGTTACCCTCCAAACTGTGACAGGTAATAAGATTAAAGTGCATGAATAAGTCAATCTAAACTTTGTATTTGGTAATGCCGTGTACCATCATATGGCATATGTCGCTGATATAAATGATGAATTTATTCTCGGATTGGATCTCCACAAAGAAAACCATTTCAAGTTAGATTTTAAAAATAATGAACTACACTCATGTTCTGAAGACATAGCGATTTTTAAGACGAAATATTCAGATATTAAAACAGTCCATCATATAACTGCAAAGAGTGAAACAACATTACCACCAAGAACTAAGACGATAGCTTCCGGAGCTCTTTCAGAAGATAATAATTTTCATTATGGATTGACTGAATATCCAGATTCTGACAATAGCGTTAAAGGAGTACTAGTGGCTTCTTCACTCGTCGACCTTTCACGAAATGTAATCCCGGTAAGAGTTGCTAATCTAAGCAATAAGGTAAAACTAATAAAAGAAGGAGAAGTGCTGGCGACTTGCACTCCAGTGACCTGCATTAACCGAAATCGTCAAGCCACATTATCTGAGCCTCCTGACACTCTAATTAATGAACTCCTTCAAAGTGCAGAGTTAGATGATAAACAGAGGAATGTGCTGCAAGAAATCTATTATTAAAATTCGGAGATCTTTTTTCCAAGAAATCAGATGATGTTGGGAGAACCATATTGACGCAGCACCGAATCAATAAGGAAATCATCCACCCATTAAACAACATCCGAGAAGATTGCCATTCGCTAAGCAGGAAGAGGTGGATAAACTTCTGATGGTAATGCAGCAGAATGACATTATTCAGCCATCAGAGAGTCCTTGGGTTTCGCCTATTGTTTTAGTTCGGAAGAAAGATGGTTCTACCCGATTTTGCGTTGACTATCGTCGGTTAAACAACATCACTAAAAAAGATAGTTACTCTCTTCCTAGGATTGACGATACACTTGATGCTTTATCCGAAAAACAATGGTTTTCGATTTTGGATCTCAAGAGTGGTTATTGGCAAGTAGAGATACATCCTGAGGATCGAGAAAAAACTGCATTCATCACAGGACAAGGACTTTGGCAGTTCAAGGTTATGCCATTTGGGCTTTGCAATGCACCTGCAACGTTTGAGCGCCTGATGGAGACAGTATTACGAGGACTTTCCTACCAAGCCTGTTTGGTATATTTGGACGATATCATTATTGTAGGGCGCACATTCGAAGACCATTTACGAAACATCCGAAAGTTGCTGGAAAAATTAAAAATGGCCAACCTGAAACTGAATCTTTGCAAATGTAATTTATTCCGACGTGAAGTAAGCTATCTGGGACACATTATCTCTGCTGAAGGTGTAAGAACAGATCCTGAAAAGATCTCTGCAGTTAAGGACTGGAGTCATCCAAAAGATGTCCACCAATTAAGAAGTTTTCTTGGACTATGCACGTATTACAGGAAATTTGTTAAGGGTTTTTCAAGTATTGTCAGACCCCTACACAAGTTCACAGAAGTTAAACAGAGATTTCTATGGACAGATGAATGTGAGAAAGCTTTTAAAAAACTGAAGGAGGCGTTGACATCTTCGCCCGTTCTTGCATATCTATAGCCCGGAAAATTATTCATTTTAGATACGGATGCCAGAAACGAAAATATTGGAGCTGTTTTGTCGCAGGAAATTGATGATAAAGAATATGTCATTGCTTATTGGAGTAAATGTCTATCGCAACCGGAACGGAATTATTTTACAACCAGGTAGGAATTGCTGGCCATCGTCAAATCATAGAACATTCCCACCATTATCTCTATGGAAGAAAGTTCTTGCTCCGGACAGATCACGCATCCTTAACCTGACTTTTAAATTTTAAAAATCCAGAAGAACAGGTAGCCAGATGAATTCAAAGAATCCAGGAGTTTGACTTTGAAATACGTCATCTCAAAGGAACTCTTCATGGAAATACTGATGCATTATCAAGGAAACCGTGTAATGGAAGATGCCGATATTGTTCTAGAGTAGAGAAGAACTATCAATTAGTAAATCCTTCGGTACGCCAAGTTATTGTTTCACCGCCATCGAAACCAGACCGATGGACTGATAAAGGACTTAGAGAAGCCCAAAAAGAAGACCCAGATATAAATCCAACTTTTGAATTAAAAGAATCCTCCAGTATGAGACCAAGTTGGCAGGATATCTCCACCTACTGTCCTGCTATCAAACAATATTGGGCTCTTTGGGACTCACTCCATATAAGAAATGGTGTGTTATACAGGAAATATGAGTCCGATGATGGACGTAATTTCAAATGGCAGCTTGTTCTTCCAAAATCAAGAATTTCAGATGTTTTGAAAGAATTGCAAAGTAGCTCAACTGGAGGCCACTTCGGAGTAGTGTTGTAAGGATGGGAAAAAGCCCGGTTTATTTCCGGGAATAAACCAGGTTTTTTCTCATGAGAATTTTGAAAATTCCCAAGTTTTAAAAATTGTGGAAAAATTTAAATTTTCTTAAAAATTTATAAGTTTTTAACTATTAAAACCACATAATATATTTAAAAAGATATATTTTAATGATTTCTTCTTTCATTTATGGCAATAGAAATTTCTCAAAACTATTTGGAAAAAGATGACAGCTATTTGTAAAGACTGCATAGGTTTCAAGTTGTGTGTTCATTGTAATTGTTACTCGTATTGTTTACTATTTGAATGTGTATTTATTAAATTTTTGGACAGAGAAATCGTTTAAATATGCTGTCTTTCAAGGGAAATTGCATACGAAAATTTTTTATAACGTCAATCGTTAGTGTATATAGATATTCATTTTGTTTTTCATTAGATATCTGGTGTTACTTTTGATCAATTTAGATAAAAATAATAGCCTGAATGTTCATCTATAGTTTGAAACATTCATTAAATAAAACTGCAATAGTTAAAAGGTAATTTTTAACTATTGTGGTTTTATTTTCGGTGGTTAAATCAGATGTTTAAATATCTGCTTATCTCGAATCAGATTTTATAAGTATTGTATACAAAAAGACAATCATTTTCTCTTGCCATCAAAAGTAATGATGTGAACTATACTGACTACACATTTTTTTTCTTTTGCAAGTTTTTTTATACGTAGATATACTTCATAAATGCTTATATAATTGCTATAGGATTTATTACATAGTGTTGTGTATACACTTTCTAGAGAATACTAATGCAAAAACCTTTGTAACAATAGAATAACTAGATTTAAATAAGCATGTTGGATTTCTTTAATAGTTAATTTAGTAGATTATTAATGATATAACAAATCAGTAATTTTGTTGGGTTACATGACAAGAATATTAAATTTCATTCATTATTATGGACCTTTTAAAATTTAACTGGCGCAGCTTGTCCTTATTTGGACCTTGCGCCATAAAACCAAACCAACCAACCATTTAAAATTTGAATATGCATGTTAGTTCCAATAATTTTATATTTGTTGAGATTTATATCATAATTTTGCTTTTACTGAAAGTTATAAGTTAAATAGTGGCTGTTGATGCTAATTGATTAATTTGAAGTTACTTAAAATTTTGATGAAGTGTTTCTTATAATAAATTTTTGTAAATTGGTCCAGTTTGTGTCGATATAATAAACTTCTTTATCAGTATTACAACCTTTAAATCCTGTTTATCCTAGCTAGCAGAACCTGTCTCCTATTGGCATTTGCCATTTCCTCCTTTTCAACATCTTGAGATATCTATTTTCCATCTTTTAGGTGGGATTTCTGAGGATTTTTTTCAATAATTTGGAAAAAGTTAAATTTTAACTTGGTTGGATAGTATTTATAATCATATATAAATTATTCCAAGTTTCCTGGATATGGCTTTTGTGTTTGTTACATATAGTTTCAAATGAACTAGATAATAGACAAAACTTTTGATTTTCACCATAATTTTTACCAATTTCATTTTGATTAATTTATGTGAGCTGAAAAGTGCTTCTAAAAGTTCTGCTTAGTTAAAGGATTATGTCATATAGAGATGTTTATGTATATATATATGCAGATTACATAATTTTAAATATGTATACACACATAACATAATCAGGGGTTTAGTGAATGAAGATTGTTTCTCAATTCAAAAATGTGTCTTATGTAATTTCACTATAATTATCAACTATTATACAGAATATGTTGATGGTTGGAATTGACACACTTATGAGATTGTAAATAATAATGTTCATGTGTGATATGTTAAATTTTTCTTCAAATAAGAGTTTTTATAAATTCTAAATTACATTGTATTTTACATTTATATCTCAGAAAAAACGAACTTTTCATCTATATATTTGAAATTTTTTAAAGTGAGCTGAAGTTCACAAGTCTTCCTTCTGACAGCATATCTATGACCTACATGCATTAATTTAAAATGCTCGAAACTTGCTATTTTAAAGTGAGCAATTAGTTTTAAGAAGCCAGAAAGGAGGTAGGATATTGTTTCTAATACCTCGCTACAAAGATTTTCACTTTTCAGCATTACAGGGGCTTAAGTTTTGACAGATTTATATCATTGGGCATCAAGTTGGTTTTTCATCATGAAAGAAGTAGTATAAACATTGAAAAACTAATATTTTTAAACTATTATTTATGATATTTAGTGTCATTTGCTTGTTTTAAATATAGTATTACTGTTGTTACAGTAAAATAGCTTCAATTTTATACATTATTTATTACAACAATATTTGTTATATCCACTTCAGTTGTCATGTTGAACAACTATATTCATAAAAATCAATCAGTATTTATTAAGCAAAATTTTATATTGGCAAATATTAGATATTTTCTACCATAGAAATAATACCTATTTTTATTTCACAAGGTAACAGTTAAAAACATATTTAGATGGGATTTTTTCATTGTGCAGATTTCTAAATACATCTGTACAATTTTTAAAATCCTTTCTGAACAAATTGTTTATAGTTACTTCAAGTTTTTGAATTGGAAATATACAATTCACAAAATTACAGATTTGTCAATTGTCCTAAAATTTTTGTATTATGTACAAATTTTAATCTTGTGTGTAAAAATTCATGCTGAACTAACTCTTAAAAAATATAAATTTTCAAGTTTTTATAACAAGATTATAGAAAAATAAAATACCTATTTTCTGATATCAAACTGGCATTAATATTTTTAGAGCTAGTATTTTAACCAAAAATCTTCTTTTGAAAAGAATAACATTTCAGCCTTTTTATGAAAAGCAAGATGCATTGAATTAAAAAATAATTTTAATTTTCTTACAAGATTACGTAAATGTAAAATGTTAAAAAAGCAACACTTTTTTTCAGAATTCGTTTGCTTGACTTTCGTAAATTCTTTTCATAATATCATAAAGTTATTTCCCTTTCTAGTACTAAAGTCTGAAAAATGGAAGTATTTTCAATGACAAATTATCAATAATTTTTTTAATTCACCCACATTTTCTGTCTTATCATTTAGAATTGATGAACAATAGTTTAAAGAGAGTTTGATTCTACCTTACTGTTTTGAAATCATTGTTAATGTTGTAAAAAATTGTTTTCAATAACTCAATGAATAATTCAACTGTAGATATATTGTAATTGTGTAAATTAATGTATCAGATCCTTGCAAAAGAAATAAAAATAGTTTTATTTAAAGTCTGCATTATATATATTGTACTTAAAAATTGTTAATTAATCTTAAAATATAATAGAAAATTATTTTAAATATTTTAACTATAATAAAAGAAAAAGTATTTTTATTCATGATTACATTTCTGGATTAAATTTTTTTATATAAATTTTTTTACACATTTTTTGTCACATTAATTCCTACAAGAAATTTAAATGATGATTCGCTGGAAGAGCTCTTTTTTGTTCACAACTTACACATGTCGCCTCACCAGAAACTTTCATTTACATATTAATTAAATTTGTGCACCATTTACTCATATTCGGTTGAGAAGAATATATGAAACGGTATCGTTTTGTATCGTTGATAAATTAAAAATTTGTCAATTAGAAGTCAAAACAAAAGTGAAAGCAATTTGCTTGGCATTGTTTATTTTTAAATCATCACTTTTCAATTTATTACAAAGACTGAAAAAATCAAGTACTTCCTTACTTTTTTCAAATAATTTGTTTTTAAGAAAAATACATTAAAATTAAAGTGAAATAATTTTTTTAAAATAATTAAGTAATTTTGAATATATAAGAAACAAATCTACTATATAAAGAATGATCGCAAAAAATAATAAATCTCTTACAACCTAAACAAACTAAAAATGGAAAAATAGATATGAAGAAAAGAATCACTATTTGTTACAATGAAACAATATTATTTTTGATCAAATAACAATTTTCATAATTTCATTAAATATATATTTGTGAGAAACATTGGCTTCCTAACAATCTTAACAAGCGTCTCGAGCCAGAGCCCGGAGCCTCGGCTCCCAGAAGATTTTGGCTATGATTCAGTGACTTGGCGATGTAAAGAAAGCGATAAGTTTCTCTGGCTAGGAAGTTTATCTCATTGTTAAACATGGCGGATTTCACAGCTACGCTTTCCGTTTTCCTTTAGAAATATGTATTGATTTAGTATTGTTATATTTTTATAAATATAACAAATTATTAGTTAATTAATTCATCGGGAATATAATTTCTTTGTATTATAAAAACAATGGATGTGTGCGTATTGCGTTTACATGATCTTTTCCTCTCTAGCAAAAAAACAATTTAGTCAAATTAATTTTATCATGGGAATACAGAAATAAGAAGGAAACGTGATAATGCAATTCACACTTCTTTGTTACTTTCATATTATCACATCCACCTTATCTGCGAAAAAATAACTGTCTTCAGCACCATAAAAATACAAATAAAGTTGTTATCTATTTCTATTTTAAATATGGTGCTAAGATATAAGCAAACTATTCCACTTTTCCTTCATACTTCGAAAAAATATTAAAACTTGCAAACATATATAAACAAATCGACTAACACGAACCTCGTTTCAAATTAGACCGGGGAATAAGAAAACATAGGGTTACTAATATTAAGTCTGAACAATAGTCACATTTTACACCGCCAAATTATTTCAACTACTCTCTTCAAGTGCGCATGCGTTAGAATTCCCATTTGGAGCCGACGTTCCGGGCCCGGTCTCGAGACGCTTGTACAATCTTAGCGACAGATCTCGCCATACACCGATATGGAGTGGTTGCCGGCTGGCTGGTTGAAGAGGTACCTGGATCGACGATCCTCAACCCTCTGTAGTATCAGGATTGTGCTGGAAAACTATAGCTGATTCTGATTGGCTTAAAATATTTCAGTGCATAAGGGGGAGGGGCTTATTTGAAAATGAGTAAGATTACAAGATTTTTATATATTGAAAGTTATTTACAGAAAAAATACATAATTTATTATCTATTTTCAAAATTATTTATTTATTTATTTTTTAGTTTAGTATTTATATTTACATTGTTTGTGCATATAATCAATACTTAATGAGGTTATCATTCGTTAGCTTATTGTGCATGTATAAACATGTACAGTTACGTTGGTAAACTTATATGAAGGTAGAATTGAATAAAAATAAAATAATAAGTGCTAGTTTATTAGTCAAATTAAGATTTAAATAAGAACTAAGTATTTACAAGGTTAGTATTCTGTATTTTTTTTCCTTATATTTCTTGTTAGTATTTGTTAGTGTTAATTAGTTAAATCTATACACAGTACATTAATTAATTTTACAATTTTGGGTTAGTGCGTTTTTAGTGGGGAGGCTTTTGAATTTATCCTGACATTTGATGGTATTCCTGCCGTAGTGTGACACTCATTTGTTGAACATTTCTATGATGAGGAACATCTTGTCCTCTCTGCTATTGCAGCTTGGGATTTTTTTAATGGCTTCTGAGATGTTTATCCCTGCAAAAACTTCTCTAATTTCCTTTAATAGGACAAAGAGCTCACTAATTTCACTTTTATTTGCTTCGCAATTTGAAGCGGTTTGTTCTGCCTGAGCTGCTGTATCTGGTGCCACACTAGGGGTGGGGGATGAACGACCAGCTGCCACTTGAGCGTATGATATTTCACTTCTAACAAAGTTTGTTTTGATTTTTTGTGCCTGTTTGTTTTTGGGAAAGTTCGGGCAACCTCTATAACTTGCAGGGTGATCACCCTGGCAGTTACAACATGTAGGTTTTTCTACTCTTTTATCCTTGGGGCACTCTTTGGTGTTATGATTTTCTGCACATTTTACACATCTAGGTGTCATATGGCAAACTTGACTAGAGTGATGAAACCTTTGGCAATTGAAACATTGCAAAATTATTTTTGGGCCTCTATAGTGATCTATTTTGATTCCAGATATGTGACATAAAGTTTCCATATTGTATAGTTTTTTGATATCAAAGCTATCATATAGTTGGACGAGAAAAACCGATATAAAAATATCCCCTAGATATGAAATTTTCAATACTATATTTTTTTCAATTTTAATATCCATATTCTATGCTTTTCACTGCTTTTATGAATGCTTATTGTAGAAAATAAAATTTCACTTTGTTTAAAATTTATTTAGAAATCAAATTTTATTTCACTTCGCTTCATATATATGCGAAAAAAGAATCCCTAGAACGAAATATGATTGGCTGAGTTTATTCCCTCAAAATTCCCAATATTCCCGAGTTAATTCCCAAGCTTCGAAATTCCCGGGAATTTTACATCTCTACTTCGGAGTAATGAAAACTCTAAAGAAAGTTCGAGAACGCTTCTATTGGAGCAAAATTAGACAAGATGTAGAGAAATAGTGTCAATCTTGTGATGACTGTGCGGCACGTAAGGGACCGAAGAAACGTAGCCGAGGAAGGTTGCAGCGGTACAACGTAGGAGCACCTTTTGAGCGGATAACATTAGACATTTTGGGTCCTTTACCACGATCTTCAAATGGCAACAAATACATACTAGTTGTCATGGATTACTTTACAAAGCGGCCTGAAGCGTTTTCAATCCCCGATCAAGAGGCGACTACAGTAGCCGAGGTTCTAGTGCAGCAATGGGTTTCCAGATTCGGCACACCCTTACAAATTCATTCAGATCAAGGGACAAATTTCACCTCTGTTGTGTTTAAAGGAATGTGTCAAATTCTCGGAATAGACAAGACGCAGACCACGCCACTACACCCGCAATCGGACGGCATGTTAGAGAGGTTGAACAGAACATCTTAAATAATCTCTCACTTAAGGTTTCCAGAAATCAGCAAGATTGGGATTTGAAGCTACCGCTGTTTCTGCTTGCATATCGCAGTGCTGTCCATGAGACTACCTGATATACTCTATCACAGATGCTCTTTGGTCGCGAACTTCGTCTCCCTTGTGATCTTCAGTTTGGTCGTCCACCGGATACATCTTCATCGCCAGTGGAATACCTTCGAGACCTTCAAGCACGTATTGAAGATGTCCATAACTTCGCTCGAGACCGAATCAACCTGACGACCGAAAGAATGAAGACAAGGTATGACACAAGAGCGACAGGACATGAATTTCAGGAAGGTGATAAAGTTTGGTTGTGGAACCCGATTCGACGTAAAGGACTTTTTCCAAAGTTGCAAGCCAACTGGGAAGGTCCCTACATAGTTCTAAAAAGACTAAACAACGTCGTGGTTCGTATAAGGAAATCATCTTCAAAACCAATGGTATTACATTATAATAGATTAGCTCTTTATCTTAATGTAAAGTAAAAATTAGTAGACCATGGTCTCTTTGTAAATAGTATAGATAATTTTAATCTTTTCTATTTTCTTGTATTTTTAGTTGCTTGTGTATGTAACGTGTTCTGTATCCTCTTATATTAAATTTGGCCTCCTATCAGGGGATTGTACTGCCAGGGACGTGCAATCCTTGAGATGGGGGCAATGTTACAAATTTATAAATAATGATTGTATTTGTCTTAAAATATCTCGGACAGATCGGAAATTCTCACATTTTGGGCAAAAATTGCGGTATTTAGACGTGTTGTAGTTTAAAAGCGGATTTTTTTAATGATTTGGCAACGATTGGCGAGAAATCGATACTTTTGGAAACATCCATCACATAAGCTCTAGGACCTAGAGATGGCAAAAGCAGTTATTTTTGAATAACTAGTTATCAACGTTACGTTCCAAGGAAATAACATGTTCTAGAAAGCGTTATCAAATAACGGCTTTTTGGAAAGTTATTCTAAGAAATCCGTTCCCTTTGGCCTTCTTGGAAATTCTATGGAGCGAAAGGAAGCTTTCGTGGGGTGACAAAACTGGTTTTTTGAGGAAATGAGGTGTAAGGTGAATTTTAGTAACTGAGCATCGAAAATCACTTACTGAAAGAAATTTTAATGATTTTTGTTATAATCTTTAATGAATTTTTTAATAATTTCCTACTTTACTATACGGAAATTCAACATTTAAGTCTAAACTGATTTTCATTTACTTATTTTTTAAAATAATTGCAATGGATTAAATAAGATTTATAATTTTTTTTACTGTCAATTGATTTTTTTTCAGTTAAAAATTCTTAAGTAATGTGTATTTACATAATTTGTTTCCCAATGATCTAAACTCCTTATTAATATATTTTATTACTTTAATGTATAAAATATGTCTAAATTTGAATTTTTTTAAACCAAGCATAATTCAGTTTCTCACAAGATGAATTTAATTTATTCCTCAATGTAATTTCTATTATAAATTCTTATAAATTTTAACTGATGTTTCTTTTACACTAAAGATTACTATTGAGTATATCACTTATGCTCGAATAAATCTTAAAATATATCTTCTTGGAAAAAGTATTTCTCTAATTAGAGACACAATATAATTAAAAAGTTGAATTTTGATCGAAATTTCTTAATTTTACTATCTTATCAACTTATAAATATAACCATGCGATTAATCAATATCCAAAGAGCACCATCCATCATTGTTTATGGTTATATCAGTATCGAACCCACAGTTTTCAAATAGTGAAATCATTTTAATGATAATTTAACCAGCGATATACATTAAACTAACTTATATTTAATAATTAATTATATTTTACTATTTCAGATAAATTATTTTTCAATATTAAACATTTTAATTGAATTTAATTTTTATATAAATTTATGTAATAAAAGGAAAATCGGATCTATACAGACGTTATAAAATTACATATTTATGAACATAAATAGAAAATAATATTTTCTTTAAAAATAAAGAATTGTATATGTAAACCAGAATATTTAGTACTTACGAGAAAATATTCGAATATAGGAATTTGCCTTTATGATAAGTTATAGAATTTTACTTCATATACATGATTTCACTGTTCTATATGCTTCAATTGTGTATTTATCTTAAATATTTTTACTAGACGAAATTACTCCTCACGGGGAAGTAAAAATAAGAGAGCTATGTGGTATTAATAAAATGTGTGTGTGTGAATTTAAAGTACTAACAATTAAACAGTATTTTTAAATAAAAATGTATGAAAATTGCTTCTGTAAAATAGATAAACGCATTACTACAGTAAATAATTCAGATGCAGTTTTTTACTATTGACACAATACATAAATTTACAGTTTTTAAAATTATTTGCATATACAAAAGTTTTTGTTATAAATGAAGAATTTTATCAACTAATAAAATTTTTAATTTGTATTGTTTGATCTGCAAGTATCTTTTGATATCATAAGAGCTCAAATAAATTAATAAATAGAATTAACATTTTTACTTTACATACTATAAAAACAGTTATTACTTGTCATTTCTTTTTATGATTGCTGAGGAATATATGTTATATAAAATTCCATAGTTATTTACTTATTATAGTCTTTCAAATTAATGTAATTCTTATTCATTTGAAATTTAATTGAAGAAAAGTTACTTTAATATGTAAATGCTTAAAGTAATGTTTTAAATAAATAGACTGCAAATGTCTATGCAAGGGAGTAAACTTGGAAAACTCTCAGGCACTCATCTTGAAAGACATGTATGTTTAAAATAATGATATAATATCATAGATTATATATAGAGAAATAACATTAAAAATACAGAAAATAATATCCACATAAAGAAATAAAATAACTATAATTATATATCTGTAAAAAATGTACTGGAAAAATGTATAAATACTGTTAAAAATGTACTGGAAAGATAATTTGAAATGTGCTAGTAAAATGTATATTGCTCAAATGTTTACTGTAAACTGTCCAGTTCACAATGGCCTTAAGAGATAACTCTATGGCATGAGTAGAGCTAATTATATTTAAAGATTTATATTGAAATTAGATAGGAATAAAACTACAGAAAAGATCTTTTTATGAACAATTTTTTTCCTCATAATTACAACTTAACCTGAAAAATAAATGATGAAAATTTAGAATTTGCAGCTGTAATACGTAGGATATTAATTTTATTGTGATTTTATTTTCAAATATTAAATAAATACAACTACATTTACAAATATACATGAATTAATTTAATATAATTATATACATTGCAACATTTATTATCATGATTCTTAATAACTTAACAACAATAATACTTTTTATTTCAAAACAAATTTTATAAATGGCTTCCTACAAGAAATATGATGCAATTCTTTTATTCCAGTACATTAAATACATTTTTAGGACAGTAAACTTATTACATTAAGAATATTATTTTAATGTAATCAAGTATATTATCATTTAAAATAATTAAAATTTTATTTATATAAATTAATTTTAATAAATTATGATGATGCTTTCTCAATAAATAAAAAAATTATTAGTGTCAAAAAATTATTTTTACAATATATTAATTCTTAAAGTAAATTTCAAATTTAATTATATATATATATATTATTAGTTTGATCCAAATTTTATCGAATGGTACGTTAGTTTCTTCTTTTAATCTTTTTAATTTATAAAAATTAATTCCAGAAATTTGAAATTGAATTTAAAATATTTCACCTTTGCTTTGATATGCGAGCATAGTTTCAAGTTTCTAAAAAAATGTTCAGTTTAATAAAAAAATTTGCTAAAATTCACAAAAAATAATTATAAATAAAGGCAGAAAATAAATAAAATCCCCGTAAAATATTAACATAAAATGTATTTTTAAAAATCCCCATTGTTACAAATATTTTAATCTTTTTTAAAATGAAATATATTTATTCATGCATTCGCTTTTCAGTTAACTTTCCTTCATCAAAGTGAGGAACCGAAAAGTATACATTCTTAGTTGCTAAGCAACGCAACGGGCCAAGCAAAAGCTTGGAATGTGTTCCCGAGAAATCTCAATGTCAATGTTAGAAACCGAAACAACGTAATAACAACTTAAAATTTCGTTGCGAAACAACGATTTTGGCTTTAAAGTTCCGAAAATTCTAAAATAGCGATAACGGCTGTTGCCGCCTTGAAAAATTGTTCAAAGGGCGATAAAGTGCGCCAATTATGGCAACCTCCTACGCTCTTGTTTCTCTCTGATTCAGAAAGAAAGAAAAGGATTGTATATTGTAGCGGTATAGTCCGCGTTCTGATTCAAGCTATCGTGCTTAAATAAATAAATATTGTTATTGTTTGTTATCGACGGAATTATTTACTTTAAATCCTACCATTTTGGTCAGTCGACCGGTAGGTGAATTAGCGTCCTTTGGATACATAAAAAATTTGAAACTCATATTGTTGAGTATCTTTAAAAGGTATTACTTTCGTTTCGCATCATGTCGGACTATAAGGTCTTGAATCGCCGACGAGGCACTTTAAAGGCAAAAATTGGAAGATTAGAAGCTTATGTTAAAAGTGATAAAGCAAAGAATGATGATGCAGTCACCTTTGATGTAAAAATTAGAAACGTTCAAGAAGCAAAAACTGAATTAATTGAATTGCGTTTACAGTACCATGCTATACTAGACGAAAAAGATGTAGAGGAGAATGAACAAATCTTTGATCAAATGGATGAAGAAATCGAAGAATTGGAGGTAAGCTTGTTAAAATTAAAATCCTCCTTTAAAAGTGAAATATTGCATGCTGATTCATTTGCTAATGAAAAGAACTGTAGTAATATAAAAGTAAAATTACCAGACATTCCTCTTCCAAAATTTTCGGGACATTATGAGGACTGGAATAATTTTAAAACACAATTTGAAACATTGATTTCTTCTAATGAGCATTTAGATGAAGCTCACAAATTATTTTACTTGCAATCGTCCTTAACTGGAAATGCTCGACAAATTCAAACTACAGAAGATAGTTTTTCTTCGCTTTTTCAGGCGTTACAGGAGCGCTACGATAATAAAAGGCTTATCGTTAATTCAAATATTTCGGGATTAATAAATTTAGAAAAAATTAACTATGAATCAGGTATGGATTTAAGATGCTTACTAGACAAAGTAATCAAACACGTTAGAGCTCTTAAATCTTTAAATTTGGGATTAGATGATTTAAGTGCTAATATTTTGATTAATGTTGTTTTACAAAAGGTAGATAAAGAATCAAGAAGGCTCTACGAAATGTCGCTTAAAACATCCGAATTACCCAAGTGGGATGAATTTATTGAGTTTTTAAAAGGAAGATGTCAGTACCTAGAAAACGTTCACGCATCTCAGTTAAAACCGAAAGTGGGCAATAAAATGAAAAGTTTTTTCGTTGACTCTAATGTAAACAAATTTCAGTGTTTAATTTGTAACTCACCACAATATCACCCGATTTTCAAATGCCCAGAATTTTTAAAGGCTAGTGTGAAACAAAGATTTTTCTTAGTTAAGAAATTCAAGTTGTGTTTAAGATGCTATAGTTCGAAACATAATTTAAATTCTTGTGATTCTAAGTATAAGTGTAAATTCTGCCAGTCAATTTCTCATGGATCCCTTTTGCATGACTTTTCGAAATCGGAAATAAAAAATAAAAACCAAGGTTTCGAGCAGCCACCCAACAACACTCAAGAGCAAGGAGTTGACCTTGAGGTCAACTCTCCCCCTCAGAGCTTTCGGAAAATACATGTGCAAGCGCCACTTACGGACATAAATCTCAAACTGTGGTGTTGGCTACTGCTCACGTTTTAGTGCGGGATGCTTTTGGAAAGTCACATGTGTTGCGTTTTTTGCTTGATAGTGGCTCCATGGTAAATGCCATAAGTCGTGAGGCTGCAGATTTGTTGCGGGTAAAGGAGAGCAAAATAAATATGCCAATTAGAGGATTAAGTGGCTCCCTAATAAATGTAAAATCAAAAGTAATAATGGAAATTTCGAATTCCTCTAAGGATTTTATTAAAGTTTCGGAATTTATAATTGTTCCAAAAATCACTAATATAACCCCCACACGACAGTTGAATATTAATTTAAGAAATTTGCCTAACAATATAAAACTAGCGGATCCCACATTTTTTAGACCGAATAAAATCGATGGTCTACTTGGGGCAGAATTATTTTTTGATATATTAAAGACCAAAAAATTAAGGCTTAAAGATTCTCGCCTAATTCTCCAAGACAGTGTTTTCGGGTTTATTGTTAGCGGATCAAATTCCATTTCTAATACGACCAGTAATTATTATTGCGGACTTATTCAAGATTCAATTAACATAGATAAAACTCTTAGCAAATTTTTTGAACTTGAATCAATTCAAAGTACAACTTCTATATTAAGTCCAGAAGAAATGGAGTGTGAAGAACACTTCATAGAAACGCATTCTAGAGCACCTGATGGCCGATATATCGTGAAAATCCCCCTTAAAACTGACCATGTGTTAGGAGAATCAAAATTACTGGCATCTAAGCAATTAGAATCCTTATGCAAAAGGTTAGAGCGAAATTCTCAAATGAAATCATTATATGAAGATTTCTTGCGTGAATATAAGGATCTAAATCATATGGAGGAGGTATCAGAGGATCGAACCCCAAACACTGTATATTACATGCCTCATCATGGAATCTTGCGGCCTGAAAGCAAATCAACGAAACTGAGGGTTGTTTTTAATGCCTCAGCTCCTACATCTACAGGTACATCTTTCAATCAGCTGCAAAAGTTAGGTAGAATTCCGCAGCAAGATCTTTTTTCCATAATGCTTCGGTTTAGGAAGCATAAGTTTGTTTTTTCGGCAGATATATGCAAAATGTATAGACAAATTTTAGTCCATCCATCGCAAAGAGATTTACAAAGGATTCTTTGGAAGGAAGGTCCAGACATTTCAGTTAAAACATTCAGGCTTAATACTGTGACATATGGAACTGCCTCCGCACCCTACCTTGCCACGAGAGTGCTTAAACAGTTATGCGATGATGAAGAAGCTTCGTTTCCAGATGCTGCTAGAGTTGGACGGGATGACTTTTATATAGATGACGTATTAACGGGATCACATGATTTGGAATCAACAAGACAATTAATACTCCAGCTTGCCCAGTTACTTGCACGGGCAGGTATGTCCCTTCACAAATGGAATTCTAACGATGACAGTCTTCTCGAAGGTATCACTAGTAGTGAACAGTATTCCTTCGAAGATTCTGAGAAAATTAATTCGGTTAAGGTTCTAGGTGTATTGTGGAAACCTCAACTTGATTGCCTTTCATACAAGGTTACAATTAAACATAGAGACACTTACACTAAACGCTCTGTATTGTCAGACATTGCGAGGATATTCGATCCTCAAGGACTTATTGGTCCTGTTGTGACAAAGGCAAAATTGTTCATGAAGGAACTCTGGCTCTTAAATGCAGATTGGGATGCTACGCTTCCAGTTGCTCTTTTAGAACGGTGGACAGAATTTGTGTCACTTCTCCCAAAACTAGAAACCTTAGTTATTCCAAGACATTGTTGGAATGATGGAAATGTTACGATTCACGGTTTTGCAGACGCTTCTACGGCAGCTTATGGTGCAGTTGTTTATGCGCAGTGCAAGTTATCAGATGGAACTATTTCGGTTCACCTTCTGTGCAGTAAATCCAGAATTGCTCCGGCAAAACAGATCACTGTTCCTAGATTGGAACTTTGTGCAGCATTGCTGCTGGCTGAACTTATGCAGAAGGTTAATAAAGCCTTAGTCATCAAGGACTGTGCCACAATTTTGTGGTCCGACTCCAGTATCGTTTTGGCTTGGATCAAAAAATCGGCTCACGAACTGAAAACATTTGTCAGCAATCGAGTAGCAGCCATACAAGAGCTCACTGCGAACTGTCAGTGGCGACATGTGTCCTCAAGAGAGAACCCAGCAGATCTGATATCCAGAGGCCTAGCTCCAGATGACATCATAAGTAAGGACCTGTGGTGGACTGGACCAGCATTTCTTAAGGAGGCCACTCAATTACAAGAGACTAGCATTCCAGAATCTGTTGTGGACAATAATGAGTACTCGAAGGAACTGAAACAACAACCCGAGAACATTAATTTAACTGTTACAATAGAAAATTCAGCTTTAGGTCATATTCTTAAGATTACCAATAACTATGTTAAACTAATTAGAATTTTAAGTTTCTGTTTCAGATTTCTTCATAATATTAGAACAAGGGAGGACAAGCGTTATGGGCAGATCTCCAGTGGAGAATATCATTTCGCAGAAATAAAATTAATTTCCATGGTTCAATTAGAAGAATTCAGAGAGGAGTATAAGGCTTTAAAGGGAAGTAAACCCCTTCCAGGTAAAAGTTCTTTAAATTCCTTAAATCCTTTCTGTGATACAAACGGTGTCATCAGGGTTGGAGGACGTCTTCAAAATTCCGATATAGGTTACCAGAAAAAACACCAAATTATTCTTCCTGCAAAAAGTAAGCTAACTTATTTAATTATGGAACATTTGCACAAAAAATATTTTCATATTGGACCACAAACACTCTTGTATTACACAAGACAAAAATTTTGGCCTATAAATGGCAGAAACCTGGCAAGGAAAATTGTACATAATTGCGTAGTATGTATAAAAAACAAGCCTATGGTAGTAGAGCAATTAATGGGAAATCCTCCGCAGGAGAGAGTTACGGTAAATCCTCCATTTACAAATACTGGTGTAGATTTTGCAGGACCATTCCTTATTAGGTATAGAAATCAAAGAAAGGGTACACTTCATAAGATTTATGTTGCTATTTTTGTCTGCATGGCCACTAAGGCTATTCATATTGAGATAGTTTGTGACTTAACATCGCAGGCATTTATTGCAGCGTTGAAAAGATTCTTTGCCCGACGTGGCAAATGTAGGACCCTGTTCTCCGACAATGGAAAAAATTTTGTGGGTGCCCAGTCAGAACTTAAACAATTACATGGATTAGTAAATCATCCGGATGAAGTGCTAGGTAAGTTCCTAACCTCTGAACAAATTAATTGGTCCTTTATTCCGCCTGGAGCTCCTAATTTTGGAGGACTCTGGGAAGCGGGAGTTAAGTCCTTTAAGTACCATTTATTTAGGGGTGCAAGAAATGCCAATTTCAGTTATGAAGAGTTTCTTACCATAGTTACGGAAATCGAGGGAATCCTAAATTCAAGACCCTTGACTCCGATGTCGTCAGATATCAATGACCTAGAGGCCTTAACGCCAGGTCATTTCTTAATTGGGCGACCTATAACAACAATTGTTGAACCAAATATCGTTGATGTTCCCATCAATCGTTTATCAAGGTGGAAACAAGTTGAAAAACTGACTCAGATTATTTGGAAGCGATGGAGCTTGGAATATCTGAGTCATTTTCAAAATCGCAATAAATGGAAATTTTTAAAAATGAATGTCAGCCCAGGTATGTTAGTAGTAGTAAAGGAGCCTAATCTACCCAAATGCAAGTGGCTTCTTGGGAGAATACTAGAAGTTTATCATGGCCCTGACAATTGTGTCAGAGTGGTCAAAGTTCGTACTGCTCATGGGATCTTAAAAAGACCCATTACAAAATTGTGCATACTTCCTGTAAATACTGATTAGAATTATTGTACTGTCATAACATTGTAGTCTCTGAATATTATTTATCATTATTATTTTCTGTATTGTTTAATTGCATTAATATAATTGTTCTTACCATTTAGTACTTAAACCTGTGTGTGTTAATTATGAATATTAATTGCTGAGCCTAAATCCTGAATGTAATGTTTATTATTGTGTTAGAATATTACTTTAAAATTGTGTAAATCATATTTTGCTATTATTTGATTGTTGTTGAATGTTAACCATTCCACGGGGGCCGGGATGTTGCCGCCTTGAAAAATTGTTCAAAGGGCGATAAAGTGCGCCAATTATGGCAACCTCCTACGCTCTTGTTTCTCTCTGATTCAGAAAGAAAGAAAAAGGATTGTATTTTGTAGCGGTATAGTCCGCGTTCTATTCAAGCTATCGTGCTTAAATAAATAAATATTGTTATTGTTTGTTATCGACGGAATTATTTACTTTAAATCCTACCAACGGCCTTAAAGTTACAAAACAACGAGAACATTTTTAATATTCCGGAAGTAACAAAACAACGATAACGACTTTAACGTTACAAAACAACGAGCACAGCGTTAGCGTTACAACAACGAGAACAGCTTTAACGTTACAAAACAACGAGAACAGCTTTAACGTTACAAAACAACGAGAACAACTTTAACGTTACAAAACAACGAGAACAACTTTAACGTTACAAAACAACGAGAACAGCTTTAACGCTACAAAATAACATAATGTGGAAACGTTCTACAATACCGTAACGACTTTGAGAAGTTACCATTACAGGAACGATTTTAGCAGTTAAGGAAAAGAAAAACGTTATCTTAGTAACATAATTTTTAAAGAACGCGTTATTTATTAAACGGTTATTTTTTGATAACGGTTCTTAAATAACAGTTCCATTAAATAACGGCCATCTCTACTAGGACCAATATTTTTCGAGATAGCCTAGAAATCTACCAATTTCGCCAAGAAGCTTCCAGAACCTTGGCGAAATTGGTAGATTTCTCCGCCAAGTCAGGTATAAATACTGCAGCCCGACATGGAAGAGTCAGTTTTGTGAAGACGATTAGTTGTGACTGCTAGTTGTTCTGTCTGAGGTATTTGAGACCTGTGATTGGAAGCAGTTTCTTATTATATCTGACGAATTGTAGCTGTATAATTGTGATTGTTATAGAGGGAATTTCTTATATCTAGTGAAATTTATACGAATAAAAGTCTTATGTTCCTTAAGTGGTTGTTTTATTCAACTCTCAATCGACACGAACCTGTGAAGCTCGGTACAATATATATATATATATATATATATATATATATATATATATATATATATATATATATATATATATATATATATATATATATATATATATATAATATATATATATAGTGATTTTCATTTCAAGAATGCGCTAGATAAAATAATTGTGCAAGAAAATTTTACTACTTTTATGTACTTTACAAGCTTTTGAATTTATTGCACCTTTAAGTACCAAAAAAGTATAGCATAACTTTATAATATTCTTTCACAAATAACATATCGCTTTGGTGTGACTCAAAGAATGTTAGAATTCTACTCCTTATATAATTTAAATTATAAAAATCCTTTGACTTTCTTTTAATGTTAAAACTAGGAAATTTACAAAAATTGAGGTCTTTTATTTTGATACTACAGTACAAGAAATAATCTTGAATAAATGTTTACATGAGTGCAATTCAATGTCTTGGTTTTTCACATTTCAAAAATCTATATTAAAAAACAATTTTAATGTTGCATGACAAAGCGATCAAAATGAATAAAAATGGCAGAAATTGGAGAGTTAAAGCTAAAAATAACTTAATCGTGGCATTTAAAAAAATTGAAAATTTTAATATCTAAGTAATGTTTAATTATAATGTAAATTGAAGAAAAATTTAAGAAAATCATAAAATTTTTATGATATTAAGCAATTTCCATATTAGGTAATAGAAACATTTTTTTAAATAAGTAGCTCTTTTAATAGTCTTGTTACAAAAATTTACATTACAATCTCTTGTGAAATTTAATTAAATGAGGGATGATTTGTAGGTATTCATAAGCATATATACAGATATAATATAAAAAAGAAAGAAAAAAACAGATTTTATAATAAATGCTAGAGAATGATAATAAAAATCAAAACTGCCATATACACTAGTTAAACTGGAAGTTGCAAATGGGAATATACAAGCATTTTTTCCAGAGTTTTCTTAAATTCTTTTACAAAAACTTAGTTTCACAATCAATTACAAAACACTATATCAAAATATTAAAAAGTACTGCTTTTCACACAAAATTCTTATATATCCATATTTTTATTAAAAAATGCATGTCGTAATTATAAATTGCATTTATTATTATGTAAAAAGGTTATATTTTACTTAGATATATTTTAATATTTATACATACAAATAAAATATTATCATGAAACAATCAAAGAACCAAATCAATAATGATTCACAAAACTTGTTAAAAAGAAATTACATTTTTCATGTCAAAATGTGCTTTTTTGAGAAAAAAATTTATAGGTAAAAATGACATAAATAATCCTTATTTTCATTTATGGTGTCCAATGATATATCAACAAATTTTACATTTTTATAAAACGCAGCATTGTATACTTGGCCTATTGAAAATAACATTTTAATTTTATTTTGAAAACCATTCACTAAATATTTTTAAATTCATGAGATAACTTTTAAGCAGTCAATAGCAGGAAAATAAAAATGAATAAAAAAATTCTAAGAAATGTCTAGTTAGAACAATTATAGTATAACAGAATTAGCTTTCTTAGAATATAATTTAAAAATACATTTTATATCAAATCTGTTTGTTTTGCTTTTAACAAAAATCTCTCATATTCTAGATTTAAAGTAAAAATAAATTTGCTGAAAACATTTTTCTATGGGAAAACAAAATCTGGTAAGAAGAAATAATAAATGAAATCAAAAGCTGAACAGAAATAAAGTAATGGTAAACATGAAGCAAATAAGTGACATGTAGTTAAAGAAAGATACATTATTTGTAAACAATTGTTATAACATTTTAAAAACGAAGAACTGTAATAAACATTACAAACACAATATTACATGCCCTCAAATATATATATACATAAATGTATTAAAAATTTTTTGAAAAAATTCAAGATTTTCATAAGGATTTTTAAAAAATATTTATGAAAACAAAACTTTATTTTGTTTGTTTTCATAATTCATCTGTAAGTATTATTTTCAAACAATTGAAAAATTTACAGTAGTAATAAATTTTCTAATTTTTAAACGTGTTTGTGATTCGCTTAAATTTAATATCATACATTTAACAAATTATTTTTATAAGTGAATTTTTCATTCATACAAAACAGAAAAATATTATCTTTGGAAATCTATGCATACATAAAATATATTCCAGTTAAACCAATAAAATCAACCACTACATTCTTTTCAGCAAATTAGTTTGAAATAAAATTGATTACATTTTTTATGATCATGACATGAATTTAACTGTCATTATTACCTTGTATACAGAAGTGACATTATATTGAAGTTTCAATACATTATTATAAGACAAATATAAAATGCTCTAAAATTTCTAATAATATACATTATGTTATAATTATGTAATAAACATATTTATAATTTTACTAAATTATATACTTATTTTAGTTAAATTGCATGAATTGCATGCAAAGAAATAATGAAAGAAATATTTTACGTAAAAGAAATGCAAGCCAAAAAATAATAATTAATGATAATGAAAAAGTGTTAAAATTAATTCTCAAGTGAATAGATGTCATCAGATGCAAAATGACTAGAGAAAATAATGCATTGGGAACATATTGCATTGACACTAAAGCAAAAAGTATTGTTACAACATAAAATTAATAATATTAATAAAAAATGTTTAACAGATTAAAGTTATAATTTATAAATACATTAATGAAATCTAGTATTAATTATCACATGATCATAAATTTTTCTCAATACTTTCTTCATGAAATTAACACTATGACCTTAGGGAGGGGGTGAACTTAATTTATATTTCTATATCAAAATTAAAAATATGTTCATTGCTCATTCATTGTTCGTTGCTTTTGTTTAATTACTTAAATTTTAGCAATTTATGCAGTTAAAAAGATGAAAAAATTCAAATTACAAATATATTATTACATTATGAAAACATACTTTTATCTATTCTTTGATTTTCATTCAACATGAAAAGATGAAACTTTTGTAAAGAAAAGGCAAACATATTAATATAAAGGATAATAAGAACAGTATGAATAACAAACACAATTTAAATTTTTTAATTCTATACTAACATTAAAATATGTTGTAAATTTTAACATCCAAATATCAATAAATTACATGAAAATTTATATAAAATATTCCCTGAAAAAATTAGTCATCTTTTTTTCTTCATTGTTTCTGCAAATATATGAGAAATATCTCTGGAGGAAGTAACAGTTGCAAAGCAATTTCTCTGCCTAGAATCAGCAATCAATTCTTTCCAATACTTAAAATGTTCCACAGTGCTAGCATGTACACATATGATAAGACATTGACGAGCCCTTGTTAAGGCTACATTTAATCTTTTTGGATCAGATAAAAATCCAATATTTCCAGTTAAGCTATTAGCACGAACACAAGACACCACAATAACATCTTTTTCTCGCCCTTGGAAGCTATCCACAGTATTTATTTCTATATTTCTAAACCTATGATTCTGAAATAAAGCATCTCGATATAACTTTACTTGTGCTTGATATGGTGTAATAATACCAATAGATACTAACGAGTCCAAATTAATGATTTCAGAGCAAATATTAGCTATAGATCTAGCTTCATTGGAATTTGTTTTAGATGACAAATGGTTAGATTCTTGGCTATCTAATATATCATAAATAATGTATGGCAAAATAGGAAATGATTGGTATCTTAAGTCATTATCTGGAACAGTAATTAATTTACCATCATAAAAAAACGGGATGGAAAACTGCATATTTCTGAATGCATTCGGAACTGCTCTTGAAGCATAAGCATTGGATGTGGTTTTGTAGATTGATTAAAATACAAATAAAACCGCTCAAACATTGAGCGATCAAAATGATTATCAAGAGCCATTTGAGAAGCAATTGTTGCTGGCAATTGTTTATGATCTCCAACTAAAATTAGTTTATTCATACCAAACATTAAGGGTTGAAGAATTTCAACCTCTGTACATTGAGTTGCTTCATCAACAATGCAACATGAAAAATCAGCTCTTGATTTAAACACTGATAAAAGAATAGATTGGGAACAACTTCCAAGAGTAGAAAGGACAATATCTGTTTCTTTCAAAATATTCACTTTAATATCTCTCATAGCATTATAATTGGGCTTTTTAGGTAACAATTTCTCTTTCAGTATCCGGCACTGATTCATCAATGCCTCTATGTTTTTCTTTTTGTTGTAACTTGGTAATTTCTTACATTCCTCCTCTAACTTTTTAATTTCCTTTTCTTTTTTTTCCAATTCTTGACTTTTGAATTTTATAGCTTCTCTTGTTGTTTCATTATATATTTTTTCTGCCTTTTCATCTAAAGAATATAGTTTCATTCTTGTACTCATATTCTTATCTAAGCCTATTCGTACAAATTTAATTTTGCAATTTTTCCAACTAGATCGTTCATTTAGATCAATAAGACGACATCCAATTTCATCAATTGCAGCATTGGAGGGAGCAGTTACCAAAATTTTTTTCTATTATTACAGAAAATTAGACTCTCAAGAAGACCAATAATGGTGTGAGTTTTGCCTGTACCAGGTGGTCCTTGAAGTAAAATAATTTTAGATCTGTCTACAGATTTTTGCAGTTCAGTTGTAACTCCCTCAATCACTCTCTTTTGAGATTTGGTATATTCTCTGCATGCTGAAACTTTTGGATAAGATACAACAAAAATTTTTCTATCAGGATTAAGTACATATTTACATAAAGGCGAACGTGTGAAATTAGCAAGGGCATCAACTTGACGTAATCTATTCTTGATATTAAGTACTACATTTCCCTTCATAATATTTTCAAGAACTGGCTTTAACTGTCTAAATTTTGTTAATACCGAAAATTTCCATAACATAGCTCCAGTAGTCCAAAATTGTTGTGCACGACTCCAGGCAGATTTACTGTCTACTTTAAACTCTCCTACAATTTGATGCTTACATACATATCCGAAAATAGGACGTAATTGCATTTTTCCTTCTTTAGTTTTAAGATCTATTACTACTAATGTGCCTTCACTTGGTGAAGTAGAATTTTTATTTATAACAGATTCACAATCATATTTCATCATACCAGAATAATTTTCATATGAATGAATAATAAAATAAAATTTATTAAGAACTTTCTGTTCTAAAATAGGTAAAGTTAACTTGTATATTTCCTCCCAAACTTCAAGCATAAGCATAGGATAGAAGTATGATTTATATGATGAAAAGGAGTCAAATGAAAGTGGTAAACTACAAGCACCATAACTAACTTCAACAGGAGGCTGCTTCTGTTTTTTCTGCTCTTTTACCCAACTAACTGCCCATTTAACTATTCTTTCAATCGTTTTGTTAAAACTTATTTCTAGATTTGAATAGGATTCTGGATTTTGAGAATTAGAAGCATTAGATCTACTAGTGCTTGCTACAACAGCAATAGGTTTATTTAAACTTCTTAGATTATCTTTAGTGTAAGGCTGTATTTCATTGTTATGGACTTCAATATTTCTGTTAAAATTCACATTTTGTGTTTTATAAGAAAAATTTGAATTACTTGGAAAAAATTGAGGTGCAATATTAAACTGAGATGTGAAATGAGACTCTGGAACATTTTGATAATAAGTAGGTTGATAGGAATTATAGTGTTTTGAATTTAATCTTGGATCGGAAGGAATACTATGTTGAGTTGGCTTTGTATTACTGTTCTGAGTAGTAGGAAGAATATTATAAGAATTAGATGGTAGTTTTGAAGAATACTTATTTTGACTCACAGTATGAGAATTTGTTCCACTGGCAGAAGGTATAGGTTTATTATTTAGACGTGGATCAGACTGTGAATGCGATTGAATTCTAGCTTTTGATGATTTTATACCTGGATTATCATTTTTAACAAAATTTGAACTAGATTTTATATTAGATAATGTAGTATGAGAAGATTTCTTAATTTCATTACATTTAACTAGGTTAGATACGGTATTTTCCTTAGTTTCAATACTTTTCTTTTTGGGTTTCATACTGTTATCTTTTGATAACTCAGAAGTAAAAAACAATGAACGAGACCCATAATTTTCTGGCCTTTTCTTGACAGGGGCAGGTTTTTTAGATTTTTCATCATTTGCTCTATTATTAATTTTAGATATCTTTTTTGATTCAATTGCTTTTAATTTTTCTCTCATTGCTTGATACTTTTCTGGTGTCTTAATTGTATGCTCTTTTAAAGATGTTAGTAACTTTTTTTATTTTCAAGTTTTTTACGAACTGGTTTTGATGCAATATTACTTTCAATATTTTTTGTAATATTAAGAGGTTCAGTAGGTTCACTTACAGGAATCTGTTCAACAAATCCTTCTTCTCTCCCTCGTATTCTGCGAGGACGCTGTTGCATAGGCTTGGCATCGGTTAAAATAGTTTTCCCAGCTGTATTAGTTTTTTTACCTTTGGTTGCCATTTGATTTGCATGGAATATTGCATCTAAGTGTGACATACGAGGAGTATTTATGGAAATCTCATTACTTTTTTTAATATTTTTTCTCTTGATGGTACCATTATAATAGAATGTAAGCTAATATTTGAGTCATCACTTTCATTAATATCCGGAGAAGGCACTTTACCATTATTTTTAGAATAATTATTATCTTCTTCCATATTTTCAAGTGGTAAGTCATTGTTTTCATAATTTGCTTTAAAAAGACCACTATTAGACATATTATTTGCACCCATAGATTCAGGGTGCAGAAATTTCTTAATATTTTCAATAGATTCAACAGCAGTATCAGAAAAATGACTACATAAACTTTCAAAATTTTCCTGCTCCACTTGCGATGAGTAATCAGGTAAATCATCAAGTAAATCTAATTCATTCTCATAATCATCTGAAGGTTCTTGTTTTATTGGTTGAGAACTAAAATCTAAATATGAATCCTCATCATCATCTGATATTAATATAACTTCTTCAACTTGAGAATAACCTATATTTTCATCTTCTTCATTTAAATCCATATTAGTTTCATATTTTCTTAGTAGCATTGGTTTAACAATTGCTGTATTATAAATATTACATGATGATTCGCCTTTTAAAATAGATGGGACGGGAAAATTTTCTCTATCTGTACCTGTATTTTGAGATGAACCATCAGTAATTTTTAAATATTTTTCTGAGTCACTAGAATAATTATTAATTGATGATTCTGAATTTGGATTTTCTTTCTCATTTAAGTTTGTTCTAAATGCTTCTGAGAATGTTCTCTTGTAAGTTTTATTTATACATTTCACATCAGATGGCCATTTAAAATATTTAGAATCACATCTTATTAAAGGTACACTACAATTTTTAAGTAATATTTTTGAAGATTTTTTATTACTGGATCGCTTTGCTTTATTCTTTACATGTGATGCACAACCTTTTTGAACTTTATCATTTAATATATTTACTGTGTTTATATCAGTAACATAGGGAACTGATGTCTGAATTCCTGATTTTGAAGAAAGCATTTTAGATGAAAATGAATGATTTTTCAAATCTTTTACAGAACTTTTATTTGATTCTAAAGTATCCACAGTAGATTCTGAGAATGAAGTTATTTTTCTTTTTTTATTTGTTGAAGTACTTGAGAGATTATCTGTAGGCTTTATAATTATTTCAGATGATACAGAATGATTTAAAGAGTTCTTATTTGATTCCAGAACAATTTTTGAACTAGATGATATTGCTTTCTTTTTAGAATTACTCATTGAAATTTCAGAGATATTATCTGTAACTTTTGAAAATGATGCAGTTGTTGAGGAATGGCTATTTGAAGTTACTTGAGCACTTACCTTTGAATTTGAATCAATAGTTTCAGCAGATACTTTTACATCAAATTTAGATTTCGAAACAGTAAGAGCATCATTTAATGCTTCTGAAGGCATTTGAGGTGATATGCAAGCATTCGCAGATGTAGAATTCAATTCCAAGTGATTAGATTCAGAAATAAGAGATTCTTTAATTTCTGTTTTACTTGTTAAAGATTTGGATACACTATTTATATGCTCTGAAAGTATCCCAGACGATGAAGAATGATTTTCTGGGATTGTTTTAACATTTCTATTTGATTCCTCAGGATGAGCATCATTTGTAAAGTACGAGCCTTTTATATTAATTTTACTTGTTAAGGGATTAGGTATATTGCCAGTTGTATCATCATCACTTAAGTCTATAACTTCAATTTTTTCTTTTTTATTGGCTTGAGATTCATGCAAAAAGTACACTTAAATCCAGTAGCTTCAAAGCTATTTACTCCAAAAATATTACATCGCCATTACTTAATCTAAACTTTTCATTTGTATTGATTCGAGCTCCGTTTACAAAAACACCATTTAAACTTTTAAGATCCGTCACAAACCAGTCATTGTTTATTCTTTCAAACATAGCATGCTTTCGTGAAAGTTGTGTATATCTATGAAGTTCAGCAAATGATCCACGACCAATTTCCTTCTTGTCTTCATTTAGAATAATAATCAGTGGACTGGGATTTCCAGGTTCAATTTGTTTTAAGCAATACTCCATGATTTCAGAAATACATCACTCAGCAGAATCAAAATACCAATCGGACATATTGAATCAAATTATCGCATTGATATCAAAATATCAATTGGAAGAATTCACTGACGTCACGATCAAGCTAGCAACAGTTACTAGGTTATCTTTGGGTTGAGATGGGCTATGGCGACACCCCTTAGAATACAAGAGCCGGAGCACGTGAACTGTGACGTCACGAAGGGAAAACCTATTTCACCACCAACGACCAATATAATTGTACAATAACCAATACAATAAATATTGGTCTGTGTTCACCACACTGGTATTAGGGGTTTTTACATTTTCAACGTAAAATGTGTGAACAACGTGGTGGCGTTTTTATGATTTTTAAATATTTTCTTTTTTAGCTTATGTGATTTTTATATTGATTCCTGCAGAATGTTTTCCTCTTGGATATTATATTTTCATAAAAAACTGCTGAATAATGCCATCTAGGTACTATGTTTCTTATTACAACGGAAATTATGGCAGTAGTAATATAAAGCCCCTATTACATTAGAATTGCCCAGATTTCAGTTTGAGCAACTCCCATAGACTTAACATTACGTGACGTCACAGCTTAAAATTTGAGCAACTCGTTCTTTTCGTCCAATGAATGCTTGAGATTTCTTTCAGGTTTGCTGTAAGAAAATAACAGCTTTACTAGATTTAATAATAGATCCCCTTTTTGGCTAACGTTTTTAAGGTTGCCATATTTTACTCAGAGGGTGTCCACATTTCATAATGAATTCTTATTTGGGAATTTAATTTGTAGCCAAATTTTATTTACTATACTCCATCTTGCTTCGTGTGAACCTTTACTTTTAAGATGGGGAAAGATAATCTCTGCCGACGTGAAAATCAATGCTAATACATAAGTAACACATTTTTGTGTGTATAATTTATTCTTAAATAAAAAGACTAAGAATTTGAAAAAAAAATAATTTCAGATTGAAGCTTCAATTTAAACATGAAATTCTTCAAACACCACACAAAATTGTATATATTGTATTGTAAGACTTTCCTATATACAAAAATAATTTCTTAACAACAATGTTTATAAAAAATTAATGATTAACTATTGTTATATTAAAAAAAGAAACTCAAATTACTATTTTAAAAAGTTGAGGAAATGCACAAAAATTATATAGTTTTTAAAAAAATATATATTAGTTATGAAATTTAATTTATAATTTATTTTTAAAATGAAAAAATCAATTATTTCTCTTTTTTATTAAAGTAAATACTGTGGCATATTAAAATAAGATGCATTTTTAAACTAATTATTTATTACATTTAAACAAACACACCACATAAAAGCAGAGATTCTTTATACTATTTTTATTTACATGCAGTTTCTTAAACTATAATCTGCAGTAAAATGACAAGTATATTTTGAATGAATATATATATATTTTTAAGTTTTGTGGGAAAAATGAAGAAAAGAAATAATTGATAGCATTTTGTGATGATATTATATGAATATTTGTTTCATATTACATTTTGAAATTGAAACAAAATGTTATGAAATTTGTATGAAACTAAAAGAATGAAGTGCTATTTAGCCTCATAGCTGATAATCTTGCAATTGAAGGTCATGGTGAGGCATTTGAATATCTACAGTGAATTTTCTTTTAGGAAGAGTTCACATAAGTTATGGGTCATATTCATTTATTGTACTTGTTATTGCTCATTGTAAAACTCTCAACCACTAGACGTGTATGGAGAAAGCTCATCTATATGACACTCATCTCTAATTGTTCAGTAGTGACTGCAATTAGTCTTTATTGTTCATTTCAATGATTAGTTAATTGCTTTACAATGATAGTCAAAATACTCTGTATACTGACCATGATGTGAATTAAATTATTTTGCAAATATAACAATCATCTAAATTTTTTATACTTTCACATTATTTGTATTTACATCGCAAATAGGAACAAATACAAGATTTCTAATTTACAAATATTGTATTTAATTTCATTATTAAAATTGTAACTTTTTAACACATGAAACTATAACGCAGCCCTTTTTAAATTTGATTTTTAACTAGTTTTACTGTAATCTATAATATATGTTAAAAATGCTTCATCATAAAAACAATTGAAAAAGGCTTGAAATTATTAGAAAATTATATTAATTTATATCAATTTAATACACAATATATACAGGAATAAAATTTTAATGTTTATTTAAATAGAAATTTTTGCTTACATTAAAATCATTTCACTATTTTATTTGTACACTCCAGTATTTTCATCATTATAGGAATTTATTTTTAAGTCTAATTTACATACTGTCAAAAGTAAATGGAGTTAGTTGTAAGATTGCAATATATTTTGGATGAGTAAATGAACATTATGTAAGTGTGTTCCAGGGAAAAAATGTATAAAAGAATTTAATTATATGAAGAATAATAATGAAATCTTATAAATATGTATTTGTAAATAATAAACCAAAATGCTTTTGCCTTCAACATTTAATTATAATGCATTAACTTGCTAAAAAGAAAAACAGGAAATTAATATAATGAAAAAATAAAAGTAAAATTAACACTAAATATTTTTATATGGCATACTTATTTCGACTGAAGTTTCAGTTTAAATATGCAAATGTAAGTTCAACACAAACTGTAAACATTGTAAAATGACAAAATAGTCTCATGTAATGAATAACTAACAAAACTTTAAATGAAATTAATGTTTGAGAAAACTCAGTAAATTTAATAAATATTGAAATTGGAACACTTCTCATCTACTTTGCTGAAGAAATTAAAAACAATTTTAATTATCTGAGTTTTTAACTATCTATTAAATTTATTAAGTGTTTCATCTATAATATTGAAAAAGTATAGAATAAAGACAAATTTTTTTTTAATCTTCATCAAATGAGTTTATTAAGTTAATTATTTCTAACTGAAGAGCATTCCCTTTTTGTTTGTTTTTAATACCGGCAATTCTGCTTGATTGAAATGAAATACAATAATTAAAACCAATCACTTATTTCCAATGTGTTTAAATTTTCAAGGAATGAAGAACTTTAAAAAATGGATTTTTTTCTAGTACAAGAAAGAATTTTCAACTAACGAAGTCATCAATGGTAAGTCTTATATATTAAATTTATATTCTTATTTAGAATGCACGAGTTTACTCGTACTATATTAGAAATAACTGAATGTTAAGATTAAGTGTTTCACGAATATTCTAAAGTTTAATAGAAATAAATATTGGGTTGTTTGGAAAGTAATTTCGTTTTTCTTTCCGTCAGAGGACTCAACTGTATATTTTTGCAGCCAACTCCATACTTAAGCCGTATATTGTTGCCACTGTCATTATATTATCAACTTCCTGTTAGTGTTTCATGTGCTTGTATTTCTATTAATTATAATTTTGGGTTTGGCAACTTCTTCATTCTGCTTACTATATCAGTTTCGATTACGGATTTAAAAATATGTTACGTTTTCTGGCTATGTCTGCCGTTTTAAATATTTCTTGTAAATAGTTATTTGTGCTTGTGCAGTGAAATTCAATGTTGTGCTTCAAATAAAGGATTAAAACTTTAAAAAGTGTTACGATTTGTGACATCTGGCGTCCGTGGACACGACTGCTCCTAGAGATTTAAACGGAAATCTATAAATAACGTACGAAATTATTTTATAGATTTGATTGCTTTCTGTAAGTATTTTAATTATGGAAGCATTGAAACTGAAATGAAAAGCTTTACGCACAACATTTACAATCACTGCAAAGACTATTGATGAGGAAATTACGAAATCGAAAGTAGATGTTATTAAACTTCGTGAATTAAGTACGCAACTGACTGATAAATTTCAACGCTTAGATACGACACGGGGATCTATTTCTGATCTGTTGCTTAATGAAAACAAAGAAGATATGTATTCTAAAAATTTTAGTGAGGCCGAAATTTATAAAGATCGGTATTTATCTTTGAGATCGAAGATTGAAAACTTCGAAAACGATACTGATTCACAATTGGTTAAATCATCTTGTGATCGAAAATATTGCTTGCCTAAGTTAGAATTAAAAAAATTTGATGGCGATATAAAATCTTTCTTGGGATTCTGGAATCAGTTTTCTAGAATTCACGAAGATGAAGACATGCCACCTGAAGACAAATTCCAATATTTGATCTCGGCGATTGTTCCTGGAACTAAGGCTGACACTTTAATAGGGAGTTTCCCACCTACGGCTGAAAATTATCCTGAAGCAATTGAGTTACTCAAGGAACGATTCGGCAGAAAAGATCTACTAGTTCAAGTTTACGTTAGAGAATTACTTAAGCTGGTAATGAAAAATGCCGTTAGTGGACGGAAGTGTGTTCATTTAACAACTTTATATGACCAATTAGAGTCGCATCTACGAGCGTTGACACATTGGGTAGATCTAAAGATAAGTTAGCAGATTTTTTATCGCCACTAGTGGAATCTTGCCTTCCTGAGGATGTGTTGAGAGCTTGGGAGAGGCATAGAACATCCAGCATTTTGAATAAAGACGCAGGGCTTCCAGAAAACAGTCAAAGATCTTTGGAAAATCTTATGGCTTTCAGGAAGGAAGTTAATGGGGAAGAAATGATTAATTTGGCAAGATCTGGATTTGGGTGCCAAAGTAAGGTTAAAAAAGAAGTAGTTAATTTAGAAAAGCCTGAAATTCCTTCTGCTTCTGCTCTTATATCTGCTACACAAGGAAAAATTCAATGCGTTTTTTGTAAAAAATTTCACTTAAATCAAAATTGTGGTAAAGCTGGTATGATGACTATAGAGGAAAAGAACTCAAGTGTCTTACGGAAGGGACTTTGTTTTGTTTGCCTAAAACAAGGGCACATGGCTAAAAAATGTCATAGTAATGTACGGTGTGTCATTTGTTCAAAGAGACACTATGCAACCTTATGTCCTGATGTGCCTACCTCTAGAAGTAATGTTCCTCCTAAAAAGGATAAGAGGGAAGAAATTATAACCACACTTTTTACGATTCCTTCCTCTACAAAACCGATCTATTTGAAAACTCTTGTTTTACGATCGAAAAATGGAGGAATAAGTCAGTATGTACGAGCTTTATTGGACGACGGTTCTCATCTTTCTTACATAGAAAATGACTTAGCAAGAGAACTTAGACTTTCACCTACAGGGGAGGAAGTTTTATCCCAATATTTATTTGGAGGAGGACGAACTCCTGAAGCTAATCATTATCGCTATTTAATCAACCTTGAGAGAATCGATAAAGATTTTCTTGCCAAGTGTCAGTGCTTGATCAGCCAAAAAGTTGCACAATGATGCCAAGAGTACGTGATAAGCATTTGCTAGCTGAACTTGAAAATCATGGCATTGTCTTAACTGATATTGGAGAAGAAGATCCTCCTGTAAGATTGCTGCTTGAGGCTGATGTACTTGGAAGAATACTAACCGGAAGGATCGAAGTGCGAAAATCAGGTATATCTGCTATTCACCTACCTTGGATGGAGTATTCTGGGAAGTGAGAAGAAGACAACTACAGAAAACATGGTAACCTTTTGTTTACAAAATTTTGAAATACTAAGATTTGGGAATTAGAAAATTTAGGTATTGTCGAACCCACAGAACATAAAGCTGTGAAGTTGTTGGAAGAGACTTTAGTCCATTTTCATAAAACAGTTAAGAGAAAGGATCACAGATACGAAGTCGCCTTACCTTGGTTAACTGGCCATCCATCTGTGTATAATATGTATGATGTTGCTGAATCAAGATATACCTGATTACATAGAAAAGGACTTGCTCAGTAACAAAACGTTTACTAAAAGAAAATATTTTCGAGGCTTACCATGATGTTTTGAGACAATGGCAAAGGAATGGCATTATAGAATCTGTACCAGAAAATGAAATTTCGAAACTCGGCCATTACCTTCCCCATAGGCCAGTCATTAAACCATCATGTACTACAACTAAAGTTCGTCCCGTATTTGATGTTTCCTTCAAACGATCAGGTTACGCATCTTTAAATGAATGTTTAAGTGTTGGACTAAGTCTTTCAGAGCAGATTTACCCCCTCCTTTTAAGGTTTCGTACTGGAGCAATAGGAGTTATAGCTGATATAAAACAAGCTTTCTTACAGTTGAGTGTCCGACCTGAGGATCGTGATTATTTGAGATTCTTGTGGTGGAATATTGAGGATAGATCAAAATTACAGTTCTTCAGACATTGTAGAGATGTCTTCGGACTAACTTCGAGTCCATTTCTCTTGAATGCCAGCATTCGTCACCATCTTAGTTCTCCTGAGTACCAACTTGAATCTCTTCAGACAGCTATGGAGAAACTTAATCATGGTTACTATGTTGACAATTTAACAATCAGTGTTGAAAGCCAAGAAGAATTAGAACAATTCAAGAAACAAGCTATGGAAATAATGAATGCAGCATCTTTTGAATTAAGATGTTGGGCTCACAGTGGAATTGAAGATCAGGAAAGTCAAAGCATTCTTGGCATTAAGTGGAATACAGAAACTGATGAGCTATATTGCATTAATCATCAAATTGACACTGGATGCAATGAAATTGTTTCAAAGAGAAAACTTCTTTCTATAGTTAATAGCATTTATGATCCTATTGGTTTCACTTCACTTGCGACACTCTTACCAAAACTTCTACTTCAAAAAGCCTGGTGCAATAAGTTAGATTGGGACGATGAATTACCATCAGATATGCTAATAAGCTATCGGCGTTGGGCTAGACATTTAGATCTCATTGATGAATGTAGAATTCCTCGTAGAATACTGATTGGAAGTGTAGAAAATGCTACCATGCACATATTTACAGATGCTTCGGCATATGGGTATGCTTGATGTGCTTTCCTGTGATGCGAATTGGACCACGAAGTGAGAGTCTCGTTAGTTTCAGCAAAACTAGAGTAGTTCCCGTTAAGAGGCCTACGCCAATTCCACGTCTGGAGCTTTTAGGAGCTAGAATTACATCGAAAATATTAGAAGCTTTGAACTTGCCTTTGAAGACCTATTTTTGGACCGATTCAATGATAGTCTTATCATGGATTAATGATTCAGAACCCTGGAATACATTTGCGGGTAACAGGATTAAAGAAATACGAAAACTGACAAATGTAGAAGATTGACGACTTGTCCCTGGAGATATAAATCCAGCAGATTTACCTTCACGCTCATGTAATTGGTCTGAATTTTTACAGAGTCGATGGTGGGAGGGTCCAAAATGGCTCTATGAAAGCCCAGACGCTTGGCCATACAAAGAGATAATCTTACCTGAAGAGGCAATGGTAGAACGTCGAAAGACAGTTGTCGTGAACCTGAACGTAGAACCCAAAGAAAATTTTGGAGAAAGATTTTTATACTTTTCCAGTTATCCCAGGATCATTCGCGTGACTGCTTGCATATTAAGATTTTGCCAGAATATCAGAGTAAATTCTTACAAGTTGACAAAGGAACTGCCGTACGAAGAAATTGAAAGAGCCGAAGAAGCTCTGATACGAATAATCCAATCAGAATGGCCATCAGATAAACGGGAAAGGTATACCCAAACAATTCAGTTTTACGAAGAAAATAACGTATTGAAGGTTCGATCAAGACTAATTCTTGGACAAGATACAGAGGACTTTGTTAGACCCATTGTTCTACCAGATCATCCAATTGTGAGGAGACTCATTGATTATACTCATAAAGAACTTTATCATGCTGGAATACAAATTACCTTGTCTCATCTACGTGAACGATTTTGGATTCCTTGGGGACCGAAGGATTGTTAAAGAAGTATTGCAAAGGTGTGTAATATGTAAGAAGCATACATCAAAGCCTGTAGTACCAATTGTTCCTGCTCCACTTCCTGTTGATAGAATCAATCGCGTTGCTGCGTTTGAAGTGACCGGAGCTGATCTAGTAGGCCCTATTTTCTTGAAAAGAGGTGTGAAAGCTTGGATCGTGATTTTTACATGTGCAGTATACCGTGCTATACACTTAGAATTAGTGACCTCTTTATCTACTGAAGCATTTATGCGGCGATTTTTTCCTAGAAGAGGAAGTAGTTCTGTTATGTACTCAGATAACGGAACTAATTTTTTGGGAACTTCCAGAGCTCTCAACACCCTAAAATGGGAAGAAATTATTGCTGAATGTGCTATTTGAAAGATCAAATGGCATTTTAATCCACCAGCTGCGCCATGGTATAGAGGTTGGTGGGAGAGAATGATAGGTATTGTTAAACAGCTTTTGAGGAAAGTATTAGGACGGGCTTGTGTAACGTACGAAGTAATGGTTACCTTGCTTTGCGAATGTGAAAGTATAGTCAATGGACGTCCACTTACATACCTTTATGATGATCCAAATGAGTTGAGGGCTATCAAATCTTCAGACTTCATACAAGATATAAAGGGAAATGAAAGTGTCGACTTGGACATTGTAGACGCAAAACATCTGCGTAAACGCATTCGTTACTTACAAATCTTACGCTGTCAATTACGCCAACGATTCCAAAAGGAGTATTTGGCAGAACTTATAAGAAATAAAAGGTTACCATCGAAATGACATAACCTGTCCCCTGGAGATGTGGTTCGCATTGGTTCAGACAATGCGAAATGTTTAAACTGGCCTTTGGGACGTGTTATTGAGCTGTTTAAAGGTAAAGATAACATCGAGCGAGTCGCTAAATTACGTACAGCCAGTGGAGAAATCATTCGACCGATACAAAGAGTCTATCCCTTTAAAATGAGCCTGACTGAAATATCAGAAGTGCTACCTGAAAATATAAAAAATGACTCTTATATTATTGGTGATAACAACCGCGGGTCCACTAATTCGAATAAGACGACTTCACAAGCTGATGAGCATCGGGAAGAGCAATCACAGACTATTAAGAAAACCCGCTTTGGTCGAAGAGTTGTTCCTGTGAAACGATTGCACTTGTGAACTATTCTAATGACTAATTTTCTGTGTGTTAAGAATAACATTTTCTTTTTGTTATTATTATTTTTTTTGTAAGTGACGTTTTGTATTGCATTGTGAATTTTTATACGCAATACAAAAGGTGGGAGAATGTTGCCACTGTCATTATATTATCAACTTCCTGTTAGTGTTTCATGTGCTTGTATTTCTATTAATTATAATTTTGGGTTTGGCAACTTCTTCATTCTGTTTACTATTTCAGTTTCGATTACGGATTTAAAAATATGTTACGTTTTCTGGTTATGTCTGCCGTTCTAAATATTTCTTGTAAATAGTTATTTGTGCTTGTGCAGTGAAATTCAATGTTGTGCTTCAAATAAAGGATTAAAACTTTAAAAAGTATTACGATTTGTAACAATTATAATATGCTTTGAGAGCTCATACAGCAAGGCTTGTGTGTGAAAAATTTCAATTAATTATACGCAGTAGTTTTTGGTTGGTTCCCTTTTAAATATGGAGCATGATAAGCATTATTTTCAACATATCTTACTGTTTTACTACAGAAAAAGAAAAAATGCTGTTCAAGCCAGAAAGAAATTGACCGATGTGTATGGAGAAGGTGTTGTTACATTTCGTTTTTAATTTGAATAATTCTGAATTCGATCTCTCGATCTGGTAAAAAATGGAATTCTTTTCAACATAACATAGGAAAATTATGAGCCGAAATATCTACGCGACATATAAATTGAAGACCGAAATTATCAATAATGACTTTGGAAAAAAAAAAGATCATATATTTATTCCATATCGAAATTGAAACATTACTCGGTGAGTGCCGGATGCATTCTGAAGAAAAAAATGGTTTATGTTACTCATTAAAGCGAGCAGTCACATGACCCGGAGCAGGAGCAAACTTTGATGTGGTGACGTCACTCGCTTCTTTACTGGTTATTGGTTGTTATATATCCTCCCACCTTTTGTTTCGGGAGAAAACAAAACCTAAATGAAAAAGAAAAAAGATAGTTACAATTATAAGATTACAGATTTAGTTTTTTAGGAATTTTCACTAATCGTCCAGTTCTGGTTGTTTTGGGTAAGTCCTTATCATCACTGAGCAAAATTGTTCTTAACGAATCACTGGAAATGTCATTTTCTGATACCGGTGACAAATCATTTCCTTCAGCATCTGCAAAAGAATCTCTTCTCACCTTAGATGTAGTTGGGACATCATCTTTAGCAGTAGTTGCTGAAATCTTTTGGAGAAAATCCTCTGTATAGGTCGCACTAAAACACCGGATGGTGTTTTCAATTTCACAGTTCTGACGATATCATCTTTGTCAGGAATCAACTGTATGACTTTAGCAAGAGGCCAGTTCAAACGTTTTTTATTGTCATCTCTGATTAACACGATTTCTCCAACTTGTATTTTTGGAGTCGAACATCTTCTGTTTAGACGCTGTATAAGTTGACCAAGGTATTCCTTTCGAAAGCGCAGTTTTAACTGTTCAGTTACTTTAGCTCGATGTTTAATTCTGATTCGAAAATGCTTGGCTTCAACTTCATCAATATCTATTGTTGCACTGCTTAGCTTAGGATCGTTTAACATGAACATGGCTGGTGTTATAGGCTTTAGATCTTCAACATCCTCTGAAAGATATGTGAGTGGATGTGCATTTATAACAGATTCACAATCTGAGAGTACTGTAATTAATTCTTCATATGTAAGTACAGCCTTTCCGAGGGTTAAGAACTTTTCCACTCTAATCAGTCTTTCCCAAAAACAATCCCATCCAACTTGCGGTCGGAGTGTTGAATTTCCAAGAAATACGTTGGAGGGCTGTTTCTCGAATGATTTTTTCCCAATTCAACGGTCGAAAATCTTCATTAGCTCCATGGAAATTTGTGCCGTTGTCGGAGGAAATGGCACGTGGTCTTTCTCTTCTGGCAATAAATCTTCGTAAAGACATTAAAAAGGCTTCTGTGGACAATGAGGAAACCAACTCAAGATGTACCGCTCTATATATGGCACAGGTGAATAATACTACCCATACAGGTGAATAATACTACCATCTCTATGTTTAATGTAAAGGGGGCCAGCAAGATCAAGTCCAATTCGAATACAGAAGCATCTTTCACTCTGTCAGCTGGTAGAGTAACTGGATCACTAACAAAAGGCTTAGATTTGAAGCGTCGGCAAGGAATACATTTTTTCACTACTCCCCTTACTGTTTTTCTCCCTTTAACTATCCAGTAATTTGAACGTAATAAATTTAATAAAATCTGGGTACCTGCTTGACAGTGATTAATATGATATTGTTCTATCAATCTTTGAGTAAAAATGCTTTTATCAGGGAGTAAAATAGGGAATAGTAATGAAGGTTCGTCAATTCGTTCTGTTATTCGAGTTTTAATTTGAAGTATACCTTCGTCATCTTTAACTGCATTAAGATTTTTTAAATTATTTGGAAGAGGGAAAAAATGTCTCTGTACAAGACGAATGAATACTTTTTCTGCCGATACTATTTCTTCGTGCGAAAGGTTTCCGTAATTCCTTTCACAACTTCTTTTTCGTATATTGCTGATAAAACATAGCATCCAACCAGTCATTCGTAGAATAGAATTGAAACTAGAAAATCTGAGGGCATACCAATCTGGTTCTGCATCACTAAGATTAATGTTACAAAGTTTAATGATTCTTTTTTCCACTTCGCTTTTGGTTGGTTCGTACACTAATTTATTCTCAGGCCAATTTTCTGGTAGTTCTTTGAGCCACTCGGGATCCTCCCACCAACGGGAGTCCAAAAACTGACGAATAGAGCAGCCTCGCGATAGAATATCGGCGGGATTAGAAACTCTAGGGATATGTCTCCATTCGGCATTAGGTGCCAATTGGTTAATTTCTTTAGTGGGTAAAGGAGAGTCCCAGGACAGTTTTTAATTTCCACATGTCTTGCAATTTAATTTTCATGGGCAAATGGCCGCTGACAATAAACCAATGGGATCAAAAATCTTCTGAATCGTAGCCAAAATTACTCTCTTAGTTATTTTCCCACCTATTTCTAAAACAAAAGGATCAACCTTTATATCACAGTTGCATTTCAAAGCATCACGGTCCAAATTCCATAAAATTCCCAAAACATTAGTGGTACCAGAACTTTTCGTAATGAATTTACACTTGACATTGCTTCTATAGTGAAAGTACTTCTATAGTACTTCTATAAATAAAATTCTCTTGTTCTTTGATGTTGAAAACACCAGAAAGGTAACTGTCTGTGTAAAATGATTTTCTTAATTTTTCAATTATTTCGTTGTTTTCTACAAAAATGCTGTTAAGCAAATGGGATATGGATGCTGCTAAAAGAAAAGGGCTGGAAGTAACCCCAAAAACTACTCTACAATGTCTATAAATGACCATTTCATCTTCGCACGGATAAAAGAAGCGTAAAAAGTCTGTGTACCTTGGAGCAATAGACAACTGCAAAAAAGCCTTATCGATATCTGCAGACAGGCCAATGGGATATGAACGAAATTGGTCAATCAGTTCTGGGATTAATTCAATGAGATTTGGCCCTTTATATAAAAATTCATTCAAGGACGGCTTGCCACTAGAGGCATCAAAGACCGGTCTTAATTTTGTAGTAGTGCTTTCGGTTTTCACTATAGACCTATGGGGTAAATAATGACATTGTCGCTTATAATTTCATTTTGGGGTACCCTTTCAATTATATCAAGACTCCCCCATTCCTTAAACACCATTTCGTAATCCTTAATTAATTTTTTATCTTTTGATCGTTTACACAATTTTTGGTGTCTATTCCAAGTTAGTTCCTTGTTATCGGGCAAACTTGAAGTATCTGTTTTAAAAGGCAAACCTAACTGGTATCTCCCAGAAGGAAGGATTTCCAAACCCTCATGAAAATCTTTTAATAACTCAGAATGTACAATATTTATATTACGGTTTTCAGAAGGATCTAATATACCAAGATTTCCTAGATTCCAAAATTCACTAACAGATAAATTATTAGCATGCAAAGATAAAGCACATAAAACAGAATCATTATTTACATCATAATTATCATTTAATTTCTGCTTTCCAACTACAGTATACCCCAGTCGGGTTTCAATAGCAACTAGACTTGATTCTAACTTCATAGAATGACCAGTTAACAACATTCCTGCCTCATCGGATCCAATCAAAAGATTTACATAATAATTAGGGATTTCGAAATCACTCAATATAATTCCCTTTTCTTTCAGTTCATGAACAGTCATCATATCTCAGTCAGTTTAGGAATAAAACCACAAATTTTGTTTTCAGATAAAACCTCAAAACAAGAAAAGTAATTTTTCATACTAGCAATTTTCACATCGTATACTTCATTAGAACAAGGATTCGTTTCTTGACCACCAAAAAGTCCATGTAATAAAACCTTTTGGGTTTTAACTTTAATTGTTTAACTATTCCTGAACTGAGGTAAGAACGTTGGGATCCTGTGTCCAAGACTGCTCTTACTAAACACTGTTTCTTTTGATTCATAACTTTAACAACAAGAGTCATTAAATAAACATTTTCTACTCTAGAGTTATTTGACAATAGATTTGTAGATATAGTTTCGTTTTTATTGGCAGGACTGTTCCCTTTATCTGAATAACACATAAGAGTACAGTGATTTTTATTACAATGGAAACACTTCACTTTAGCCCTGCAATTTTTAGAGGTATGTCCTGTTCTCAAACAAGAGTAACAGGCCCCTTTCTGACTGAGAATTTTTCTCTTTTCATCTAAATGCATTTTTCTAGCAGAAAAATAATCTTTGCTAGGGTGTTTCTATTATTGCAAACAAGACAATCAAAATTCTTCTTACCTTGATTTTCTATTTTGGATGTACTTAGAAGGGCGGCAGCCGTAGTAATATTCCCTTCACTGGATTCTTTGTGTTTGTCGATTCGGGGAGCTCCAAACCCGGTACGAGCGAGCACAAGCATTTCTTGTCCTTGAACTTCTTGTCTCAGAAAAGACATCAAATTTTCTAACGAGCGAACTCCTCCGTCAAGTGTTTGCGGTTTCTTTCCCAAGCTATTACGACACTCTCAGGCAAGCACGATTCCACAAGTTGAGTTAAAAAGTTCCCGTACTTTTCTTGAGTTCTTCCTAGGCTGTCCAGAGCGCGCAGTTTTGATTCCAGTTCATCGTAAAGAACAGCTAAATCCGTTTTAGTTCGGTTTGAGGAGGCATTTAGCATTACCATAGTTAACAAGTCTCTGACGTAAACCTGAACAAGCAGATCACTCCGCCCGAAGCGATCCTGTAACTGTTCTATGACTTTAGGATTGTTATCCGCTGTTGGCGGGAAACTTTCTACTAATCTTGCTGCTTTTGATTCTGGCACTATTGCTTGTAGCTAATACTGGAACTTGTCTACTGGTGGAATTTTCTCATCACATCATCAATTTTGGAGAACTGACTCCAAAAACCAAGCCATTCTCGAGCATTACCGGAAAATCGCTTTAATTCTAACTTCGGGAGCTTGAATTGTTTCTTATTTGAGGTATCTTGAGAGACTTCCGTTTTCATAGTTACTTTACGGCATTTTTCAAAATGTTCAATATATCTATCACGATAATCTTCTGCTGTAATGAAATTTTCTTCATATAACCGTTCCGAATCTTTTGAAATTGAAATTTCGTTCTCTACTTCTTGTTGAGAAACTTCTAATCTTTAAAATTTGTCTTCTAACTGCGCGGATAAAACCGAAATAACATTCTTATCAACTTCTGGTTTCAGCGATTCTTCTTGAATTTTATTCCCGCAGGCTGTAAAGGATGCTCGTAGCCCGTTTCGTTTCTGTTTCAACAAATCTATTTTTCAGTAAAACTTTAATTTCAATCTTCAGGCGCCTCACGTTGGACGCCACTTATGTTACGTTTGTTACGTTTCGTTTTTAATTTGAATAATTCCGAATTCGATTCTCGATCTGGTTAAAAATTGAATTCTTTTCAACGTAACATAGGAAAATTATGAGCCGAAATATCTACGCGATGTTTAAATTGAAGACCGAAATTATCGATAATGACTTTGAAAAAAAAAAAGATCATTTATTTATTCCATATCGAAATTGAAACATTACTCAGCGAGTGCCGGATGCATTCTGAAAAAAAAAAAAAAAAGGTTTAAGTTACACATTAAAGCGAGCAGTCACATGACCCGGAGCCGGAGCAAACTTTGATGTGGTGACGTCACTCGCTTCTTTTCTGGTTATTGGTTGTTACAAGTGTGTTGACAGTACGCCAGTGCCAGAACTGGTTCGCTAAATTTCGATGTCGAAGATGCACCACGTTCGGGAAGGCCGGTTGAAGCTGGTAAAGACGTGATAAAGGCATTAGTTGATGCGAACCGGCGAATAACAACAGTTTATGACCACTTGAAAGGCATGGGATTATCCTCGAAGCTCGATTTATGAGTTCTCCATTTCTCACAGAGAGAAATCTGTGTCGCCTCATTGACGTTTACGATCCGCTTCTCAAACGTCATGAAATTGATCCGTTTTTGAAGCACATCATCACTGGGGATGAAAAATGGGTTGTATACAACAACGTCAAACGCAAGAAGTAATGGAGCAAAAAAGATGAACCGGCTAAAAATATTTTCAAAGCCGATATTCACCAGAAAAAGGTGATGCTATCTGTTTTGTGGGATTTTAAAGGAATCGTTTTTTTCTTGAGCTTTTACCGGATAATACAACGAGTAATTCGGAAGTTTACTATCATTACCTGGACAAACTGAATGATGCACTTCAACAGAAAAGGCCAGAACCAATCAACAGGAAAGGCGTAGTGTTTCACCAAGATAACGCGAGACCTCACACAAGTTTGGTCACTCTCCAAAAGCTTTTACAGCTTGAATGGGATACATTGCCACACCCACCATATTCTTCAGACCCGGCACCATCCGATTATTATTTGTTCCGGTCACTCCAAAATTTTTAGACGATAAAACCTTTACCTCAGATGACGAGGTCAAAAACCACCTCGATCAGTACTTTGCCAGCAAAGACCAAAAATTTTACGAGCGTGGAATTATGCTACTACCAGAAAGATGGCAAAAAGTATTAGACCAGAACGGCCAATATGTAATTTAATAAAGTATTTGTTTACTATACGAAAACTGTCTTTCATTTCCACACACACAAAAAAAAAAAGGAAATTACTTTCTGAACAACCCAATATTATAGGAATTGTAAGGAGAAATGCAAAAAAGCATTTAATAATACATAAATGTATAATCACAAACTATATACGACAAATATGTAAATACATGTGAATATTAATACACATTATTATCAAATTATTATGAAATCAACTATTATTACCATAACACATATTTTTAATGATAAATTTATAGTTGAAATTGCAAAGTTATAATTTTATTTATAGCTCTGTGCTGATTCTCCAATTAAAAAATTATACAAATCTAACCTTAAAAAATTGTTTGGAGGAAATTATTTTGCATAAGAAATAATATGTTTGTAAATTTACCGTATTCGTTCCCTCATATAATGCAATTCAACTTTTTGAATTTACAAACTGAAAATAGGAAACAATTTTGATTTGTACATTTGAAATGCTAACAATTCCATTTAGTCCATAAACATAAGTTTTCTTCATTTACACAATAAAAGAATTTACAAAGATAAAAATTAAATATTATTTGGTTTATGTGGTGAATTAAAGTTTTTTAATTTATAAAAATCACTATAAACATTTTGTTTTTTCCAGAAAATGAAAATATATATAGTGATAAATAAATTTGAATAAATATATTTCTTTCAGTTTTTATGTGTATAGAATTTAATCTTTAACATCTTAATTATAAATAAAGAGAAAAAAATTTATGAAATATAAAAGTATTATTTAGCTTTGTTTGGAAATGAAATCAGTCTTTTTGACTATGTTATTTGCTTTATAAATTTTCTTGGGCAATAAAGATTAATTATTCAATTTACTTCTTGGGCACAATACTCTTGCACAATACTCAACAGGTCTCCTTTTGATGACTCATAACTCACGCGCTCGCCTTGTATTCTAGGGTGTGTTGGCTGTGCCAACACCCCCTAGAATACAAGGAATTCTAGGGGTGTTTGCACAGCCAACACACCCTAGAATATAAGGCCTAAACGCGTGAGTCATGAGTCATCAAAAGAAGACCTGTTGAAATATTCGCCGTCGCTGTTACATTGGCAAAAGATAAACAAAATTTGCATGTGTGAAACCATAAAATGTCTAGTTTTTTTCTTTTAAAAATTAAGTAAAATATCACATTGAATTTAACAAACCAAAGTTTTTTTTTTTTTTTACTTTTAGAAAATATGATTACATCTGTTAAAGTAATAAACTTAAAGAATTAGTTCATTTTTTAAAGGTAGATCAATTTTACTTAATATATATATATATTTAGAAAAATAGTAAAACTTATAAAAAAAGAGTTTAAAGTTGTTAACTTTTTTATTTGTCATTAAAGTAGTTATAAGAAATTCAATATTAGAGTTTTAATATCATAACTGTATCAAACAGCAATTTCCTCGATTATAAAACAAGAAGTACATTACACTAAAATTAAAACGTAAATTTAAGTTTAAAATTTTTATAAATTCAAAAAATATACACATTTTTATAGTGATTATCCATCATAATCCATTAGACACAATTGAAAAACATTCACGATGAATATAAATTTAGTTTTATAAATAGAATTGCATATATATAGGAAATACAATTTTTATATTAATAATTTGCGTTGGAATATGAGTTAACTAAACTTTTTTTCTTATTAATGTATAGGATTTTTAAAACCAAAACATTATAATAATTGTAAGCAATTACAGAAAAAATATTAGAATTAACAATTTTTTTATTTTATCACTTTAAAATTAACAAACTTATTTTATATTTGTTAAAGTAGCATTTAATTAACTTAACGAATTATATCGTTTAAGTAAAGATAGAAGAGTTTTACCGCACTTGGAAGAATTTATGAAAAAATAGTAAGACATTATAAGAGAGATTGCTTATCCTGTAAATTTTTGTTATGAAAATATTTCTATGAAATTTAACATTAGAATATTAATGGCATAACTAAATCAAATTGCATATTCTTGATTTTAAAACAGTAAGTAAATAAAACACACCCTTAGGTAAAAAGCGTTTATTTATAAAATTTGAAAAAATATACAGGCATATATACATACCGATAATTCATTATTATACAACTGGATGCAATTCAAGAATATACATGCAATATATATACTATTCAAGAATATACATATCATGATTTGCTTAAAAGTATATTTTATGTTATAATTACAACAAACAGTAATGAAAAATATAATAAGAATCAATAATAAAAATTCAATTAGACATATTCAATGAAATCTTATTTTTCTAATGTTTTTAATTTACGTAGTGTTGTCATTAAATACATATGTCTCTCTTTCAATATCATCCTCCTTAAAGTACAATTCGCAAACCTGAAACAAAATTTGATGACTGGATTTGATATTTTTTTAACTTAATCATATCAGCAATAAATATGTCTAAATTTTGTTTCAAGTAAATATTAATTTCTTAATCCCATCCTTTCTATACCACAATTTTTCAAGAGCAGGCTAATAAAACAATTGTACGCAAGAAGTAAATTAAATAACTAATTTTTAATTAATCTTAAGATAATTTATAAAGCAAATAACATACTTGAAAATCATTTCATTTCCAAACAAAGCGAAATAATTCTAAGACTTTTTGTATTTTTTTCTTTATTTAAAATTAAGATGTTAAAGATTAAAACCTATACATGTAAAAACAGAAAGAAATATATTTATTTAAATATATATATATATATATATATATATATATATATATATATATATATATATATATATATATATATATATATATATATATATATATATATTATTTTCTGGAAAAATCAAAATGGTATGGTGATTTATAAATTGAAAAATTTAAATTCATCACATAAACTAATTAATATTTAATTTATATCTTTGTAAATTCTTTTATTATATAAATGAAGAATACTTCTGTTTTTAAACTAAATAGAATTGTTAGCATTTAAAATTTACAATTTGAAATTGTTTCCCACTTTCAATTAGTAAATTTGAAACATTTAATTGTACCATAGGAGAGAACGACGCTAAAGTGAAGAGATGGGTACGGAGGGTAAAATGCGCCAAGCAGGCGATAAAGTGGTGCGATAAGTTCGTCAAACTGGTTTAACGGTTCGGATTACGTATGTATGACCTATTTTTTTTTATTGGGTAACGTGATCGCGTGACATGCGCGTTTTGTATGTAACCCTTGAAACTATTTTAGAATAATATTTAATAATTGAGTTTCAATATTCGAATTTTGGAGTTTGTGTGTTGCTAACGATAATTAACTATGGATGAGAATGTTTTGAACTTACGTTTTTTTTATTTAGAGCGTGATGGTAGTAAGAAAGTAAGTATATGAATTTTTAAGTTGTGTGTATTGCATGTTAGTGTTAGAATGTGCCGCGTACTGATATTTTTTTTATGTAGGTGCCATTGCTCGGTATATTAAAATTCCAGTTTAAACAAAATGTGAAATTTGTTAACGTTCGAAATTTAGTTTTACTGCCCGGTTGGCACTGCAGTAGGTAGCGCTACACTGATGTTTTTTTTAAGGTGGGCGCCATTGCTCGGTATATTTAAAATTCGAGTTTAAACAAAAAGTGAAATTTTTTAATGTTCGAAATTTAGCTTTACTGCCCGGTTGGCACTGCAGTAGGTAGCGCTACACTGATGTTTTTTTTAAGGTGGGCGCCATTGCTCGGTATATTTAAAATTCGAGTTTAAACAAAAAGTGAAATTTTTTAACGTTCGAAATTTAGTTTTACTGCCCGGTTGGCACTGCAGTAGGTAGCGCTACACTGATGTTTTTTTTAAGGTGGGCGCCATTGCTCGGTATATTTAAAATTCGAGTTTAAACAAAAAGTGAAATTTTTTAACGTTCGAAATTTAGTTTTACTGCCCGGTTGGCACTGCAGTAGGTAACGCTACACTGATGTTTTTTTTAAGGTGGGCGCCATTGCTCGGTATATTTAAAATTCGAGTTTAAACAAAATGTGAAATTTGTTAACGTTCGAAATTTAGTTTTACTGCCTGGTTGGCACTGCAGTAGGTAGCGCTACACTGATGTTTTTTTTAAGGTGGGCGCCATTGCTCGGTATATTTAAAATTCGAGTTTAAACAAAAAGTGAAATTTTTTAATGTTCGAAATTTAGCTTTACTGCCCGGTTGGCACTGCAGTAGGTAGCGCTACACTGATGTTTTTTTTAAGGTGGGCGCCATTGCTCGGTATATTTAAAATTCGAGTTTAAACAAAAAGTGAAATTTTTTAACGTTCGAAATTTAGTTTTACTGCCCGGTTGGCACTGCAGTAGGTAGCGCTACACTGATGTTTTTTTAAGGTGGGCGCCATTGCTCGGTATATTTAAAATCAAGTGATAAAAATTTCCTTTCTAATTATTCGAATTTTAAAACTTCTACAGTATTTCATTGTAATGAAATATTCAACTTTTTAATATTTGGAATTCGAAAAAACGAGTGATTTCAAAGCTGAAGTTCGAACGCGATCGTTATTGGTTGAAATTTATCGCGCGTAGTGACGCAATTTAGGTTGGCGACAGAGCTGTAGAGCGCTTGGTGCCAAAATTTGAAATCGCGCCAATCCGGTACCCATCTGGTAACTTTTACCGAGAACGAATATAGTAAATATCCATGTAATATATAATATAGTAAATATATTATTTCTGATTCTAAAAATATTTCCTCCTAATAAATATAGCATTAAAAATTATATTTAAGTTTTTAAAATATTTAAGTTTTTATAAAATATTAAGTTTTTAATTGGCGAATCAACACAGAGCTATAAATAAAATTAAAATATGCAATTTCAACATTAGATTTTTCATTAAAAATATGTGTTATGGTAATAATAGTTGTTTTCACAATAATTTGATATTAATGTGTATTAATATTTACATATATTTATACATTTGACGTATATACCATGTGATTAGACATTTATCTATTATTAAATTGGTTTTTTTACATTTCCCCTCACACGTTTATACAAGCATTTTTTTTTCCTTAACAAAATAATTTTATAAAATCAGTATTATATCGTTCTTTCTCTTAAATTTAAAATATTCATGAAACATTTAATTTTAACATTCAATTATTTCTAATATCCTACGAGTAAATCATGCATATTAAATAAAAATTTTATTAAATGTATGAAACTTACCTTTCATGATTTCGTTAGTTAAAAATCCTTCCTTGGAATAGATAGAATCCATTTCTGTAAAAGTTCTTTATCCATTGGAAACTTTGAAAACTCTAACAGTAGTATTACAAATGTCGTAATTTCCTCTACAATAAGGAACGCAGCACCTAGATGGCATGATTCAGCAGTTTTTGGGGAAAATGCACTATTCAGGAAAAATAATCAGAAGAAATCAATTTAAAAGTAAGCTAATAAAGAAAATATTTAAAAATCATTAAAACGCCACCACGTTATTCACACGTTTCACGTTGAAAATGTAAGAACTCCCTCACTCCAGTCGAGAGAAACAGGTCTTGTCTTCGTGACGTCACAGCCATTTCCTGTTCGAGCGCTCAGGCCTTGTATTCTAGAGGGTGTTGGCTGTGCCCGGCAGTTTGAAGTTCTTTGCTAAAGTTGCTTATAGCTCACATTGAGGAGAGAAGACACACACAAATAGTTGATTGATTGGTATCGTATTGTTGGATTTCCTTACTGTTGATTGTTCATGGCTGTATCTGATACTAAGTCGCCGTATCTAGATTAGCACTCAGCAGACAGGTTGTATGGGATTACAACATGGTTCCTCTTGTATCAGCAGAGACAAAGGTTCTCCAATGATAGATAAGCACTAGATAATGTTTTTCTGACGTATTATCATTAGGTCAAAATCTGGAAATTTTTGCATGAATTCACATAAAGCTCGAGTTTTTACTTTTGGATTTACGGACAGTTCAAAAATCCAAGAAAATGACAAAGCTCCAATTATCAAGGATTTACGGAGATCACTTCTCGGGTCATTATATAAAGAGCAAGATAATAGAATAATCAATTGTTTCAGACTCTCCTCACAGATAACGATCTGTGGGGGACATGTGGGATCTGTAGAAAACAGATTTTGTAGGATAGGATCGGGTACGGATTCTAGATAACAATATACCTTATAAACGAGATTGGGAATAAAGTAAGTTTTTTTTTTCTGATGGGTATCAAATGTGAGAAATTTAACGAATATTTGTTATTTTTTTGCTACTATTCATGTGATTGATTAATATTTTATTCCACCAAATAGCACAAAATGATAGTTTCCATTTACAAAATTTGCGTACATAGAATCTTAAGGAGAGCATCTTGTGCCTGTGGTTGATAAAGGAAAAACTCCGACTTGAAGAAGAATTAGGATGGGTATCCATTTAGGGAGACCTGTAGCAATTCTCATAGCGATGTGATACGGAGTCTCTAAGATTCTTCTGTCTGATTTACTGGCAGTGACAAATACAGGACATCCATAATCCAACTCACTGACAATATAAGACTGGACTATCTTTAGTAGGTGAAATGTTCGTGAACCCCATTTATTGTTTGCGATTTCTTTCAGAGCGCTTAGCTCCTTTAGAGTAGCTTTTCTCTTTTGGATGAAATTATGCCGGAAAGTCAAGTTATGGGAAAAATACAGACCTAAAATTTGCACATGCTGGTACCATTGAATAGGTTGGTGATTAATATATAAGTGTATTTAGGCTGTTTCCTCCTTGTCGAGAAATTAATGACTGAACATTTTTGAGGATCCACCATGAGTTTCCATTGTTGGCACCACTTTTGTAGTTTGATAAGAGCATTTACCAGTTTGATTTCTAATTTTTCTAGGTTTTTTAGATTTATCAAGTAATATTATGTCGTCTGCACATAAATAAAACACTCAATGTCATCGAGAATTATTTCATAAATGTCTGTCATAAATATGGTCAAAATGAAGAGATATAATACCTTTCCTTGAGGGGCGCCTCTATGGGAAGACATTTGGTCTCATTCCTCACCCCTTCATTTAACTTGGAAGCTTCAATTTATGATAAAATTATGAATTCATAGTGCTCATTACCTTTAAAATTTGCATTTAATAACTTTAAAATCAAAGCCATCCTGCTATATTGAATCATAAGCTTTTGCAATATCTACAGTAACACGAACAATTCACTTTTTGGAGGATCGAGCAGATATAATTGAATGATGGATGATAGATAATATGCTGCCGCAGCCTCTATTTGTGAAACATTTGTGGTGATTTACGTTGAAGATCGATGATGAGTATATATGGTTGATAAGCCGCTTTATGCGCTCAACAGTTTTACAAAGAACGCTAATAAGAGAAATAGGCTGCGGTAGGATTTGATGCCATTAGAGCTTTCCTTTGGTTTTATAATGGGGATAATAACAGATTTTTTCAATATTTACAGAACTAATTCCTATTATCCATCCATGATTTATTTATAAGATTTAGGTGACAGTTGAGGTTATTATGTTCTATGCCGTAAAGTATCTTTGTCGAGATTTTGTCTGGACCAGCTGATGTGTTTTGATATTGAGTAATTTCCTTCTGTAGTTCTGTCAACGAAAAAAGTTGGTTGTAGGAATACTTGAAGTCTGTGCTGAAATCTAGTGGTATTCTTTCAGAAATAGGATATGTAGAATAACAGTTTGCAAAGAGATTTGCTTGAGCGACAGCATCAATTATTGCTTTGGATCCTTCCATTATACATAAATATGAGTGTGCATATGGATAATCTATTTTGAAGACTTTTTATTATACGGTAAATATCTTTGGTCTGACCGGCAGATACATAATTCTCTCCCAGAAACAGCGAGACATGGATAATATATATGAGTGGAGTTCAGCTGCAATCTTCTTATATTGTATTGATGTGTTTACATTACAAGACCTTTGGCTATACGCCAGAGTCTTCTTTTTTGTCCTAATAGATAACTACATTTTGAATTCCACCAACGAGGGTAGGATTGATACGGAAACTTTTGGCATTTTCGAAATTTAATTAAACTATGTTGACAAATATCGCTGAATTAGTTGATAGTTTCTACTTTGTTATTTAACTTTTTTAAATATTAATGGCGTAAAAAAGTCATTCCACAGAATCCACACTTGCGATTATGGTATTCTTAAAAACGAGCAGAACACTCTTAGTTTGAGACTGTAAGAATGTTTACAAACAGAACAATTCGATAATGTCAATACTTGTATGTGTGTATAATTGTGTCGTCCCATTTTTGAATAAAATAATTATTACATTCCGGCTGCTTCAATGAACATTACTATAAAATACACTACAATAAATTGGCGACGAGGATAAAAAAAATATCATGGATGCAGAACAGTTTTCAACTTTATTAAAGGTAATTACAACAAATAATGATCGACTTGCCGATCTTATTTTGAAACAAGAACGAAGTAAGGACAATACAGATCATTAAGAAAAAGGTACAATAATATTTTTATCAAATTTCGAATGTTTTAATTCTTCAACAGAAACATTTTTGCGATAAAAACAAAGATTTCAAAATTATTTACAAATTAAAAATGTTTTCGAAGATAAGAATTTGTGTGTTAAAATACTACTGAACTGCATTGGATCTGAGCATTATAATCTCTTGTGTTCTTTAATTGCACCTAAAATTACGAATGATTTATCGTACGATGAAATAATTTCTGTTCTTGAAAAGCATTTATGTCTTAAATCTAATGTTATTATCGAACAACACAGATTTCTATCGCGTTTTCAAACGAAAACAAAAGTGTTTTTGATTATGTTGCCAGACTTCGAAAATTTACTTCTACTTGTGATTTTAAATGTGAATGGGAAAAATCTGTTGCTAATTTATTTTTGAGAGCACAGTTTATTAGAGGATTAAAAGATGACTTTATTCGAGGGAAACTTTTAATGGTGTCAGATCTAACATTCGATGTAGCTGTTGAACAAGCTTTAGTCTTAGAAGCTTCGAAAATAAACAACCGTGAATTATCAAAACACAATTTTTGTGGAAAATCAGACGAAATTAATAAAATTTTAAGAACTCGAAGTACTTTTAAAACAAATCATTTAAAGGTTACAAAGCGAGATTTTTCCCCAAAACGAAACAGGTCAAATTCTCGACATAGATTTTCATCAACACTAAATTTTCGTGAACTAGGTATTTACAAAACATGCTTACGATGCGGTCGTTCAAATCACCTTTCTCGAGAATGTCGTGCTGACATAACAAAATTATACTGTACACTTTGTAAGCGAAAGGGACACGTTCAAAAAGTCTGTTTATCAACACTTCGGAAAAATAAAAAGGCTAGTGAAATTCAATATGTTGAAAACGATGAATTTGTTACAGATATTGATGCAGTCAATATTTTTTCTAATAGGACTAAAATTGTTGATATTTTTAAATTTACAACTGACTCTGAAAAATTCTGGGTTAATGTGGAGATAGATGAGAAAATACAAAAATTTGAAGTCGATTTCGGCGCAGGATTTTCATTTTTACCTAAACAAGCTTTAGATTTACTGAATTTAACAAAAGTTTTACAACCTACAGACGTGAAGTTTCGATCTTACACTCACGGGGGGAATTTTCGAACCATTAGATTTTGTCAAAGTTTTAGTCAAATATAAAAACCTCACTAGTACAGAAACTTTGTATATAGTTCCAGATATGTTTACACCAGTATTGATACCTTCTTCAATTTCTCTCTTGTCGATCACGCTAGGTTGTGCGGAACGGATAATTTTAAATATATAAGTATAAAAGTATAAAAAGAATCTTTAGGTGACTTGAATTGTCGCCTCGCCTCGCCTCAATGAATGATAAATGATTTTCTGCTTTGAACTGTAGAAATCTTTTTTTCTTCAAGACGAGATGAGCATGACAAATAATCAGCCGAATGATTCCCTTTGCAATTTACACGTATAATTGTATTAGAAGAGCACGTTTTGTTTTCGTGTGCCGAGCCACATTATTTGCATATTAGAGTTTGCAGCTTGCATTGTTTGATTGCAGGATTAGAGAATTTATAGCATATGCACATTGGCAAACTTTATCAACGAAAAGTCTTATTTTTAAACACAAGTAGAATAAACTAATTTCTTTTGGCACGTTGAAGCCATGTATGGTGATAAGTACATTTTCAGAAAGCTCGGGTGATCTTTTCTTAGTGAAACGTCGAATATTTGATACTATCAACTCGTTTCGGTTAATTTCCTCTGCGATCAGGTTTAAATTCAAGTTTATTGGAATGTTTTTTAATAAAAATTTTTGATGTATTTTGGAATTTGAGTGGTTACAGGAACTCTAAGAATACGTCGGATACAGCAAATCTCTCCGGCAGTTTCTGGGTTATTTTTGTGTTAATTAATATCTTCCTATGACGAGTAAATAAGACTTCGGTATACCGTTTGGATTCGTGATAATCTGATTTCCTTCAGTTTTTAAATAAATGGGGCATTTCGGAATTCCTCCTTTGTCTTTTTTGAGGCATAGAAAAACAAAAAATATTTCACACTGGATGTTAATAATATAGCTAGTGAAATATCATCGTCAAAATCTAGCGTATCTGAAGAAGTGATTTTGCTGTGCGTGGTGAACAGTCCACAAATGCCTTTTCAGCCACCATTTCATTCATTTTTGGAGAACATCATAACATAAAAACAAACCGTGCTACCACAGTGAATAGATTTAAGCAATGACCAAAACTTTAAAAAGATATCCAAGAACACGAAATTTACACAAAATATTGCTCAAAACTCACGTAACCCAGTTGTATAGTACTCATGTAATCCAGTTATAAAGAACTGTAATAGGCGTACTCTTAACACAAGGATTAAATTAAATAGTAAATTAAAATTATACTTAAAATAAGAAAATCAGCAGTAGAACTCCAAAATGCCGACTCCAACAACTTTTCTTGGGAAGAACGCTAACCCTAGGTTATTTTTTGATTACATACAAAGGCGAATCAGGATTGCAAAGTGTGTCTCGTATATGTCTTGTCTAACAGTAGAGTAGCTTGAAAATTATAAAAATAAATTGCGGTTTTGTGATGGAGAAGATACATATGCTGTAGACCAAAGTACTTGCATTAATGACGAAAATAACTGGCCGAATTTTAGTCATGGAGGTATAGTAGATTTTTTAGTATTATATGTGTATCCAATTGATGTCACACTTCCGCAGCTGATTCATTGCTCATGGTAATGAAGACAGTGAATTTCCTTTGTGGACAGAAACAAACACTTGCGACGGAACTGTAAGTCATTAAAAATGGTTTTATGCGCTCTTTATGGGTGTGGAAATCAATCTGATAGAGATTCTGAAAAACCTTTTTACACGATTCCAAAAATAATTTAAAAGAAAGTCCTCAAATTGGACAAATTACTCGTAAAAAAAGTCCTCAAATCGATCAAATTACTCGTAAAAAGAGAAATTGGCGTAATAGCCAAATTTTTGGGCATTTGTTATAAATAAATAAATTCTTAAACGTAGCGATTTGTGGGTATTTCGATTAAGCCAAGCAGGCATAACAGAAAATAAATTATAGTGTCCAAGAGTATGCAACCTTCAATTTATTTTAAGTAAACGGTACATTAAGATTTTGTATAGTAATGAAAGCAATGTAAATATATGATTTATTACAAATTTATAATTTATATACTTTCCTAGCTGTCTATTGATATGGATTTACTTCTTCTTTCTTATCCCCTGGTCTGAATCAGACCAGGTCCATGACACTCTTCTCCTTTATAGAATCGAGGACAATTCTAGGGCTGTATAAAAGTTCACGCATTGAAAAGCGAATGCAGTTCAGTAGGTGTTCGGAACTGGCTTCGTTAGTATTGCACGAAGTGCAGGTGGGACTTGTTTGCCCTGGCAGAGCCGTAGAGTCCGAAGATTGCCAGATCTGAGTCTGGACAAGGCAGTCTGATCACATCTTTCACCGTCGAAACTCAAAGATGTCCCAGGATCAGAGCCACAGTACCAAGGATGAGACGGCAAAATTTTCCAAGATGAGTTGGCAAGAGCCCTACTCCTAGAGAAGATTTCTTGGAAATTCAGCGGATCAGCAGAGCCAAGAGGCAGCGATGATCCATCCTTACCAAGGCCATCGGCGATATCGTTATATTTAAGATCGACATGTAATGGAATCCATTGAAAATGAATAATGGAGGATTCAGGTAATGCTTTAAGCTTTTTGAAAACACAAATTCCCCTCTGGTCCACAATATTCCCCCAGTTTTCAAGGTACTGAATAACGCTTCGACTGTCAACTAGAATCCAAATCTCGCCGTTTAACTGTTTGTTCAAGGAAAAGTCCAAAGCCATATCAGTGGCTGTATGTTCTGCAAAAAAAAAAAAAAAAAAAAAAAAACGGAACTGAAATTAGCATTGCATTGTTTTAGAAAAACATTTTAGTTTCAGTTTTAAGAAACCCTCCGCTTCCAGTGGGGCTATCTTCATCCTTACTACCATCAGTACAAATTTGTACAGCTGTTGTTGTTGCTAATCTTCCATGTCTGACGGAGTCAGACTAGATCCACGAGTTCGTTGACTGTAAGGAAGTCGAAGACTAAAAGAGGATTGCTAAAGAGATCCTCCCTAGAGAGACCCATGCAATCCAAAAGATGCTCAGGAGAAGCCTGATGATTTTGGCACTTGGTGCAGGTGACGAAAGTTTTCCTGCCCTCGTTGAAAGTGAGGCACTTAATATGACCGCTAGCAAGTCTTGAGAGAACAGTCCGGGTACGTCTGTCACACGGGAGGTCAAGGGACAAACCCGGTTTTGATCCCTTGTACCAATTATGGGTGGGGGGTGTTTTCCACTCCTCCGAGATTTTTGATTTTTCTCGGGAGTATAACTCCAGAAAAGTAAGTGTGGAAGAGGGAGTATTTGAAATCCTGCAACCCTCCTTAACAAGATTATCGGCCATTTCATTCCCGTGGAGATTCACATGTGAAGGTATCCATTGCAAGTGAACATCATGATTAAGTGAAATGAGTTTTAATTTAAGCAGGATAGAGTTGCTGATCTTGTCGCCTACAAGAAGCCAATTACTAAGATGGTGGAGAGAACTACGGCTGTCAGACAAGATCCATAGGTCACCATAATCCTCTTCAGGAAGAATAGCTTCTAGTCCCAGGTCTATTGGAATCAATTCACTTCTGAAGACAGAGCAGTGATTGGGATTACGATGAGAAAGAGTCAAATTGGTGTGAGGGGTTTCAATATATATGCCACTACCTGCTAGAATATCAATTTTACTACCGTCAGTGAAGATTTTGATGGCATTGTTAGGAATGTGGCTTAGGTTTTCCAAGGTCAGTTGTCTAAGATGTTCTGGGATGTAGTCTTTCTTATTAACATGAGTACTTAAGTTAAAGTGAAAGTAAACCCTGGAGAGTCCTTCTGCAGGATTCAAGCAGCACTGTATTGAGTTGGGTTCAACATTACTATTAGGTAGTTGAAGAGAGACGGCCAGACTGAAAGGGCTGTTCTTCTTTAATCTTTTCTTCACAGCTTCAGAGGGGATGTTATTGATGGCCTCTAGTGCAGCTTGTTTTAAGAATTCAGGATGTTGAGAAGATTTATTTGTGTGTACCAGTAATTCTGTATGGAAGAACACTCCTGGCAAAGATTCAAGAAGGAAGGCGATAAGAATTAGAGAGTTAGCGGAAACAGAAGATTTTAAAACATCCTTCTTCTCTGCATGTCCAAGGGGACTATGCTTTTTCAGCCTCTGGTCATTCTTCCAGCCACACAGGAAGTTAGTGGTTCGATGTTGGTTACTGTAGCTATTAAGTTTACTGAAGTACTTCATCAGATTTGGGATACATCTTTCCTGCAACGGCTGTAAATCTGCCTCATAACGAACAGTTTTTGTTGGTGTGCTTCTAGCTAGAGATGTAAAATTCCCGGGAATTTTAAAGCTTGGGAATTTACTCGGGAATTTTGGGAAAAAAACCAGGAGTTTTGGGGAATATTGGAAATTTTGAGGGAATAAACTCAGCCAATCATATTTCGTTTTAGAGATTCTTTTTTCGCATAAATATGAAGCGAAGTAAAATTTGGTATCTCTAAATAATTTTTAAACAAAGTGAAATTTTATTTTCTGCAATAAGCATTTATAAAAGCAGTGAAAAGTATAAAATATGAATATTAAAATTGTAAAAAATATAGTATTGAAAAATTTCATCCCTAGCGGATATTTTTATATCTGTGTATGGCGAAATCTGTCGCTAAGATTGTTGGGAAGCCAATGTTTCTCACAAATATATATTTAATGAAACTATGAAAATAAACTGAAAATTGTTATTTGATCAAAAATGATATTGTTTCACTGTAACAAATAGTGATTCTTTTCTTCATTTCTATTTTTCCATTTTCACTTCTTTTAGGTTGTAAGAGATTTATTAGGTAAAAATATATTTGAGGGTGCCCCTTGGCGAGAATACCAATTTTTTTTGGCGCCAATCCTGTTCTCGCGGAACGATGTGGAAACAATAATAGCGGTCAAAACACAATGAAATTTCAAAAATAATGCAATAAGCACATAAAAAAAGAAAAAAATGTACTCTTTTTATTTTGCTGGAATATCCTCACTTTGAGGTACACAGAATTCTCTAATAGCACCTAAAGATATTACTTCAATTTATCCTGAGAAGAAAACCAATCAGAACCGTGAATGGATTTCAAAATAACGTTTATGGTTACAATAAAATAGAACAACATTGCCCAGCTTGGCAATAAACTTGGCAAGAATTCAAGAGGCACCCTCAAGTATAGTCTAACCAAAACTTTCATATGCAATTTTAGAATCAGTTATCAATCTGATCTACTGCGCTTAATTTAACATTAAGTTTATAAATATTAGTAGATTAATATGTTCAAGGAACATATATTGAAAGACAGCATATCTAAACGATTTCTCTGTCCGAAAATATACTATCAAATAATAAACATTACAAGTAACAAATGCAATGAACATAACTTGAAACCACTCCAATCTTTACCAATGGCCGTCATCTTTTTCCAAACGTTGTGTGCTCAGTGGTTTTGTGAAATTTCTATTGCCATAAATAAAGGTAGAAATCATTAAAATGTATCTTTTTGTATTTAATATGTGGTTTTTAAAGTTAAAAAACTTTTAAATTTTAAAAAAATTCAAATTTTTCAAAATTTTGAAAACTTGGGAATTTTTAAAATTTTCGGCAATTTTCAAAATTTTCATGGGAAAAAACCCGGTTTATTCCCGGAAAAAAACCGTGTTTTTTCCCATCCTTGCAACACTAGCTCCTACGGAGCCCTGTAATGATGCATACCGCACTGAGCTGCATTCTCTCAAGTTTTTGTAGATTGGTAAATGATGTAACGTGGTATACTTGAAAGCCATATTCGAGGACTGGGCGAATCAAAGAAATGTATGTTGTTCTTAGTGTTCTGGCGTCTGGACCCCAGTAGCACCCAGAAATATATTTCATAATATGAAGTCGCTTCTTGGCTCGGATCACAAGTGAGTCGATATGTTTTTTTCTTTTCACATGGATTTAACTTATCGAAATACATATTTATCAACTTTGTTAATTTAATAAGTTTATATTTTTAGATGCAATTCAAACACAGAATTTTTCAATAAATATTTCCTGTGAGTGACCTTAAAAGTAACTAGCAAATAGCAAAATATTTTAAACGAGTTAAGATGTGTAAGATTGTATATATATATATATATATATATATATATATATATATATATATATATATATATATATATATATATATATATATATATATATATATATATATATATATACATGCAGAGAGAAAGAGTGAGAGAGGGAGAGCAGCGAGTATAGGTGATATTTTTAATTAACCGGAAAAAACTTAAATTTACAAAATTATTTTAAAATTCTTTAGATGCATTAATGATGAATTACAAATATTCATTATAAATAAGCATTGAAAAAATAGAAATGCTTATTCTTACATCTTTTAAATGTATCTTATTAATAATCAATGCTTAAATTTATCAAATGTTTCAATAGAAAGTTTGTCATGAAAGTATAAATAATTTTTTAATAATATTGAAAGAATTACTTTTTCATAAATATCCTATAAAAGGGAACATTTTATTTTATATTTTTAAATTATAATAAAATGTCTACAATATGTATCGCAAAAAATTTATATTTACATAAACTTAGAATAGTTTAGTATAGGAACAATTCTAAAAGTTTCTAAGGTTTAAAATAATGGAAAAAAACTTTTTAACTATCCCATCAGTAATAAATTTGCATTTTGCAACCATTTTGAAAAAATTTCAAGAGAAACAATTCCACTCGTGAAAACATTGTGGGATTCTTAAGATTTGTAGGCTTTCATCTGACAGTATGTAATACCACGTGTTGAATATGCTAAATAAACTACTATATCTCCTTAGTTGTGATTTTTGGCCATTTATTTTCGTCATTAATACTAGTACTTTGGTCTATAGCATACGGATCTTCTCTATCGCATAACACCAATTTATTTTTATAATTTTCAAGCCCTTGTGCTGATAAACAAAACATTTACGGGACACACTTGGCAGCCATAATTTGCCTTTGTAAGTGCACCAAAAAAAAAAAAAAAAACTAGCCACGGCTGCTAGGTTGATCGTGACGTCAGTGATTGTTCCCAATTATGTGAATATGTTAAATTTTCAATGTAGTGTGAAAATTGTTTCCATTTCTAATGCATCTTACATAAAATATAAAAATACCAATGCTGCCACTGAGATGTATGTAAACAGGAGTGAGGTCCTTATATTCATCAACATGAGGAGTTGTGAACCGTTGCTTCATTGCGCGAAAGGGCAGGGGCAAACTTGGAAGAATTCGCCGGCAAAACAAGTGATGTCAGAAAACTCCACAAAATCGGCGTTTCGAGAGAACTTGTAAGTTTTCCAGAAAGTTAGAAATATCTGGCTGTGCACCGGTGACAAAGCAAATTATTTACCTTTTCCTTTTCTTTTTTCTCACTTCGAAATAATGTTTGCCATTAATGTAAGGTCATTAAATTTATTTTTGAATATTAAATATTACCTTTTTATTAAATTATTTATTAATGATGATAAAATGAAGAAAATAATAAAATGTATTTTTTGTTTTCTTTATTTAAAATAAATGTTATTATTAAAATTATAAAATTTATTTTCAGTATAGAAAATAACGAAAATTTATTTTATAAAAATTAACATTTTTATAAAATTTTACAAAATGTATTAATTTTAGAAATTACAAAGATCGAAGATATCTATAAGATTCAAAAGATAGAGCTTATTTTGACAAATATGAAAAATGTTCTATTCTAGGAAATAAGTTTTACATCTGACAGTTTTATTATTCTCCATTTGGTATTTTCATTTGAAAAATCTGAGATGGGTTATAATTTGTATTAATACTAAACACTGATTTTTTATGAGAAGGAAATATATTGAAATTCAAAATCTTGTTTATTTATATTTAAATATATCTTTAAATTGATTTTGATAAAATTCACAGAAGAATATATTCTGTATTTATATATACTGCATTTAATATTATTGAAAACATTGATTCTTGTGTTTAATATATATAACTGAAACAGTAATTTTGCTATTAATTTTATGTTACCGAGGTTGCTTAGGTGTAATGGGTTTTTGATAAAATTAATTCAATATTAAATTAAAAAAAATTTGGAATCAAAGTAATATTTGTTAACAATTCATATATATATTGCTGAGCCAAATTAAGTTTAAATATAAAGATACAATAATGTAAGCATTTTTTGAGTGAGGATTAAGGTCTTAGAAAGCATTTATTGAAATCAGTATATGTAACTACCATTTATTTTTAATTATACAGCTAATATATATATATATATATATATATATATATATATATATATATATATATATATATATATATATATATATATATATATAATATGTATGTATATATATATATATATATATATATATATATATATATATATATATATATATATATATATATATATATATATATATATATATATATATATATATATATATATGTATATATATATATATATATATATATATATATATATATATATATATATATATATATATATATATATATATATATATATATTGGCGTGAAATGCCAATACTGTTTACACTCAGTCTTTAAATTTATGTATTTATTTGGATTACACGTATTATTTGGTTCGGTTCTTGCAAGTTTGGATTTGGAATTAATATTAATTTTGATTACTATAAATTAAATGTATTTTGGCAACATTAGATTTTTGCCTTGTATATTTCGGTTTGACTTTTACTTCTTTAAAGAAGTAAAAGTCAAGCCGAAATAATTTATTCTGGTTTGATATTTTGGTTTTAACTTTTTGGTGTGGCTTTGGGGTGTATTGGCTTCTTTAAGACTATGTCTTGGGTCAATGCTGAAAAGCTATACCTTGTACCAATGTGGTCAAAACCCCCTGAAGAAGCTGGTTATGTTGGTACATCGCTCCACTTTCCTTTATTCTATTTTGTTTGAAATTTTAAATTATATATTAAACAGTTTTCCACACATTTGTTTAATATATTTCGTATTTTCAATGTATTATTCTCCATCTAGTATTTGATTATTATTCTCAATTTGGTTTTTGATTAATTTTATAAAAATGTAGTATTAATTATATAAAAAAATTTAGTAAAAATTAATTATCATTGAAGAATTAGTTTAATTTTTAAAGATTCAGGAATGCGTTATTATATTTTTTGCTTTTTATAAAATAATATACATGAAAAATATTTTAATACTATTTGAATTATGTTGATAATTTGCTTGCCCTTCATTTAAAAAGACTTATAGTTATTTTTATTTACAGATTTAAAGTTATTATAAAAAATTAACACAAATATTTATTTTAAAAATATAATTCTATTATATTCAAAACAATGATGTAATTCAATGAGTTTGATTAAATTTAGATTATGAAATATACACTTGTTTTGTTGAATAATGATAATTTTCAAAAAAATATATAATCAAAATTTAAAAAAAAATTCAAGAGATAACACATTCTATGAATTTCAATATAAATAAATTAATATATATATATCAGATGTCTCGGTAAATAAACATTCACAATTTCACAAAACTGATATTACCTATCAGTCAAAATGCATACAAATAATTCATGATGTAAATAGTTTCTTAGTGGTTCAATTGAACAATGACATCACATAGTTACATGACATGACGTTATAGTTTCTTCACCGTGAATTCACAAAGAATTATCCAGTAGTTTACAACGGGCCAAAGGATACACATTGGAACATAGTAGGCAAAACGAGCTTGAAAGATCATAGTTTGAATACATTTCTTTGCGAATGATACAATAGATATTTTGCTATTTTGTCATTTATTTAAGTAAAGTTTGATATTTTTTTCTTTTACGGATAGTAAATGGCACTTCTTGTTCTTCGTATGGATGCCCAAATCATCAATTTGAGGTCCTTAAATACGACCACAGTTAATGTATTTACCTTAAATGGAAATACAATAATATTCAAGAAAAATCTTGGCATGCCCAAGATTGATAGTAACTTGGCTATCTTTTTAAGATCAATTATGACTTATTTTGGCAAACTGGGGAAAACTTGGTTTATCTTGGCGTACCCAATATTGGGGAAAACGTGGCGACCATTATAGGGCTTCTCTTGGTGTGCTGTATATTGGAGAAAACTTGACGTCCATCATTAGTTCATTATTGGGGTTATCTTGGCAAGATTTCCAATGTTGGGCACATCTATTTTGTTACTTGGGATGAGTCGACGTCTAATTAAAATTCTTGTTTTTTCGCCATGTTTAGTATGCCGTCTATCGTTACTATGCAATAAAGTAAAAATTATTTATCGGTTGACTCATTTAGACTATTTTCCTTTCGATTTTTCTTATTTTATTCAGTAGGTTGCAATATATTTGACTGATGAGCCAGATTTTGAGAAATAAGGAGTAAAACCTGCACTACTCAAATACTCTTTATCAGATTAGCTATCTTGTGAGATCAAAGTTACCCGCAAGAAATTCAGCAAACCAATTTGATACTGCCTGCTACGTTGTAACACTAGCTGAACATTTGAAAGTCAGTTCTTATGGTCACCAACCAAAAACAGATGGAAAGCTTCCGTAAACGTGTGTAAGCTTTAATTGATGGAAAAAGGAGGGAACATCATAATTATAAAGCCTTATAATTTTTAAGATTACCAGAGTCTCTGTATCATTAAATGTCCGAAAACTTTTGATCAGACAGATAACAGAGCAATCGCGTTCCATTTTCATCAAAATTAACCTTTACACAAACTAATATTTTTAAAGTTTACAATGATTTTATTTTCCGCAGGGAGAAAGCGACATGTTTTATTTTCTAGAAAAAAATATTAGAAGATTAAAACGAAAATTTCCTTTACATCTTCCTTTGATATTTATTTACTGTTCTATTAACGAATTCTCACATCATATTATAAACGAGCAAATGTTAATAACAATTATTATTATTATTATTTTTTTTTTTGCATTTTATTAGTATAAAATAATTCTGAGTCTCCTTTGACGTCTGTCTGTAAATACAAGAAAATATCTTCAGTTATATAATTTAATTATATCACATGGCTGTACCGTTTCTTATATAGAATTTTGAATAATTTTATGCGTTTAAAATCATTCAGATTTTCTAAATAACTCAAAATTAAACTTGTTAAATTATTTTTAAAAATAATCATAAACACACCTTCTAGAATACATTAATTTATTCTGCTTTCAAAAAAATAAAGTTGCTATTTATGAACATATTTAACGAGTATACATAAAATTACTCATTTATAATTCAAAGTAATATTTTTTAATTATTAAATATTATTATAAAAATTAGTTTATTAACAGAATCATTTTTAGAGAGTTATTGTTTTATTAATTATAAGAATATTTTTATTATCATATTTCTATTGCTTTATTCTTCTCTTCTCTCTATTTCATTAGTTATTATCAGTAGTGTGTGTGAGCAATGAATTAGTTTCATATTTATTAATATGTTGATCTCACTACAACTATATTAATTTAGTTTTTTTTTCAAAATTCCATTCATTTTCAAAAATATTGGACGAAGATAGAATTTAAATATATGTAACCACATTTTATTATAAAATAACAATTTTAGCACATTGTTCATATTACATAATCTTTTATTTTACTACTTTTATTAAATTTTCCCGCTGTTGAAGAATTTAAAAAGAACTTTGATATTTCCTTTTAAAAAAACTGACTTCCTTTTGAAAGTAATAGTAGTTATCCAGTTATTTCTTGTGATCACTAAAAATTTAATCTAAAATAAAAATTAAAAAAAAGTCAGTCACTCACCTTTTAGGTTTTGTTTCGTTTCAAGCACAACAATAATATGACACATTTATTCCATTAAAATATTATACATAAAAATTTGCTTATATGACGCAATTTCATATTTATGAATCTCTATATATACTATAAAATAAGTGAATACTTCATATTTTAATGGAACAGTAAAATAATTTGATTTATTTTGAATGGCAAATAAGTAGTTTAATACATCAACAAGCCGACCAATGGCTGAGTGGTTAGCGTTCCTGACTCTTGAGCTGTGGGTCCCGGGTTCGAATCACGGTTCGGGCATGGATGTTACTATCTCTCTGTGTTTCTCTGTCCTTTCTTGTGTGTTGAAGTATGAATGTGGCCCGCCCTATAAACGGGTCTGTGGTGGTATGACGCGGGTAATGCTACTCGCCTCCGTGACTTGGTTCACAGGTGCCCGCTGGGTAACGATAAATGAGTAGCAGTTTCCGGCCTTGTTGTGGCGAAGGGTTAGTTACCCAAGTGCCCGCCGTTATTAAAAAAAAAATACATCAACAAACAAAATTTTGAGTATACATTCATTATTATATGCTACATTACCCCCATATATATATATATATATATATATATATATATATATATATATATATATATATATATATATATATATATAGAGTATTTAGAGGTACTGCAAGAATATTTTGTAACATTGGAATAGATTGAAAATTTTTATTTTAATACAAAAATTTTACATGGATGTCTTTTAAAAATAATTTCTTCCTGTTATTTTTAAGTTGATTTACCTTAGAAAAAGATTTATTTTTTATTTAGAGATATTTTATTTTCAAAACAAAAAGAAATTTAAGAGTAAATTTTATGAAGATTAGGATTGTTTGATTCACATTACTTTTATATATTGGGTATATGTGAAAATTAATGATCAAAATAAAGAATATTTTTCCACATATTTAATTATTAACTTGCCCTATCAATATTGTTTTTTTATAACTTTAGTTTTTTATTTGTGAATTTCTATTTCTTTCATTCTAAAAGTTCTACAAACAAAAATTACAATAAAACAATTCAGTAGGAAAGAAAAATGCAATTTTTAAATTATAACCAGACATTGATCTCATGCATATTTTTTCCAAATTTAATTACAATAAATTGGTATAAATTGCTGTTAGTCTATAAATTTAATGTCATTGTTTGTTATAAGGAATGTAAGTAATGTTGGACATTTAGATTTTTATTAGTTTTCTTTAAAAATAATAATAATTAAGAAAGAGTAGATAGTACTGTATTTTCCTGTATATAATCAGCGGATTATGTGTTAAAAAAGTTCCGAATTTCGTTGGGTGTATTGCAAATCACTAACGCCCTTTCGCATTCTGTCTTGATCTGAACTGTTTCGCTCTGAAAACATTCAAATCGTCATAGTGAAGTGAAAATTATTATGTTACAAAACAAATTTTAAATTGAAAGCTACAGGGAAGGCAAATGAAAAAAATGTCGACAAACGTGCAATGTAAGGTGAAAAACAAAGGTTCGCGGTACAAAAATATAAAATGTATTCTATGCGCAGTTCAAAAATAATTAATTTCTTTCATTTAACAATTCACGAAATAGAGTTTGTTTTTTAAATATGTCTAACCTCGTTTTAAAAGTTATTAAAACCTAAAAATCGATAAGTTTCACTAGAATATTTTCAGATATCGATCGATGTCGTGCTTTCATCTCAGTTAATCGCACTTTGCGTTGAGGTGGATTGAAACAGATCTTTGTTATTAAAAATATTTTTTTCTGTAGCATTTATTATATTTTCAATCATAATGTGTATTTTTTATTTCATTTTGCACCAAATTATCAGCAGTATAAGTTTTCGACTATTTGTCTGAAATATTGCCGAGGATTATGCGACGCTTTTTTTTCTTTTTCTCGAAAAAGGGGCATGCGGATAATACACCGCTGCGAATTATATGCAGGAAAATACGATATGTAAGTATAAGTAGTGAGCTGTTTCGATCTAGTTTTTATTTGAGGTGTGTAGCCTACTCAGTTGTCCCTGAAACCAAAAATCTTTTTGTTGAGCATAACAAAATTTTTATATAATCTTGCAATTTGCAAATGAAGTTACATAAGCTATTTACATTGTTAGTACATATTACATTATCAGTTACAACTTCCTTCCATATACAATTATAAATTTTCTTGGTTACCATGCAATTGATAATAAAAATTATTTACATAAGTGGGTTTGCACCCCCAGTTGGGAATAATTCACATGATGCTGCTTGACAGAAAGTATTTTTATATTATTTACTCATCCATATAAATAATTAGTAAAGAAAATTTATAAATAATTTATTTATAATTTTAGTTATTATTTATTATTTTTCATAATGGTTGAGATAAATGTTGATTATGAAACACACATTTAATGGTCATCCACCAAAGTGTTGTACACTCATGAAAATCAGCATTTTAGGTTCACCGAAATGCGGGGGGAGGGAGCGTTTACAAATTGCGTAGTTCACATTTCAAATTTTATCATGCTTTACTTTATTTTTGCCCAATTTTCTACCGTTGGTTTTAATCTTAATACCGACCTCGGTTTATGGAAATTATTTAATTCATAAGGACCATATCTTTATATTTTTTTGACTTCTGAATGGGTAGTTTTTCCAATATTTTTGTAGAATTTTAGTGCATTATTCTTTATAAACTTAGCGAGAGAAAACACGCCAATACTTTTCCTTATTAGGGTATTTCTGTAATAATATTCAGCATTTGTATGTGTTACAAGTCTTAATATTTTGTTTTGTTGAGTTTCGGGGAATTTCATTGTATAGTCACAAGTGCCACCCTTAAATAGATCCGGCATATGTCATCATCGGTCTTATATATGATTTGTACACTAACAATTTATTTTAAATATTAATTTTGAATTTCTTGCCAGGAGTGGGTACAATTTTCAGATTGCTCTCGATGATTTACGCTTGATGTTAGTAACATGGGGTTTCCATGTTAGTTTTTTTTTTATTTTTTTATCCAGTATTACTCCTAAGTAGGTTACCTGTGTGAGCTCCAGGGTATTTCATAATCATGTATTTCAACAATTTTACACGGTGCTCTCTTCTTAGTAAATAGTACCGCAGTTGATTTGCTGGGGTTTATTTTTATTTTCCATAGTTTTAACCAGCTTTCAATCTGGTTAGAAAGGTTTTTAACACTTATATATGTCATGATTTCTATCAGTGGTAAGGATAACTGTGTCATCAGCAAATAAACTTAGCATATTGTTTGGATTTTGAGGGATATCATTTATGTATAGATTAAAGAGAAATGGGCCAAGAATGGACCCTTGTGGGACTCCAACTTCTATACCTTTGGAGATCTCATTTTTTATTTTTACTTTAAATGATCTGAAGCTTAAGTAATATTTTGACAAGTTTTAGTATAAGTATGGAGAGAATTTTTCATTAATCATCTTACTGACAAGGCTTGTGTGCCAGACCTTGTAAAAAGCTTTTTCAATGTCTAGGAAGATAGCACATGTAGACTGTTTCCAATACCCATGGCAATTTTTTCAGATACTCTGACGAGCTGGTGGCAGGTAGAAAGCCCTTCCCTAAACCAAAATTGCTGTGGAATGATGATTTGCTTTGCTGTATCATGCTCCTGAAGATTTTGCACGATAATTTTTTCTGTCAGTTTGGCTAATGTGGGCAGAAGTGAGATTGGCCAATAGCTGGTTACTTCTCTGGGATTTTCCCCATGTTTCCTAATTGGGACAATTATCGCTTCTTTCCACTTTTGGGGAAAATATGATAATCTAAAGATTTCATTTATATTTTCCGTTATATAGCATATTGGTATAACTGGTAGTTTCACTATTTTATTAGTAATTCGATCATTAGCCGGACTCTTTTTTAATTTACACATTTCAAGTTTTAATAGTGCGGCATTAATTTGTTTTATTTCTTGGTTCAATATTTTCAATGTAGATGTTTACATACATTTCAATTTTTTCTTCATGTTCCTTGTTTATAATGTTGTTTAACTTGGTTTTCTAAGCTATTTGCTATTAGTGCAGTTTTCTTTGCATTTTCATATTCTAGTGTAGCACCGTTTTTGATTGGGGGTATGGTAGATTTTTCATTCTGCTGACTGCTCTCAAAAACGAACCGTCTTGGACATTTAAGTTGGATAAATAATCATTCCATATTTTTATTATTAAAGTTTAGTATTTCTTTTTTAATTTTAGCTTTGAGAGAGTTTATTTTATTTTTTTATTTCAGGATGCTTTTGCCTATTATATAGTTTTCTTAGTTTGTTTTTTTCCTTTATTAATGTGTGTGGCTATCTTGTCAGGTAAATTTCCTTTATTAGTGTTGTGTTTAACAATTTTACTGTGCTCTATTCCTTTTATGATTACATTTGTAATGTTGTCAACTTTTTTTATCAAAATCATTTACAGATGAGGCCTCAGTTAGTTCATTAAAATTTATATTATTATGCAGTTTCTAAATTTTGGCCAATTTGTAGTGATTTTGACGCGTAATGGGAATATTCCACATTGATATTTCCAAGGTAGGCTATAATTGGATAATGATCAAAATTCCTCAATTGTGGTGATTTGGGAGATATTTGGAATGCCACTTAGCAACATCCAGTCAATGTAATTTCTATAATGGGTTGGTTTATCTGTTCCTGCAATCTCGTGTCTGTTATCAATAAATGATTTGATATGCATTCCATTCTTATTGTTATAGTTGTATCCCCGATCAGTATGCTTTGCATTCAAATCTCCTGCAATAACTATTTTGTTGTCGAGGGATAACAAATTTTCGAGGTCTACAGTTAGTAAATTGTGACCTTCAGGACGTATGCAGATGGAACTGATAACAATATCTTTATTTTCCTGATATATTTTTTATGGTGGCCTGCATATAATAAAGTCTGGGAGTGGGGATTTTAGTATGTTTAATTTTTGAACGTACTAATATAGCAGTATAACCTCTTTCGATGTTGTGTCATTTCTATGAATATCATAATTTGGAATGTTGATAAGTAGTGAGCTGACAGTCAGTCAAGATCCCTCTGTGGTGATTGAAGAATGATCAAGTTTCTACATAGGGTGTTGCAGTCTGAGTTTCTCAGACTGTGCCAACATTTATCATGGTGAAAAACGAAAATAAAAAATTAGCAAAGATTTGAGCGTTACAAAAAAGTAATTAAAATTCTAATAAAATAAGACTGCATTCCTGTTCTCTTTTTGAATCACAGTGTATAAACTTCTTTATTAACCTGCATGAAAATACATTTAACAGGAGAAAGTATCTTTATAAAAATATTTTATCCTACATTATATTTAATTTGTAGATAAAAAGTATTAATAAACATTAGTAATGGATATAAATAATGGGTTTTCTTTTCATATTGTAAGCATAAAGAGTGCTTAACTTGCCTGAGAAAGGTAACACAAGTTTAAGACTTAGTTTGTGTGTCTTTATATGTACTTATATATTGATAACATTTGAATAATTGATAAAACTCTGATAAATGACAAGATCTATAAAAAAACGTTTATTAAGGACTCCCATACAAAAAACTTTAAAATATTGTATTAATAAAATTTATAATGAAGGGATATAATTTGCAAACTTTAATATTACAATTCTTAGAGAAAAGTGGTAAACAATACATATATGAAAAAACACAGAAATACGATTTATTTTATTCTTTATCATTCAATATAGTCTATACCAATAAACTAAAACAGACGGTTTGAGTATAGTACAACAAAATGAAAAATATTTATGTTATCAACAACAGCATTGGGTCAAACTATGTACATCAATCAGTATGTATAAATCATACTAATAGTAGTTTATTAGATATTGATTGAAGTACATAGACTAGATTATTTAATTTGATTATTTGGTTGAAGTATTTTTTAAATTAAAAAAAATAGTAAGAACAGAATCAGTTAAGAGTTTTTCATAAAAATTTTGATGAAGGAAAACTCTCCTTAGTTGTTAGAGCATATAATTAAAATTTCTCCAACAGCTATTAAATATTTCAATACCATAGTCACTTTATTGGAAGTTTTAAACTCTGCAATTTTTTTATTTTTACTGAAGAAATGAAATTTTTAGAGAAGTATTTTAAAAGAGTTTTGCTTCAAAAAGAAAATAAAAGCCAATATGATAACATTTATACACATATTTTTCATAGATTTCATAAATAAAATGAAATAAAAATTTAAAGAGAAAAATAATTCAAAGTAATTTTCTTTTCCTCTTGAGGGAAAATAAAAAATTCAGAAAATCATTTAGTATTGTATAATCTATAAAAAAATATGTCAAATGATTAGAAAAATAATGGGTGGCAAATATCATAAAATTGCACAATGTTTATTTACACAATAAAAGATAAATATGCATTATACAGGATGAAAATCATAAGACTATATCAACAGCATGAGTGTAATAGTCAATGAAAGATAATAAGTTTAATAGAATAATTAGCATAAATTGAATATTAAGCAGTAACATTGTTATATGAAATATCCTCATGTTAAAAAAATTTGCTTAAAAATTTAGATACAAGTTCTTTTGAAGATCACCAGTATGTTCGTAAATGACCCCTTAAAACAAACTTGCTGCATCTTGCCTCCGGATTATACCAGACAGTTTCAAAAGTTCAGAAACTTTTTCATTAGTATAAGCTTAAAAAGAACACAAAATTTACAAAACATTTTCATATTTGTATATTTATTAATAATACATAATGACACATACAGATAATACAAAACTAAACAAATAAATTCTTACATTAAAAGATTTAATTCAATAAAAGTAATTTATTTTTCACATTCACATTTTACTATTTATACAAAAACATTTGAAATATAAAAGTAAAAAATTCTGCTGAATCAAGTATGAAAAACATTAGCTCTAAAAATAAAAGTTGATTAAACAAAAATTACATTCATAGTAGAAACATAGCATAGTGAAATATTTTAACAAATCATTTTTACTTTATTATCTAATAATCTAATATTGCTTTCTTTGGTGTTCAGTATAAAAATAGTTTTCAATTCATTTAAAATAAATTACTTATATATATATATATATATATATATATATATATATATATATATATATATATATATATATATATATATATATATATATATATATATATATATCTTATCATATTATATCAATAACAGCGAATAGAATTTAAAAATTGTAATATGAAAAATTGGAAATCAACCTAAACATATAAAATGTCATCCATGCATAAACATCTTCCAAAATAATTTTACAGAAGTTTTCTGTAAAAAATAATTTTTCATGATGATAATAGCAATGAAATCACACACATTATATGTTAATATTTAACATTATGGAGATATATGATTAATGCATCTGCTGAACTTCATGCTTGAAAAATAAAAAATATTACAATGTATTATAGGAGGAAAAATATTTTGAAAGAATAAAAATTCTTTGAATTACAATGTCATATTTAATTTGTAATACTCAGTGGTTATAGTCTGCACAAAATGGCTTATTACTAGATTGAGAGATATAGTTTAAAATGGATTCCAATTAACTATAAATATCCAAGCCCAAGTGCTAATTTTTCTGCTGCTAGATAGATAAATTACAATGCAAGAACAGAATTATAAAACACTAAGTAATGAAATAAAAAATCAACATACATTTAAAATTAACAAATATAATTTTTCATAATGTGATATTAAAATATGTTTAAAACCCAATGTTTTCGTTTCTAAACTTCGACTGACATAAATTTTAAATATGGCCATTTTTTTTTGTTTCCCCAAGATGAAATTTTTTTTTTACTAATTACCATATCAACACACTAAAACATTTCTTGAAAAAATTAAGCACAATAATTTTTCAAAATGGATAATTTTTTTCTTATCTTTAGTTTACTTTTTTACACAAATATGAATGAAGGAGAATATTAATTGTTTCTTACTTTGAATTTTTTTTTATGTGTAGATATGAGTAATTTATAAACTTGTTCATTTTTTCATTGAAAAAATTAACTGCAGCAATTAGAATTTACTTATAAATTATTTATTAAGATTGTATTTTTACACAATACATATCATTGTAGTTAAGTGCAGAAATATGTTTTGCAATTACCTTTAATATATACATTTCAATACATTGATATCAAATATTGAAAAATGTCCAAAAACTTTAGAAACCAAAATAAAATATGGGAAAAGCAAAAGAAACAAGGGTTTCTATATATATATATATATATATATATATATATATATATATATATATATATATATATATATATATATATATAAAGAAATACAGGCAGTCATCAAAATAATGGAACACTGTGGATTTATATTTTATTAGTACGGTATAAGACCACTACCATTAGGCACACAATGCAGCTTAGATTCACTTAGGATTTGCATTACTTTTCCTGGAGACATTGTGAAAGCTCTGGAACAGATGTTGATGCACGACATTGATTTTGTATTGAATGCTCTAAAATAGACGAAAATGGTTAACTAATATTGAGCATGAATGAGTGAGCTAAAGTAGATTTTAATTTTATCTTTATATTCCTAAGACCATGATTGGAGAAGTCAATGAAGAGTGCATAATCACCCTGGAAAATTCTACTTCCAGCAAGAAACAAAGTTTGCATTGTAGGGTGGATATGATCAACTAAAACGTTTTGATACTTCTCCCCAGTGATCTTTCCTTTCAGGGTAACAATTTGTTGAGCAGAAAATCACAACATGGCTGCTCACATCACAAGACAGAAAAACCTCTACAGTTGACAGTTAGAAGGTGACAATTATAATCATATGCTTGTGCACTTGTTTTCCATACATGCAATCATCTTGTTGTAGAAAAAAATGAGAAAGATGATTCGTTAGACCATATTATTTTCTTTCACTTATTAACTGACCAAATTTTGTGAGTGACATCACCGTAGACAACATTTGGCATTAATATCTGACATATAGCTTAGGAATCTATGGTAAATATTCATTTTATTATGTGTCTTCTAAATGTAATCATTAACGCTAGAGGTATCCAAATGCTGAGTGAGCTATACAGTCACGTTTGCTGCCTTTGCTTTCTTTTGAGACATTAAAATCTGCTTCAACAGCAGTCCTTCTCTTTTACACAATTTCTTTTGCTACACTGTGTAAGCTGTTATAACTAGATATTATCTCTAGAACTCTTAAAACTGAAATGTTTGGTCCCATTCCAATTATATAGGCTCCAACAATTTAGCCTTTTTGAAAATCTGAGAGGTACAGCAATTTATGCCTTTGATGAAGCACATTCAAATATGTCCCTTTTATTTCAGTTTTTCAATTATTTTGACAACCACTCTCTTGATTGTTTATAGGTATGCATGCATCTATTCATCCAGTGGGGTTTCACAAAAATTACACAAGATTCACAATAAGCTGCATAACAAGTTCAGAACTGATGGGGCTTAATTTTCATTGCATAGATCAGTGAATACCAATAACTATCACATTTGTCTAAAGAAAGATCCATATGCCTTCATTAATATGTCATTACATTCCCCATGATTTTCTATATGATATGGCTTCAATGTATACACAGGTGGTCCTTTATAAGAAAGTCCTTTTCCTTCTGCAAAAGTGAGCTCAAAAATATGTTCAGTTAGTGCAGAATGCTATTTAAAAATGCTACAGATGAAGGCGATACCAGTTTTATTGGAAGGTGCTCTTTTTCCCACAATAACATTCATGTAGGACCAAACATCACTACTTAAAAATAAATGATCCCTTAACTCACTAGACTTGACATCAGTTGATTTTTGGCAATAGAGTCAAGTAAAATTCTGATTGTAACACAATACACCATCTTCTTTACATCAAAGGGCAACATATACCACGAAATCTACATTCATATGTATATGCTACATGCTGCAGTAAATGGTATTTTAAGTAGGTTGCAAAATATAAATTTATATACTGAATACACATAGAGTTATTACTGCTGTGATATGCTTCTAACATTTGCCTAAATACTAATAACTGTAGATTTGCATTACTCGATGAAGATGATGGCCAAACGCAAGAACATCTTGCAGAACAATTGAATGTTGACCACAGCTCTGTTTCCCATGGTCTCAAAGCAATAGGAAAGATAATAAAGGTCGGTAGATCACACAAGCTAACAGACTGTCAGCAGTAAAACCAAAAAATCGTGTATGAAATGTTGCGTGCCCGTTACAAACACAAGTCATATCTTCGTCGTATTGTGACTGGCGATGAAAAATGAATTTATTTTGAGAACCCCATGTGTAATCGATCATATGTTGACCCCAGATAGCCGCCCAAATCGACCGCAAGGCCAAATCGAATGCGCTGCAAGCTATGTATATTTTGGGATTAGGAGTGGCCAATCTATTATGAGCTTCTTAAACCCCGCAAAACCATTAATACTGATTGCTACAAGAAATAATTACTTGATTTGAACGATGCTATACTCGAAAAATGCGAGAAATATAAGAAACGGCAGCATAAAGTGATTTTCCTTGATGATAATGCACCTAGTCACCCTGCTAAACAGACCAAGGACATCATTGTTAAGGCGCTTTGCTGGGAGCCTTTAACGCATGCGGGTTATTCGCCAGACTTGGCTCCTTTCAATTACCACCTATTTGCATCATTGGGGCACGCATTGGCTGACCAGAGCTTCACTTCTTACGAAAACGTCAAATCTTGGCTTGATGACTGGCTGGCCTCAAAAGACAAATGACTTTTTTGGCGTGGTATTCACAAATTGCCAGAAAGATGGGAAAAATATGTAGCTAGCAATGGATATTATTTCGCATAAGGAAATATTAACAGTTTTCGCAAATTTATTGTGTTTTCTTTTAAAAAATCGTCTCATTTCATTTGCATACACCTGGTATGTATGAAAATTCCACTTTGTCATGTCATCAAATTTATAATTGATAAAAGACACCTATTGGGAAAGTTATTTTCACTGTTTAGTATCATAGGTACATTCAATATATTATAGTTCAATATTTTTTCATTAGAAGTTTCAATTTCTATTCTATAAAAATTATGCTAAAATTAAATAAATTTTAATGTGCATGAATTCAATTTAAATCATAAGTCAAATGTATCTTAAAAATTTATTTCTTCTCATGTTACAGTAAACATTAAATTTAATGTTATTAAAATATTTTAACTATGAAATTGTTTATAAGAAATAAATCAAAAATCAACTTATTGTTTTTACTTTTTGTACAAAATAGCAATTATATTCAAAGTGAATCATAGAATAATGGAACATCCTCAAATTTTATATCCACAAAATCTTCACCAATTTATTTATCAAGCTTCTAATGTGCCCCTATTTTCTAATTATCCAAGCACATATTTTTAAAATGAAAATGGCCATAGTTTTTTAAAGCCTTTAATGTTCTCATTTTTAATTATTATGATGAAAAAGATTTGATGCCAACACAATGATTAGTTGAAATTTGTTTACACTTTTCCACTAAATTAATTGATTTTCAAAATTAACTAATGTTTTTCTTGTGTAATAAGTATAAAATGAATAAATAATAACTTGTTCCAATCATTGCAGTGTCTAAATGGCAGGAATACTTTTTTGATATTGGAGAATCAAATTTTAAAGATGACATTGATCATTATTTAACAGAATTAGTCTTGAAACATGTAGCACTGAGCACAATACTTTCTGATATACCATAGGAACAAAATTACAATAAAACATCATTTAATCCTTATTTTTAGATAATTTGCTTTATAAATTAAATGTTTTAAAATCATGTTATTCAATACTGGAGGTCATAATTTCCAGTGCATGTTAGTTGCAAAAATTAGAAAAGCACAACAACAAACAACATTTTTACAATTCTCTTATGTTAATATGAAATTCTGACACGGTTACCTCTGTAAACTGAAAAGTTTATACTAATTAAAAAAGAATAGACTCAAGACCACTGTATGAAATAAATAAAGCAATTAAAAAAGGATATTTTTAATAATATAAGAATTAAAACTATTTGCAAATGCAGACATACATACCAACAGGATTTTCTGTAAAGTATGGGTGTTTAAGATATATGCTGGCACTGAACCTGTAAAATAAAATAAATAACATTTTGAATAACATAAAGCACACAAGAAATACTTTTTTAACACAGAAAATAAAATATCCTGATTTTTATTACACAAATTTCTTCTTAGAATTCTTGGTTATCAGCAAAATTTGCAGTAAAAAGTGTATTACTTATGGAAAAGTTAAATAATAAGCCAAGACGTAAAATAAAATATTTTAATACAAACAGAAAAAATTCAGTGGAAAAGAACCATTATAGGAATTTTTAGCAATGCATTCTCATATAAGCCACCATTAACTGAGCATTCATTGAAGATTCTACCAGTGTTCACACAGATTTTGAAGAATTAAATTATAGGAGGTATCGATATTCATGTTAAATAATTTACTGTATTTTAAGAATTTTTCTTAACCAAATATGCATACAATTATATATATATATATATATATATATATATATATATATATATATATATATATATATATATATATATATAAGTTAGAATTATATTTAATGATTACTTCAAAAGCCTTCAATGAATTTACTGCTATAATAGAAAATTTTTTATTTAAACTATTAGTCTTTTTATACTACTGGATTATACATTGTATAAAATAATGGGCAATTTTAGAGTTTTTTAACATCTGCAATAGATTCCTATCAATTAATTTATTGAGTATTTAAAGATATATATAGCAAACTCTATTCAAATATAAATATTCTTACTCAAAACAAATATAATTATTAGATAAAATTCTCATAATGACTTTTCTCTTAAAATTTTCAATTCTTAAAACTATACAATTTCGTATACATATTCTAGGCTTTACTATTTTGGTATTCAAAAATTTTTCACATTTCTTGGTTATTTATGTACACAAATCAAGAAAATATATATTTTTTCATGGTTTTTCCAGAATCTACTGATCATTGAAATACAAACAGAAAAAAAATTCTGTAGAAAAGAACCATTATTGGAATTATTAGCAATGCATTCTCATATATAAGCCACCATTAACTGAGCATTCATTGAACATTCTATCAGTGTTCATACAGATTTCGAAGAATTAAATTATAGAAGGTGTCTATATTCATGAGGCATAGTCTATAAGACTTTCCATCAGGTATATTAAATAATTTATTTTAATCTTTATTTCATCGATAAAGAAATTCATCCCGATTGATAAAAATTACATGCAATTTTCACCAAGGAAGGTTTAGAAAGCATATTTTAACTGAAAAATTTTATAATTTAAATATTAATATTCAGTGAATATTATAGAATATAAAGAAAAAGAACCAAGTAGAAAAATAATAGATTAAAATCATGGCTGATTGCATAACATTATGATCTTGTTGGTGATTACCTTCCTTCACACATAAATCTAAACACTACATCCACTTCTGACTAAATTCTATTATCAAAAAGTTACTGTGGCTGAACTAGATCTTTATTTTAGTTAACAGTTATGAACACAACAACCTAACATCAACTATGTTGCCATCTAGCAGTAAAGCTAATATTTAATTAGATTTTTGAACAATTTTATTGAAAATTTTAAAATATTGAAACAAAAAACCCAAATAATCATAATATTTTCTATCAAGGGAAGTAAAAAAATTCCAGGATAAATTCTCAATTTTCAAGGAGTCTAATCAAAATTCCAGGAGTTTCAAGGACCCTTAAAAATATTTTCAATTTCTGGGAGTTGTAAGAACTTTGTTCAATGATTGAAAATTATATGAGAATGGATTGTTTGAATTGCTAATAATGGCTCTTTCCTTTAAATATGCAATTTCTGGACAAAAATTATTACTTTTTGAAAAAACTTTTTTATCATATTATTAAATGTGTAGTATGCATTAAAAAAATCTAACACAGAATTACATATCTTTTAGATATTGAATGAAGTTTTTGCTAGCATTATAAAAAAATCTTTATTAATGACAGTTGACTGTAAATAGTACAAATAAAATTTAAAACTTTAACATATGCATGAAGCTTTCTATGGTAGTTAAAAATTTCAGTAAAAATTTTTTAAAACTTACCTATATGCAGGGTCATAAATTAACATTTTTTTTATCAGATCAATTGTATTATCTGTTGATAAATTTGATTTTTTGGCAATCCTTTTTAGGCAATTAAACCTGAAAAAACCAAATATTATAATAAAGTTCTATTGAACATCAAATCATCATTAGAACATAGAATTCCTAATAACACAACAAAAGCAATTACTTTGAAAGTTTTTAAAGTGTTCTTAATATTAGATTTATAAGTGAACACAATTCTTCCTATTCATATAGTTTTGATAAAATAATATTTTATCACATCAATTTTTATTGGTACCCACTATGTGACTCATGAAAGATTTTTATCAGACAAAACATAAAATGTTGAAATTTACAGAATTAACAGTCAGTTAGCATATGCTACAGAATTTTCCTTCAAGAATTCATTTAGAAACACAGTTCAAATTTATTTTTAGATTTCTATGACTAAATAGCAATAATAAGCAATAATTTATACAATTTTAAGTAGAGCAGACTACATTTTCTATACACAAACCTTAACATGTATTTAAAATGTATAATAATAACATATGAAGTGCACTAAGATTTTAAAAGCTTTTATTATATAGATTAATATTTTTACTTTAATTTCAAAATAATCAGAAGAAAATTAAAAATTAGAATAAAATTTTACTTTATTTAAAATATTAGAATACACCATGATATATAAATACTAAAATTTGGGAAATATAATTGTCTTATTAATTGTTGATTAATTCTAAACCTCCTATACATTTAAATGTAAAATTCAACTGACATTTGAAAATTAAAGAAGGAATTTTTCTTTTGCACTTAATTTAAATATCAAATAAATCGAAATTATTAATCAAAGAATAATTTAATTTCAACTAAGCTGTAGTCGAAATTACGTCATTACATAAATAATGTCATTTTTTTATTTTTTAAAATTGTATAATATGATGTTGATGAATAGAGATGGAATGAAAATATTAATAGAATTTACAGAAAAAAAAGATATGATGCAAAAGAAATAAGAAAATTTTTAGATTAAGACAGAACAAAATTTTATGGTGACCAGTTTGTTAAGTATCTCATTGTTTAAAAATTATTTGAGCTAAAGAACAAGACAATTATTTTTTCATTGATAAAATATTATATAAAAAGAAATCACATCTAATTATTTTAATTTTGGAAAATCTTATATTTGTGAATTCAGTTTAATACATTAATTTATTATTTGATTTTTTTTCTTACTATTTTATCAATGAGGAAACTCGATCAATGTTTGTACTGAAGAATCATAAATACTTCATGAAAAACTAACTGTATTGTGAATGATGAAACCCCTGATTTTTTTCATGCAATTTGTGGAGAATTTCTTTGATCTAATCTAACTTTTAATCTTACAACCTATGCATTAGAGTACAATGAATAGCTGCAAGTTGAAATATCAAGGAATTTTTTCAAGGAGTGATCATGATTAGAAATCCCTTTATGAAATCGGTATTCTAAGCTCAATGCACTTGTCAGTTTAAGCTTGGAAAGATGGGCAGAAAAAATGATATCTACATCATTTTGATATGCTTTGTTAAAGAAACTACAACAAATGAAGAAAATCTAGAATATTTACTTTTCGACTTGAGGGAAGATGACTTATTCATTCATAAATTTAGATAAAAATTAATAATAAAAAAAACACACTGCTGCCCAAAAACTTTTTTCAGAACTCTGAACATAGTTTATACTCAAATGTAAGTTACATGTTAGAAGTATAAAATAATTAAATGACTGAGAAGGAAAAAGAAGTTACAGACAACAAAGCAACAAATGATAAAGCTGTGAGATTCTGCAAAATAAACTGATGAATGGATATAATGATTGAGGAACTTTTAGAAAAACAGCAATGAAATGCTTTCCTAAATAAAATATAAGGATTATTACATAATATGACTAAATATCAAACAAACAAAAAATGAGTAACAAATTCCAATCAAAAGTATGACTTTTGATTTGAATTTGTTTTTGCAAATTATTTATTAAATAATTCTTCACAATACTTTATTTATAAAAAAATCTAATCCTAAAAATTAAGATTTAAAGCTTAATTTCATATATTACAAACTTTTGATTTTAAGAACTATTTTATCAGTCCTTAAGAATTTCTAAAAAAATGAGCATCTACTGTAATTTATATTCAATGATTTTATTGTCCTTATTACTTCATAAAAATTGCATTGTATTTTGTAGTATCACATTTAGGTAAATATGTTTGTTTGTTTTGTCGTTCAACGGTAATTTTTTGCACATGAGGGCTAATTAGACCGGGACTTACGGCTTAAAGTATATTCCGAACCACTACAAACATCCATGCCCAAGGTGGGATTTGAACCCACTAACTGTTGAACCGAAGGCAAGAGCGCTAACCATTCGGCTGCCAGCTCGGCTTTAGGTAAATAATAGAATAAAGTAATTTTGATAAATTAGCAAACAGAAGTTTCTTCTCTCTCTCTCCCCTCTTTTTTTTGAGAAATATTTACATAGATTTTACATAGAATTTATAGTAATATTTTTGTAATTTAAAATTTTCCTAAGTTTTTAAATGAAAAATAGCTAATTTAATATAAATTTCTCATTCTAAATCTGTATTTCTTCCCCTTAACTTGATAATTAAGATTTTTTAAATAAAACTTTAGTCACAAAATATTAATAGTGCATACTTTTAACCTTTTCTCTTTTGAACCAACAAAATTCTCAGAAAACATCCTTAGGTTGGCACACCTTACATAATAATATGTTCAAAGGTCAGAATGAAATGGAAGTATTTGATACATCAAAATAAAAGAAGTGTAAAAGAAATCAGAGTAAAAAGTAATTTATTTTTAATTTAGGAATGAAAAGTGATAGGAAATTTTAATCATCAATTACTTCCATTATTGACTTGTTCTAAATCTTAAAATAATTTACACCTTTTTACTAAGAAATCAAAATTTATTTTTATTATTTTTTATAACTGACAGGTTTTTTATTTTTTGATGTTAAAAATATGTATTTCACATGTGCATAATACAAAAATTATAAATATTTCAAAACTACTTTTTGTTTTCCCTTAATACACAGGTATTTGGGTATTAAAACACCTCTGCTACTATTTATTTAGCATCAATCCCATATTCAGTCAAGTTCAATCTTGACATTTACTGCACCTGACAAAGAGTACAGATGGTACTAAATAGCAGCACTACAAGTCATGGTGGATCTTCTATTTTTGAAGCAGAGACCAAGAAGAAGTCCCTAGACATTGGCATGCCTATCCCAGAGGTATTGATTTGGATGGGAAATTGGGGAACTTTGCAACCTTGACATATTTAATATGCATACCTGCCAACTTTCAGAAAAATATTTCAGTAAAACTTTTCAGTTTTAATCCGTGTGACTAAAGAAAAAAATTATACCTCTACCATTTCTTTTACCCATCTATCTTATTTCAAGCTGGAGCATTCCTTCCCCCCCCGATAGAAAAAGGGTTTGACACGTGCATTTTTGGAGCCTCTGCGACCACACAGTCTGGGAAGTTATTTCTCTCTTTCCACAGATGGAGTGAATGGAGTGCTAATTTCCGCTTCTCATCATGGCTAACGAGGAAAGATCGCCATTATGTGCTAAGATATAAAAAAAAATTTTTCTTTTTAAACTTTGCCCAGAAGAACCGAAACGCGTAAAATAATTCATGCTATCAGTAAAAGCGTAAAACCTCTGGATCTTGCGTAAAATTTACGCACTATGCGTAAAAGTTGGCAGGTCTGAATATGCCTCAGTCGCCATTTATAAAAACTATAGTCTTTAGTTGGTCCCAGGATCAAACTCACTTGATTTGGGTGGTGAAAACGAAGCTCTCCTGAGTAGATACTGTAACATTAATATTACCAAGTTTCAGTTTTAATATGATTTTGGCCTGTTTAGTAGATAATACTTCAATTATCAGATTTTCCCTTACAAATATTTTTAATTTTCTTAATTGTATAAACTAGAATCTAATAATTTATTTATTTAACAAATACTAAACATTAGCACTTAAGCCATTAGTTTAAGTGCTAATGTTTAAGTGCCGGCTCCTCCAATACTTTTTTGATAAAGATCTCATACTGAGAAATTACAGTAAAATTATTTAAATGTTCAAAAATCATTGGTTGATCATTCAATTTGCCCAAACTGGCACATTTTTGGAGATCCACCACAGAGAGACGGTCTTGTAAGTAGAAATGTTCAGTCAGTTCTCTCCTCCTCCAGAATTTACCACCTCTCCTTCCTTACATGTTGAATCACATCTTGTTAAGGCTCTTCCAGACTTAGGTGAGAACTTTCATTGTCTTGTCGCCCCATCTGGTGTTAGTTCTCAAAGCTTGTGTAAGGGAGTACTCAAAACAATATTATTGGTTAAAATTGCTTGTCAATCAATCCTTCGAAATTAGTGAGTCTGCAAGATTTGGCATGTTATATCGTCAAAATTAAAGTACTAAGGTCATAAAAACAGATAAAAAGAGAGTTTTAAATTTGCTCCTAACAGCTGCAAACATAAAATTATCCCCAGGGTTCTTAGAATAGGGTGAGGGAAAATGGGTTAGTTCAAATGCTCAACGAAACTGACACCGGAATTACCCCTTGCGGTTTTAGGAACAATTAGTTGCCAGTGATTTTAAAGAAAAGATTATTTTATTTACATTTTAGAGTTCGGCTTTCATTATTCCCACTAAATAACATGAAGACAAATTGCAAATGTTGAGTGATTTAATAATTACTAACTACACGGTTAAAAATGATAATCAGAATTCAAATCAAACCTAAAATGTATGAATGATTAAAAATATTTTTTTAAGTGACTTGGATCAATTTGATTTTATGAGACTTGATCCATTGAAATAAGATATTTTTGAATCTGAATGCAACAAATAATTAATAATTATAAATTTTTGTTTTCAAAAATAACTTAATATAAAAATATTTAATTTTTTCAAGTATTTTAAAATCTAACTTATATATATATCGATAAATAGATAGATAGTCGTAATTTTCATAAAAATTATTGTAACTGTAATTATGTATATAATAATCATTACATCCATTTTTATATAATTAGAATTACTTAGAGCTTGAAAGAAAGTTTCATTTCTTAACCTTCCTTCATCTTATAATCTTATAAGTCCCTACATTCTAACTTTATTCCTCAATATCAATAAATTTAACCAAGTTATAATTAGAAGTACACATTTATTAAGAAGTTAATATTCTGGTGTAAAATGTGTTGTCAAATACGTTTTAAATCTGAAGTTTATTAAAACTCTTCAGTTATTTTATTAGATTTTTCCCATGCTTGATAAAAATAAAATTAGAATAGCATTAAATATGCATTATAAAAACACACAGGTAAATTAGATTAAAATAAGTTTAGCAAAATTGTGAGAAATAAAAATTAGGTTTATTTGTCAACAAATAATCAACTGCAAATACAACTTATAGTAATACGAGAAAAATATAATTTTATGCATTATTTACAATCACCCAAAATTAAAAATAAATCTACAAATGTAATAAATTTAATTTCATGAGCATATGGGAAATTCAGTTTATACCTTGAAGTATATATGAGGTAAAATAGTAATAAAAATAAATCTGTTACTAAAATATAAAAATGCTTAAGCAATTCATTTCATAAAGAAAGGAACATAAGTATATATATATATATATATATATATATATATATATATATATATATATATATATATATATATATATATATATATATATATAGTTTACAAAAACTATATACAAACACACACATACATATGTATAATTAAACTTTTAATTTTTTGGATTTTAACAATTTTACAGCTTTTTTTCTTTTTTTACTTGCTTCTGAATGATATAACTTGGATTTCTTATGTCCATTGATCAAGGATAACGTGGATCAATTAGCTCTGGCAAAAGACAGTCAAAATAAAAATCCTTTAATTTAGTTTTCATTTGTGTCTCCCAAAGTATATCCTCTTTAAAAATTTGTTCAGTTTTAATATCCTTTGGGAACCAAATGGCAAACCAACAAAAGTTTCATTCACTAATATGTAATTATCCTTTGATTTGATAATAAAATTTATGATTTTTATTTATATCCTTAATTTTTTTGTTTTTTTCTGTCTTTTTGCCAAAAATTGAATGCAGATTTTTTTATAAATTCAATGGGATGGATATCCTGGTATATATATGAGCATTTGATTTCAACAATCCTTTGCCAATTATTCCATCTTGCATGGCAGCTAAATGAGGCAAATTTTTATCGATGAATATTCCACATGGCTCTATTTTAAGGCATATTTCTTTTTCTAGTTGTAGAATGGCGTTTTTTTTCAGTTTTTGTATTATCTCATTCAAAATTGGTTCATTTTTTTACGTTAGAGTATAATATTGTTTTCACTAAATTTTGGCATTCTGTGGAGGGTAACTTGTGGCATACAAACCAAAATTGGAAGTTGTCAACAGTGGCATAGTGAAGAGGGGATAGGGGGTCTATCATGCCCGAGCGCCGCTTTGAGAGGGGGCGCCAAATAGCAGCTACAAAATTTTATTATTATTTTTATCGGAATATCAATTTTATTCAGAGAAATATATTTTTAATTTAATAATTATTTTCTCCTGTTGAAGAGTTTGCCATAAATGAAAATGTTCTTATGTTTATATTTTCATATTATTAAGTTAGTACAGTTTAGTTCGTATTAAAAAGTTGTTCTTTTAATCACATTTTCCATTATCTTTTCTTAGTTTTTTTTTATACTTTGCTCAAGATTTGTGGTGCTTTATCATTATTTTGTACAGTAAATCTTGTACATGTGATGATGGAACCATGTTAAATTTTTTCTGATAAAAATTCTGAAATATAAATTATATTGGTTAGTTTCTTTTTTATGCCTTTGAGATATTTTTAAGATTCATCTTATTTACCAAATAATATGTGTTGATGTTATATTTCTTGATTTTCGAATCAAAATTTTAGGGTGATTCCAAAAAGATAAGCTCACGATTTAATCCGTAACTGATTTGACTTTGTGAATGCAGCAAGATTCACTATTTTCTTTAGAATCCTAATTTTTTTTATAAGATGTCTAAATCAAGTTGCATACTTATGAAAAATTGTACCATTGATTATGCAAATGAATCTTTTCTACTAAAAATAAAAAAGGAGATATCAAATTAATATTGAAAATAAAACCTACAATAATCTCTCAGTTTAAGAATTTAAATAATTGTGGCATTTTTGTACGTTCATTTCAGTAGATATTACAAGACAGATATATTAGATAATAGTTAAGTTGTTTATATCTGCCATTAAAGGTATTCAAAAATACAAAATGAACAAAAAATTTTTTCAACGATATATACAATTTTTCAAATTTAAAATATGTTTACTTTCTTAACAGATGCAATATTTTAGTACGAGGGTCACTCTGAAATTTTGAGATACAAGTAGGTTTTTAAAGTTATAATGTATATTTATGAATTAGATTATATATTTTATTAAATAGTAATAAATTATAGTTTTTTCTTTATTTTTGAATATATCATTATTTATAAGGAGTGCATAATATAATTTGATCATTTTTTACCTTGCAACTCTATGTAATACAACTATTCACTTTGAAACTTCATATTTTTATATGCGTTTTCCTTCGTATCCTTTCGAGATATCCTCAATAGCTCTTTGTGGTTTTATTATTATTAAATATTTTACACCTTCTAAGATATTTGTTTAAAAAAATTCAAACATTTTGCAATTCACCGCTGACGTAGGACAAATCACACATGGTGGAATTTTCCAAAGCGTTATAAAACTATATTTAAATATGTGGGAATATTCATTAATGTACATTTTAATTCTGGTTAACGCCTTTCTGTTTGTTCTGAATTGCCTTCACTACCAGTAAATCCTTAAATTTTGAAGTCAGTATCATTCTTTACTTTACATTTTGCACATATGACATGACATTTTGCACATATGTTATGGTGAAATAATGTAGCATAATGTTAAAATCTTCCAAATAAATAATAAATCTGAAATATTTTGTCCCGCCCAGCCAATGCCAATCGATCGAGTTGAAGTAGCGAAGAAACTGCCTATTGTACTATAGTTATAAATCTGTACTAAATATTTTTTGAAATCAAGAAAATCCTATATTTTTAATTAAGCTTATATGAATCGTAATATACTGATGAATCGAATAAATCTGCTTATTTGGTTTCTTTTAAATCTGCTTAATATAAATAACTTATTTTAAAAAGATTCAGCTTTTCATTTGAATAAATATTTTCAAATAATGTATTAAAAATGAAATTCAATAAGATATTAATTCAAAATCCTTTGAAGTATGAAATTAAACAAAAAATTATAATCCATCCACAATAATAAAAAAAACTTAGTTACACGATTTATTAATAATATTCAAAAAGTAATTATTAAATTTAATTCCAAACTGATTTTAGAAAATAAGTTTTGCACTATCATTGAGTTATGTTAAATAAGTTTTATTTTCTTATTTTAATCATTAATTAAACATTTTAACACTTTCAAAAGCTAAATCCAAATTTATTCTGTTACAACAAATATGTACTGGTATATTTGGGAAATAATTTCTTGAATAATTCAAAACAAATTTTATGCACGTTATATATATAGAAGCAAAAACAGAACAATTGCAGAACCTTCAATATAAAAAATATTTTATAATAAAAATGTGTTTATATTTTATCAACATTATAACAAAATATTTTATTCATAATTATTCATATTATTTTAGATTCACCCTGCGTGTATACGAGGGTTACTCTGAAAATTGTGAGATACGCGCAGACGAGAATTTAAAAAATAAAAATAACAGTTTAATTTTAAAGTACAAAGTATTTTAACACAGAAGACGATTTTTTAATTACTTACTTCAACTTGTTTAGCGTGGAATAAATTTTAAACAAAAGAGAAAATGGATTTGACGCGAGAACATTTTTGCGCAACGATTCTCTATGATTTCAAAGCAAGATTAAATCAAGAAGAATGCGTTCATCGGTTGCAACTAGCATTTGGTGATGAATCTCCAGCTCGTGCTACTGTATTCAGATGGTTTAGAGAATTTAGAAGAGGTCGCAATTTTCTTCAATATGAAGAACACACAGGAAGGCCGCCATCGGCAGTAATCCCGGATAATGTGTCTGCCATACGAAAAATGTTAATGGATGATAATCGCTGTACCAATCAAATGATACAGAAAGAACTTTACATTGGATCCGCAGCCATACACAAAATCATTCATGAAGAATTACATATGAAAAAAGTAGTTTGCCATTGGGTTTCCATAATCTAACTGAGGATCATAAAGAGGAGCGTGTCAGAATCAGTAAAGAAACTCTTAATATGCTGAATGATGGTGGCCATCGCATCATTTCTAAAATTGTAACAGGTGATAAAACGTACATACCGTTTTTTTACGTTCCAACACGTCAAGAAAGCAATGAATGGATCTTTGAAGATGATCCCACGTCGACAATGGTCAAAAAAACAACGCGCACTGAAAAAAGTGATGTATGCCATTTTCTTCAGAAGTACAGAATTGGTCAAAGCCATCAAGTTGGAAGGACAGAAGACTGTAACAGCAAACTAGTATACCACTAAATGTCTTCCAGAAATTCTACAAGAACTGAATGTTAGGGGAATAATGCTTCACCATGACAATGCATCTTCACATACAGCCGGATTAACAGTTGAGTTTCTTAAACAAAAACAAATTAAAATGATCGAACATCCGCCATATTCACCTGATCTAGCTATGTGCGACTTTTGGTTATTCTTTAATCTAAAAAAGAACTTACGTGGACGTCGTTTTCATTCAGAAGAAGAGATTGATGTGACTATAATTGCATTTTTTTCATCTATTCGGAGAAATGAATGGCTTGATTCATTTAATCTATGGAAAATTCGTCTACAAAAGTGCATTGATGCTGGAGGAGACTACTTTGAACACACCTAAAATTTTGTAAGTATAACTTTAAAAACCTAGTTGTGTCTCAAAAATTTCAGAGTGACTCTCGTATATATATATATTGTAAAATGCATTTTTTTATATTAAGTTCCTCAAATTTTTAATGCATAGGTAGTCTTGTTTCAAAATTTTAGTATATAATATAATTAAATAAGGTAACACAAAACAGTTTATAATATTTCATTTTTAAAATTTATTTAAATGTAAGTAAACAAAGTTGATTTAAAAGTACATAGCATAGCTACTTTTTCAACGCTAATAAAGAAGAATCTAACATGCATTATTTACAGATTTCTTTTATTTCCTTGAGGGAGAAAAACTAATTCGTCTTGCTCGATTTGGAAGTGTTTCCCAACCGCATCGTAAAACAGCGGGAATCATATGGGGAACAGTTTTTCCCAGAAATTTCCCCTTCCTCAGGTTACCGTATTGAAGTTGAAAATCAGTTTGACGTTAAAAATTTTTCAGCTTCCTAGGTGGCATTGTGTACAGAGATGGGTTTTCAGAAATGAGAATGAGTTTGATTTCTAATCAAAATCCTTAAAGAAATATTGATGCAATCAGAAATATTTTTAGCTTAAAATAAACAAAAATGTTCATTTTGTAATTGCATGATGAGAAAAGGAAACTAAACCAAATTTTGTACAACCTCAAAGAAATTAGAATTTGGCTGAAAGTTACTCAGATGGAGATATTTTGATAATTGAAAAATATTTGAAAAAATTTTAAATGCTAAAAATTGACGTCCAGGTGACAGCAGGTCTGTTTTTTGTAATTTGCAAAAAACCAGAAGTTTCTATCATGAAAATAGCACTTATTACACATTAAAATATCCATAGGATTAACATAGGATTCGATTTTTCCCAACGGAGGTCTAGCAGGGCCTTCAGAGTTTTTCTAATAACAGAGTTAATAAACAATTTAGTAATGTCGAAAAACAATTGATTTTTCACTTTTATTGACAACAATTGAACAAAGGACGATTTATACATTGTTATATCATAGCTCTCTTCTTACTCAATGCATCAGCTTTTACAAAGCTTATAATTTCAAAATGGCCTGGAATCCATTGGAGTGAAATTCTGTGTACAAGTGCTTTAAGCAAGGGTCTACATTCTAAAATTCTTTGAGATCTAGTTTGCTTATTCAAAAGAGATTGAAGTGTATTTTTAGAGTCTGATAATATGATAGCTCTTACAGGTTGAAGGTATAAGTAGATAATTTATGGTCAAATTCAAAGAATTGATTCCTTCTGAGCAGCTTAGATAAAGACAATTTGAGAGAGTTTTAAGAAATTTCTAGAAACATAATAGTTTCCCCAAAAAGAATTGCCAGGCAAACACATGAGCTTTTGATATAATAGTATCGCTTTCCTCTTAATAGAATCATGAATAAGTTCTACATTGGTCAAGAACTGCATTGCAAGAACAGGTGTAGTTCTCACTATTCCAATAATTATTCACATTACCCATGATAATGGAGAAAAAATAATTAAAATTGCCTTCTGTTCTTTTCATGATAGTATTTCTGGTCACATTCCATTTATTGTTTTATAGAGAGAATAGAATAGACATTGAGTTCTGGAAAAGTTTAAGGTCCCAAGTCACAATCTCTGGAGATGTAATGAGGATTTCATAACAGTAACCAATAATTGGATGTACATATAATTTATAAATAGTCATTAATGTCTCTATGTCACACCCCCACCTTGAACCAACCATGCATTTTAAGACAGTGTTTTTTTACGGTTTTATTCTTCAGATATTCCGTATGATTTCTCCAGTTTAAGCGAGGGTCGAAAATGCAACCCAAGTATTTATAAGAATCATTATGCTGAATATCAACACCCTAAAATATCAAATTCAGGGTAAAGGGAAAAACTGGCAAGTACTTTTATTCTGATTTACTATCATACCAGTTTTAGGCATTAACATTCCAGCTTGCTCAAAGCACTATTAAGAGTCCTATTTAAACCATCATGTTTCTCTTTTGAAGGACTACTCTAGATAACCAAATCATCAAAAAAGAAAAAAAAAAAAAAAAGGGGGGCTGAATATACCCATGATAATGGAGAAAAAATAATTAAAATTGCCTTCTGTTCTTTTCATGATAGTATTTCTGGTCACATTCCATTTATTGTTTTATAGAGAGAATAGAATAGACATTGAGACATTTGATCATGCCACCTATCATGTAGCCCTACAATGAGATGCAAGATAACTGCAACAGTAATAGACCCTATATACTTTTAATACTTATACTAGATCTTATATACTTTTAATACATCCCCGAAATGTCTTCTACCCACATTGAGTTATTCAGTAGACATATGACCATTTGATCTTCTAAGGGCCATAACTATCTCCTTCCCAGGAACAAGGGACTATGCATTGCAAATACATGGGTGTGAATCAGGAGAAGCTAATAGCAGCAGAGTGATGATAGCATCTCAAGGGACCCCTCACACTTTTGCAAGGCAACCACAACTAGAGAAAATAAAATATATATACGTAGAGAGAGATAATAAACAAAAGAAATTAAAAATGATTGGGGATTCCTCAGGATTGTAACAATAGTATTTTCTTAAAGAAAATAAACCCCCTGAGGAAGTTTTACTAAGAATATGAGTAGAACTAAGAATTTAGTAAAAAACCACATTCACTCATAAAAAACATTAAAATTACATACACTACTGTTTGTTACTGGGAAATGAGTGTAATGATTTTGACAAAACATAAATTAACTAAATCACACTTCTTTTTTCCAAGTATTTTATTGAATTTGAGTTATTTTTGTTGGATATTTATAATTTAAACATATTTACAATATAATTTGTAATTTTGTCACTTTATATTCAGACATTTTAAGCTGATACTTAAGTTAGGCCAATATATAGTAAGTAATTATGTACATCAAATAAGCAAAACATTCTTCCAGTATTTGTTTTATTAATTTTTTAAAGATTTTGATAAGTATCCTAACCTGAAGCTCATTAAGAAACTATAAGAACTATTTTTTAATTCTTTCAGAATCATTGGATGATACTAATCGTTCCCCTTGGTTTTTTAATTTATACAGATAATTTCTTTTTTTAAATACTCAGATTTTAAAGGTAAATTTTTTCCTTTACTTACAATAATTTAGTTCAGTTATTTTTCAGTAAACTTTACAATGTTTATTAATTACACTCCAATAGCAGTAAATAGCAATTTCTAAATTTTATATACAGTAATTTTTTTTAATTTGGAAGTGCAACAATAAGAATATTCAATTGGGGAAGTTACATAGCACTTAAAATAAGGGCATTCAATTTTTAAAAATTCGAAAATTTAAAAAATGTAATAAAATTAAAAAGATATTTCTTTGTTGCTCTACAGTCATTGTTCACTCAGAAGGACCAAAACAAATATTGATGATCAAGCAGTAGAATGAATCCATAAACTGTTAAACTGATAATAAGAGCATTAATTATTTATTTACCAATTCATCTGGAAAATTATGATATATATGGAGTATTTTTTCAATAAGCATTATTTAAACCAAAGTCTTTTTCAGTGCATTTAGCTACTATAAGAAATTTACTAGTTACTGATACTTAGTTACTGGAGCACATTTGCCTCCTGCAAAGTTTGGAAACTGTTTAAACATACTTTTATCACAAGCTGTTTTTATGCTACAATAAAAATAATCATATGTTCTTGTTGTAACAATAAATGAAAAGTTTGGTACACTACATCTAGAGAGGTTAGATTACATATGATAGAACAATTGCAAAAGCTTATAAAATATCTGAATCCCAATTTACCTAGTCACAAATATTATAGCATATTACAACTATAGATCACAAGCAGTAATTAGAATATTGTATATAAACATTTTAATAACTTCCTTCCATACACTAAAACTTTACACCAGAATAACATGCATAACAAGCTATTGTTCTAGATGGTATGACACATTTAACGTAATTGTTTTTCTCAAAAAGTCACCTTTAGTACACAAAAGTATGAATAATAAAATGAAAAATTGAAGGCAATAAAACATGAAATATTGATAGTCTTCAAAGACAGCAAAATATTATGTTTAACTAGGGTTTATTTTGTCACCAAGTTGTAAAACATGTCAAAGAGAATTACTACAGTTATTCAATTTTAATATAATACATTATAAATTAAGCAGATTTTCTTGTACATAGTGAAATTATTCACTGCTTATGAAATGTTAATTTTAAAATAAAATTTCAGCAAATATAATGCAGATTACAACTTCTGACCATAAAATTTGGTGAATGAAGTCAGAACGGCTGATACAGCAACACTGGCACAGCAAAATGCTACGTAGCTGTAGATGTTTACCATCTGCTGTCCCAGTTGAGCATAGTTTAAGCATGAAAGACTTGTTTTACAAATTGCTTGTTTAATGCATTGGCTTTTAACTGAAAACAGGAAGATAAACAAATTAAATATCAACTTAAAGATTTGTTTTAAGCATGGCAAGATACTGAAAGAAACTTATGTGATACTGGTGCGTGTTTATGAAAATCATTATTGTACATGAAGTGTGATGAACAATTGGTTTGCTAGTTTTTGAGAATTCCGAGAAAGTGTTTCTGACAACCTTTGTAGCGGAAGACAGGCAACTTCTGTCAATGCCGAAAACATTGAGAAAGTGCGGGAATTAATGATAAATGATATGCATATGGTACTTGATGAATTGCAGATTAACTGTGAATTTGTGCAACAAATTGCTACCCAAAATTTAGGGACGAGAAAAACCTGTTAATATTTTATTGCACATCGCTTGACTGGTGATCAGAGGCAGTCACATTTACAGGCTTCACAGGATTTTGTTGAAAAGTCAAATGTAACATCAATTTTTTTTAGCTGTATAGTAACCAAGATACAACCCTGAAACAAAATAGTAAAGCATGGAATGACATTCTCCTGCATCACCTTGTCAGTCAAAATTTAGAGCAGAAAAATCCCACATCAAAACAATGATGAATACCGCAAGGTACTCGTAGTTTCCTGAAACAATGTAAGGTACAACTCCAGTATGCACAACAAGATTTATGGATTTTATATTCAAGACTTGTCCTGAGACAGTTAACATTGTCAAACAGTTTGTGGTAATTAAGTGAGTAGTGCAAGTTGAACATCCATCATTATCACCAGATCTCAATCAGTCTCCTTCCTATTTCCATGACGACTCAAACTTGTTTGAAAGGAAAGAGATTTGATGATATTCCTGACATTCAACAAAGTGTGATGAAGCTTTTGAGCTCCACCCAAAAAGAAAACTTTTTGCAAAATTTCCAGGATATGTGTAGGAGATCTACAGTGTATAGTTATGGAAAGTGACAATTTTAAAGGAAAGTAAGGTTAAAAGAACTTTCAATTAACATTTCATCATCATTAACATTAAGGCACTATTCACCAAACTTTATTGTCAGAGGTTGAATTTCTAATTTCTAAAATTAATATATTGATTTACATTAAGTTACAATTACTTAGTTGTTTATTATTAAAATGTATTTAAACAAAAAATCTTTTCTGAATAGTTTATGAATTTTTAAAAGATGTTATTGAATATATTTGGCAATTAGTAAAATTAATTTTAATTTGAATTAAAATTTTTTAAATAATTTATCAATTTGTTTAAAGCATTTTAAAATAATTTATTAAAATAAAGTATATTTTATACAAATTAAAATTAATATTTTTTCTTTACTCTCAAAATATTGTTTTTCTCAATTTAAATATGCATCTATGATAAAAAAATATATTATTGAGTTAATAGTTGTGAATTCCATAACAATATATAATAATATGTTAATAAAATGTAATAAAACAATTTCAAGTAAAATGTAAGAAATTATAAAAAATGTTTAATTTTCATCATTTATAGTAAAAAATTTAGCCAAAAGAAAATTTTCAATGATCATTAAATTTATTGATAAGCTTAACAGTTACCATTTAAAGGTTTTAAAAATTTTAAAATATCAAACACTTTTTAAAGATTTTCAAGAACACTATAAATATGTTTTACTGTTTACTAAATATCAGGAGGAAGTATAGTAAAAGATGTCTTACGATTTATTTGTTGTAATCTGAAATTGATCGAAACCTGGGAGATTATCACAATCCTGTAAAACATAAGGATAAAAAATAGCTTTTAAGCGAATAAAAAATATTATAAATACATTTTAACTTACATTTTTTATAATTGGTTTATTTAAGATTTATTATTTCGACTTGCAAGCACAAATATTATTACGATTATATCAACAAAAAATTTGTTCCTTGATGTCAGTATAAATAGCAAGCACATCTACACTAAAATATATAACATTCTTGAAAACTTAATCATATAAATACAGTATTTTAAAGGCATAAGCAAAGTATAACCCTTTAATATTGGAATTTATAAAATAATTAAAATACTTGTCATTTTCATTACAATCTTTTGTCAAAATAGAAAACTTTATATTTATTCAATTTTACTACAGTAAATAAAATATAAAAATTTTAAGTTATTGGATGTTAGTACAAAATGTGTGCAATTATGAATTACAAATGTTTGCAAATAAAACTCATATTTTTTTTAAATGAAGAATTTTATAATTTAATACAAATATCTATATAAGCTCAATTTTAATATTGCTCTCTTCTATAACTATAGATACTTTTACAAATATTTTTGTCTTAAAAAAATGCCAAAATAATCATTTCTGAAATATTTTGTGCATGTCTATTTATATTTAACTAAATAACAGGATTATATATATAGATTATTTTTTCCCCTCTTTTATACACACACAAATGTGTGTATAAAAGAGAGATACATGTATTTAAAAGATGTGTGTGTTAGATTATATATCTAAGATTCACATACCACCATGATTATTTACAGTAAAAATGACACATAAGTGATTTAAAGAAACTTTCTCAAGTGATAGCAGGTAAAACAAAATATAATCAGATGGAAATAGAAGAAAAAATAAGATTTACTAGATATCATAATACTTAGAATATAATAAGGAAAAACAACCAAAAATGTTATAACAATTTAATACAATGCAATTTTTGCAAATATAAGTTACATGGTAGGATTTTATAGGACATACTTTATCACAAAATTAGAATCCAAACTGAACTTAAAGCTACATCAAGTAAGGAATTTTCTGATAAACTTAGCTAAATTATAAAAATGGTTAAACATATTTGAATAATTTCGAATTTTAATGTTTTCATACTAAATTATATTCTGAAAAAAAAAAAAAAAAAAAAAGACAAGTCTATATTTATAAAGCTTTACATTCAAACCTCACAGTAAGCATATACAAATAAGAGCTTCAATTTATATTACCAGATAATTCTTTTTCCAAGTTTCTGTGATAGCATTTTGATGGAGAAAAGCTAATTATTAAGTTAATTAAAAATTAAAGCTAATTAAAAAGTTTTAAGAAATAATGATTTTTATAACCTCCATACTAAAAGTGGCTTTGAATGGTACAGTTGTTTAAAATTTTATATAAAGTGATTTGTAATATTCTGATTTATTTAATATTATTATGCAGGCTAAAGATATTAATTTTGTTCACTTGCATGTTGTAATTAACAGTAACTGATCAAGAAAGGATCCTATGTAATATAACCGATGCATTAACAATAAATCTTTGAAATTATAATCAGAAAAAATCTAAACAATTATGTAAATCATGAAATGTTTGATGCTGGGATTAGATAACATCAATTGAATGAATTTTGAACATATATGAATTAAATAACTACAAAATGACCATTAAAAAAATCAGCAACTTAAGTCAGGGCTGATCCTGATTATTCTTAAGATCTTTTGAAATAAAACCTTAAAATCTTTTGATCAATAATAATTTTAAATCCAATATATGTTTTAAATTATATAATTAAAGTACATATATTGCATTGAACTGAGAATTGTTATCCATGAATAACAAATTAATATTTTCTTAAAATGTAAGACATAAAAAACATTAAAAGACAAAACAAATCATATTTAAAATTAATTTTATCTAACTACCTAAATACTATTTAATTACAAACTTACATGAATCAAAAATATTTTATTTAGTTAATATTACCAAATTAAATAGAATATTTTTGATGATTCAAGCAAAGAGAATAAAACAATATTAATGATGGTATATATTTTAATTTAGTTTAACCAAAAAGATATTTTGTAAATGTTAAAAATAATGGATTTTATTAAATAATAAAATATTTGGTTGTTAATAAAAATAATAAATTGAAATTCTTACTTTCCAAATTAGCTTATTAGGTGCACCAAGTGTTCTAACTATATTTTCAAATACAATCATTTCTGAATCACCGGCAAATAATTTTCTTTTAAGAATCAACTCACCGAAGACACAACCAGTTGACCTGAAGTAAAAATACAGTCATATTTTAAACAGAAAATTAATAAATAATTACATTAATAATTATGTTAAAACATAATCATACTTCAAAATTAAAATTATTTAATTACAAAGGAAGTTCCAGTTTATATAAAAAAATTAAGAAATAAATTTTATTTTAAACATGAAAAAAACTTTTATTTATAACAATTATTGTTTCTTATCCCCATAATTATATGATCAGAACAATTAAAATGTATTTTCCACACAAACTATAAAAATATTTTTCACTTTTTCAACTTCACTTGTAAAATTTAAAGAAAAAATATAGCAGATTTGAAACTCAAAAAGTTTTCTTCCTTCTAGAGTACCGTATTCCATGCAAAGAGTATATTTTAAGATTTGTGAGACAAACATTTTAAAATTATATATATATTTATTTTATTTTTATATAAATTTGAAGATTACTAATAGCCGATTTTTTTTAGATGGAACAATCATTAAAGTTTTTTTTAAATTCCTAACATAATATATTAAACAGTAAAGAAATATAATGTGAAGAATATATCTGTTTAAATTGATTAAATTGTATTTCATACAAGTATGAAACAAAATATAAAATCTTGAGATATATTCTTCATATCTAGAAATTATTATTAAATAAGATGAAAAACAATTTTGATTATAACTAATAATTTAAATATTAATAATGATTAAAGGAAAAATGAATCAAACTATTTGCATTATAAGACATAAATATAATAATTGCTTTTGTAGCAACATCCTTCCTTGTACCAAGAACATAATAGTTCATTGCTAATTAAAGGAAAAGTAGTTGAAATTTTAACATAATCTTTATAGAATGCCTAAAAAAACATGCATTGGAAACATTTTCAGAGATAATTTATCTATGATTTCATAGTTAAATTTTAACACAATATTTTATGAAATATTTATCCATTTTAAAAGCTGAATTGATTTATGGGCTAGTATTTTTCTATATTTTGTATTAAAAATCTTGGTATAAAAACAGGGGTGTTTGTGGGACCCCCAAAAATCACCGGAAACTATTACGGACTTACTACCGACATTTTGGAGTTTCGAGAAGGGAGGGGGAGAAATGAAAAATTACAATTATGAAGTATTGAATGACCTAATTATTGCGTTTTCTGCTTTCAAAGCAAACAAAATTACCCAAATCAAAATAAATAATTCATTATTATTCCTACCTCCTTTTGAACGACGATCCCCGGAATTTCCGGGTATTAAAGTTCAAAATCCCCGGAATTCCGGGATTTTCCCGGAGCACAAACACTCCTGTAAAAATGTCCTACATACAATTCAGAATAAAAAGTTTAAAATGTGTACATTTATATTATTAAAAGAATTTTAAATGAAGATTTGAAAGCAAGTCTTTGAAATATAAAGAAAATATGAAAACATGTGGATACAAATTAAAAACTCCCAAATTCTTTCACAAATAATAAAATTTTTCCCTAATTGAAAATTAACTTTTTATGCATTAAGTAAAAGCAATAAAAAATAATAATTTCAATGTCTGAAAATTTAAATAGAAAGTAAATGCAAAAAAAAAAAAAAAAACATTTAAATAAATCACAAAAGAAGTTGTCAAACATCAAGCTAAATTATTTAATAAAAGATCATTCTTTGCAGCAAGTACATGAAGGCGTGGTTAAAGATAACTTTTTACTGAAATTAATAATAATTTTATAATGAAAACATTAAAAAAATATTGAGTTGTCTTACATAGTGATGTTCAAGTCTACAGAATGATCTTGATTCAAAATGATATTGCAATATAATACTACTGTCATGCATGATAGAATTAGTGGAATTAGATGAGAAACTCAACTTTTCTGTGCATTCACATAATATAATGATTCATATATAGCATAAAAACATTTTAAACTTAAAATGTGACTAAGCACACATTTCCTGAAGCAAAATTTTAATAAAAGTTGCTGAATGGAAAACCCCTTTTATTGCTCTGCATTCAATTTTTTCACATGACAATTCATTTTTACAGCGATTTTACAGTTCAGGATGAATCACACTTAGAGAAAAAAAATATTATTTTGATGAGAGATGTTAACTCTTGAAGTTTTATTTGGAATCTTTAGATTGTTACTGCATTTTCAATTGTAACAAAAATTAAGCTCATAATTTTGAGAAAAGAAGTTGCTCATTTTGAAATATTTTGAATACATTCTTAAGTTTAATAATTATTGTCAAAGAACGATTTGCAAAAGTTATAGTCTCTAAAACTAATTAAGATTAAACAATCAACAACTTTCATAATAGATATTTTTGATTAAATGAATTTTGTAATATAACTTTTGCTTATAAAAATAAAATACATGTAGTAAAGCTGTCACTAAACTTTATATCCTTCAAAATAAGTTGAGGCCATTTCATTTTGTATTAAAACTAATTGTACTAACTATTCCAATATTTCCCTCTAGAATTTCTACTGATTGGTAAAAGAAACAGCAAATTGTTAATTACTGACACATGATTTAAATACTTTAGACTGTTACAAAATAATCTGGATAAAGGAGCTGACTATATTGTATTGATGACTGTATATGTAGCCTGATGATAATTCATTTTATAATACTGTATGCTTAAAATATACTATACATTTAACCTAACAAATAAAAGATTGAGTGGCACAGAACAAAACTAGTTTATAATACCGAAATTTGTAATAAAATTATAAGTTTGTTGTAAAAAATTATTTTTGGAGCAGATATGTAGCAGGAAAATAACGAATAATATGGGTAACATAGGCAGAAATCTAACTTAAACAAAATTTTGCTCAGTAATATAGAGCCTACATAAAATTTAAGTTAAAAGAAAGTTTTGCAGCACTGTGTTGTACTGCATGTAAAAAATATTATTATAATCATCTACTATATAGCTACAGTTCATGAATTAAAAAAAAAATATTGCCTTTCCCATTATGATACATTAAAATTCATACACAGTTAATTTGTTATTTTTTGTATTTTTTTCAGATTTTAGAGGTAATTATAAAAAAATGTCTCCATTTTATTTTGATCTGTAAATTAAAGGGTAAATTTAACTAAGCACTTAATACATTAATTGAATGTAATGATAATGAATAACATTTTACAATTAGAATTATATTAAAGAATTTATGTATTTTTTTTAAACATTTTATTCAAATATTCAATTTTTCATGTAAAAACTTTTTTGTTGGTACTTATTTCTTGTTCAAGTAAACTTTGTTCTTTACATAAACATAAAAAAATGAATATATTTATTTCAGAATAAAAAAATTTCTGTAATTCAAATTTGAAATATATTTCACCCATAATAAGTTAGTTAAAACTAAGAAAGAAATAAGTATTTGTATTCTTTTATTTTACAAGGAAAAATACAAATAGAATTATATTAGGAAATTTATTTTGCAAAATTCTTTCAAGTAACGAAAACGATAATTAAAATATCATCAATATCAGAAGAATAATTTTCCAAAAAACAAAGAAATAAAAATTTTTATTTCAGAATCACTAGAAAAATATAAAGAATATTTATATAACTAAGCGATAAAATTTTTGTTAAATATAGTTCATTTCAATTTAAATTTGTTCTAAAATTTAGTTATTTCAATATTGCTATCTATTATTTGATATTAAATTTCTATATCGCATACTTAATCAAATAACTTTATAGCTTTAAAGTTTTATATTTTTAGAATATACACAAAAAATGAGATTCCAGATTTATAAATTTTTAAAAGTAAAAACTATATTGCTTTACACATTTATTTCTATAAAAGTATTATACGATTAATAACGTTAAGACTTTTTTTATAAAATTACATTAAAATGTAATTTTAAGAAATCATTAGTCCTTTTTTGCAGAAAATGAAGACAGTTACAAAATTCTTATATTCTAAGCATAGCTGAATAAAGGTTGATTAAATATGAAAATTTAAGTTTACCTTTTCAAATTTTTTTAACATTTAAAAGAAATGTTACTTTGAAACACACTATCTCTTTTAATTTAGTTTATTTATCTTAAAACATCATTTTTTATACTACTTATCTCATTATTAAACTATACAAATTAATGATAATATTAACATAAAATTGATTAAGTTTATACATAGAATATAAGGCTTTATAAAAAATTGATAAAAGATTCATGCAAAATGTTTTTAACACAAAATTTTTATTGATAAAAAATTTAATATTACTTTTTGAGTGAAATAATAACTGAGTTAAAATAATTATAAGATGATTACAAACTCCTCAAATGAGATTTGTAATTTAACAGTAACATCCATGATTTTATTAATTTAATTAAATCTTAAAAATTTACTGCAAAATTATTTCTCCAAATAAAATTAATTTTTTATGGAACAAATTTCTAAATTAACAAAATCAATCAAACAATAAATAAAATAAAATGTGAGCTGAAATTTTAAATTTCATTCATTAAAATATATCAAAATATAATTTTTTTTTATCATAATTCAAATAGAAAACAATACAATTAAAAATGGATTTATTAATTTAATAGCAAAAAATTATGAAATAAAGTTACTAGTCTTTTCTCTTTAAAATATTTAAATACATTTTAAAAAGAAAATAACACAAACAATTCAAATAGATCAATGGAAAAATAAATACTACAAAAGTTATAACTTATTTTTATTTAAAATAATTTTTTTGTAGACAGAAACTTGAATGTTTTTGTTTATGATTAAATTTCAAAATAACATAATTAAAGGCAGGCATACTCTCAACAGCTGAGGTAATGCTTCTTGTAATGTAATTTTCCATTTTTCTTTCTGAGTGCAACTTAATGAATTTTCAGTCAGTTAATTTGAGAAATGCAACTACTACAGGGTGGCGCGCGGCAGACGGATGGATTTGAAAAGGCCATTGCTCGTTTCCTAACCGTTGGCGCTGCTTGAAGAAGATGAGGTTCGAAAGAGCGAGATCGGAAATTTATCTCCATATCAAGGTCAGTTCACAAGATGAAATAGTCTGTAGCGCAGCGTGTGTTTTGCGTGAAAGCATATTTTTCAAACGGCCGTTCGATTGTCCACGTGCAGCGCGCTTTCCGTTCAGAATTCCGCATCGCCCCTCGCGGTCTAGTTCCCAATCGGAACAGACATTCTTGCGTGGGTGAAAGCCTTTAGGGACACAGGAAATGTGTCCTCGATAAGGAAGGGCCCAATTAGAACTGTCTCAACCCCGGAAAACATCGAGAGAGTTCGAGCTGCGGTTGAGCAGTCTCCTAGGAGTTCCCTTCGTAAACAGGCTGATGCCCTTGGAATTTCAAGACGTTCCCTTCAAAAAATCGTCAAAGGACACCTCCATTTACACCCCTATAAGATGGTTGTTGCCCAAGAGTTAAAACCACTGGATTATGAAGAACGTCAACCCAGTAATGAAAACATGCTTGCAGCGTTGCCTCCAGACTCTGTTGTTTTCTTCTCTGACGAGGCACATTTTCACCTCAGCGGTTGTGTAAATAAACAGAACATGCGTTACTGTAGTGGGACAAACCCTATGCAGCTCCATTAGAGGCCTCTACACTCTGACAGAGTCAAAGTTTGGTGTGTTTTGTTGAGGGTGGGGATCATCGGGCCCTACTTTTTTGAAGAAAATGATCGCGCGGCAACTGTGACTTCTGTACGTTACCTCAATATGATTCAGACATTTTTCTTGCCTGAGCTGGAGCAGATGAACCTGGATGACATCTGGTTTCAGCCGGATGAATATCTTGCCGTATGGGCCGTGGCCCATACAGCAAGAGTTTGTATGGATGTTTTGCGTGACCGATTCCCTGAGCGCCTCATCTCCAAGCGAGGCAATTTGCACTGGCCAGCGTGGTCTCCAGATTTGGCCCCCTGGGATTTTTTCTTATGAGGCTACCTAAAATCCCTCGTTTACAACGACCGTCCTAGGACCATGGAAGCCCTTAAAGGCAACATTCAAGTCATCATCCAACAGATTCCTGTAGAAATGCTGGAAAGAGTCCATGAAAATTTCAGGAAAAGGCAATTTCAGTGTGAGGGCCGCCAATTGGGCTATATTTTATTTAAAACTGTCTAAACTCTAATTTCCCTTGTCAGTGTATAAGAACAAAATTAAAAATATCGTTGTTCTTTAATATTTTGTGTTTTATTGACTTTTGATATTCATCCGTCTGCCGTGCGCCACCCTGTATAAAAAATTTGATCCGGTCTATTATTCAAAAAAGTAATTTATAAAAAATAATAAAATAAAAAAAATGAATTGAATTCATATTTTCATTTTATAAATAACATTATTTACCTTCATTAAATTCTTCATCAAAGAAAATAGAATAAGCAAATGTATTAAAAAAAATGAAATCAAAGTGCTTTAAACACACATGTGCACACGTACATAAACATGCTCACATGTATAAAACCTATAGGAACATAATTATTTAAAATTCCTAATTTTTCACTATAATTATGGATTATCATTATCTTAAAATTTTTAGCCTACTGTAACATTAGTTTGATCCTCCTTTATTAATTAATTTAAATATATAATGGAATGAATTGTTGTTAAAATAACCAACTTCAGATATATATATATATATATATATATACTTTTTTTTGCAAAAACTCAGGAGTTTTTTTTTAGTTGATTAAAGATATAAATTGTTTTATTTGAAAATTTTAAAAATAATGAACAAACCAAAAGTCAACTGCACAGCCCTGATTCTTCGATTTTAAAAGTATCTCTGGAGCGAGGTAGCTATAAATAAATTTAAAAAATAAATGAGATATTAACATTACATTGAATCAAAGAAATTTTAGAAACGAATATATAATATAGTTCAATCAACTCTTGTAGAAGAGTTCACCTTGAAAATATTATAATATAGAAATAATTAAAAAATATTATTTGTAGAAGACACTTACTGACATATTTTCAAATTTAAGATAATAGTATCACTTTAGTTAAGACTGTGATTTAAAAAAATATCATTGTCTAAATATTTTTTGGTGACCTAAATCATTTTCTTTCCTCCCACCTCTCAAATATACATATGTAACATATATCTTATGTTGGTAACCAATCATATTCAATAACTGGAGAAGAAACTCAGACTAATTTGACAATACAGTATATTTTCACAGCAAGATCAAACTGGACTTAAATTAAAAATTTGTATTTTTCATTCTTGATCAGTCTCATTTATGTTATTATTGCCTTGTTAATATTGAATATATTAATTGCAATTACAATAAGTAATTATATAGATTCCTAAAAAAGTAATATTTACTAACAAAAATTAAGAAACTTGCTAATACAAGAATAAAATTGAAAAACGAAAATTTCCAAGAATTACTCTTTATTTCTCAAGAATCAACTTAAAATTTGAAATTTCTAAGGTTATGGGAAAAAATGAACTACCAGGAATAGAAAAAATCTCGTTAGTACTTAAAAAGCAACAAAAGATTATATTATATAAATGGACAGTTTGTACAGGTTTATTTCATAGGTAATATTGTTAATATTGCGAAGTTGAAGTTGAAAAAGAAGAAATCAATAGAATTTTCTTTATATGTATTGTGAATTATAAATGCAGATAAATTTATCAGAATTTTTTCCATTTAAAGATGTACAGCATGAATATCAATAAAATGGATGATTTAAGAAGTAGTTTGATAAAAAGTTAAATTTTATTTACTTCATTAAATTAATAGAATTTTAATACATTTTTTTGAACTGCTCTTATAAATAAGAAAAACAGTGAGTCCTCAAATGTGTTTGATAAAATAATTTATAATTTTATTTCATTCAATACTTTTTTCAATTGTTTACATAGAAAATATTTTTTCATATAATGTCTATTATTTAATATGATCAAAGCATAAAATATTCATTCTATAATTTCTCATAAATTATATTAGTTAAGGTATAAAAAAGAGAATATTATTTGAAGCTTACTTTTTTTGTGTTACACATATTTTTAAGTCAGCTGAATTTAGCTTTCTTGCATTGTGAAAATTGGCTGGAGAAGAAAGAACTTTAATTTAATCATATTTAAATAAATAATAAAGCTTATCAATATGACAAACAATTTTTTATAGTTAAAATATAGTAACATACCAACTTTAAGGAAACCATCATTATTGAACATAATATTTAATGTGGATATGTCCCTAAAATAAAACAAAAATCTTAAATATTATAAAATTTTATGCATAAAAGTTTCAATAATTTATGAAATCCTTATAAATAATAAACCATGTCTTTCTTTATTAGGACAACAGTTGTCACATGAGACAACATTACATAGCTTGATAACAAAAGAAATGTATTAGCTGCCTTGTTAAATGGACAATAATTTTAATCAAAATTTAGCATTGATTGCATCGTGCAAATCAATAAAAGTTTTTATACAATCATATTCATTAAAAGTACATTGTCAGTAGAAATAAATAAATAACATACTTCACATTATTTCTCTCATTAATATATTTTGTGACAATGTTGTAATAAAATTATTCAATACTCTAGCATTTTCAAAATTTAATTGATTCATAAAAATACTTTTTCTTGTAGAAAGTAACCTTAACACAAATTCATTATAAGTGTATTTAAAATCTATTTACTAAGCATATTCTTTCATTGAGTTTGCCACTACACAAAGAACAGCTTAAAAACTAAAGGCTAATATATGGCTTTTTTAATATTCATCACATATTGTGGACCCTTTGGGCCTTATTATATAACCTTTTATAGATAGTGGAGAATACTGATGTGTTACTAGGGGGGAAAATGACCAAATTTTCAAGCAGTCAGCCTGACAAATACGCAAGCAGAAATGAAACACTTATATCTTATTCTTCAATAATGACTAATATTGAATCTGGAATCTACTATTCTGAAGAGTATGATTCTACTATAAAGTTAGAGACTGACTAGTCTAACTTCATAAATTCATATTCAATGGCAGCACCTACAAACTAAAGGAACAGATTCTACTGTATATTTCTCAAGCTATTTAAGCTTAATTCCATTACACTTCAGTATATATATTTATATCAAATAAAATGTTTTAATAAAATTTTATACCACATTAAAAAAATAATGCTAGCAATAGGACATACCTATGCATGATAAGATTTTTATGCAGGTACTCTATAGCTTGAAGTAACTGGTACATAATATTTTTTATCTGAAAATTAAAAAAATATATATATAAACAAATAAATTAATGAACATATTCACAAAACCTCACACTGATATAAAATTTCAAATCTAATAAAATGCACACGAATAATTTTTGCAGTTTAGAGGTAAGGGCCTTAAAATGATTAAGAAATTTTACATACCTCATAATCATGGATTCGAGGTTATGTGATTGTTTCTCATGAAATTATATCGAGAATTATTTCAAATGAAGCACTCCTTTATTTTTTTGAGATATTTCTATATTTTTTTAAGATTTCTATTATTATCCAATGATATTATTTATTGTTCAAGAAAACAGCAAATAATTTTTAATTTTCTGAAAAAAAAATTTGCATATTTTTTAAATATTGCTTAAATTTTTATTTAACTTTATTAAACTAAACTAAGTCATTTATAAACTTTAATTTAATCAAATTCTGTTTGCAAAGAGAACATATAGAGTGTGGCATATTTTATGAAGAAAATTGTTTTACAGAAAGATTAAAATTTAAAAAATAATCAAGTTTATTTTAATTTTCTAAGTTCACTCTGAGGCTATCTTTTTTAAAATATTGCCAAATTTAATGTCAAAACTATAACACTAAAATGATAAAAGATATTTTTTTCTTGTTTTTGCAGCAATAAAACAAGTAGAAATGAGAATAAATTTTATTAAATATTAAAATTTTAGTTACTAATTAAATAATCAGCATAATTTAAAATACGTTGGATAAAGGTAACTTTATCATACAAAGGAATTCAAGAAAAATGTGAAATGTTTCAACAATTGTACATATTAAATTTATATAATTATATAAGTTTAAAAATTGTCTTTTAAACAATTTCTTGATGCTGACAAGAGGTACAAATACTTCAATCATTTAAATATCGTTTAATGAGCAATCAGAGATCAATTATTCGAATTATTGATCACCAATACAAGAATCAATAATCAAGGATTTCGAAACTGAAATGGTGCATTTCTAGTTGAGCTTATAAAACAATGTTATGATAATACATACATTAGAAAATATGTTGCAAATCATTGAAACATTACCATTGCTTTTTGATATAATCCAGTCACATTTTTACTGATCAGATCTGATAAGAAGTAACGAGAAAATTCAAACACAAGGTGAATACTGAAAAAATAATAAATACAATTAAATGTGATATTGTCAGTTTATTACTAATCACAACAAATTTTAATATAATATACTCTATTATAAAAACAGTGCCAAATAATGCAAGGAAATTAAGAAAGATCATATCATAAAGAAAAATACATAGAAATGTATTTGTCAACAACCATTCAAACATGTTGTTGTCTGTTCTAAATGTTAGGGTTACAATTTTGCAACAATATGGAGCTATTTTTTTTTTAAATAAAATCGAATAATTAGTACATGCATTCTAAATAAAATACACAATAAGTAGTAATTCTTTTAAATTTGAAGTAGAAAATTTTTCTAAGAAAGAAAAATATAAGGGATGATCAAATGAAAAGGTACGAAACGACACGATGGGTACAAATGTAAACTTTATTCAAAATATACATTATAGGCTTGAGTACAATGATCCCACTGATGAACAAGCCGCAGGATTCCTTGTTCCTAGAATAACTGTGGCCGTGACGAGATCCAGTCCTTCACAGCGTCCTTGAGTACGTCATCCAAACTGAAGCACTTCCCTTTCAAGTGTTTCTTCAATGGACCAAACATATAGAAATTGCAGGGCGATATGTCTGAACTATAGATTGGATGTGGTCCAACATCTCCCACTTGAACTTGGCCAGTTCCATGTGTGTGACTCTGGAAGCATGTGGACGCGCATTATCATGGAGCAGAACCACACCTTTTGTGAACAACCCCAGTCTTTTGTTCTTGATTGAGCTGCGTAGGCATCAGAGTGTCTCACAGTGCACATAAGAATTTATGATTTTTCTGTACTCGTGGAATTCTGTCAGTCTATACTACTTTTAAATATCTGTGGGCAGATGTCTTTTTAACAATACCTACCATTAGGCTAATTGCCAAAATAATTACCACGCTAAGCAGAGCTGCAAATATTAAATTTTAATGCAGTTAAAGGAATGCTAGCTATTAGTTTAAATACCTAAAGTATTTCGTTCTATTAATAAATAAGAAACTAATAACATGCCAATAATTAGCTTAAAAGTAATAAGCTTTATTTATTGATACTAAATATATAATAATTCATACATAAGTTTAAAATTTCAGAATAGATGAAGATATTCCAATTAAATAATTCATTACTAACAGAAATAAGTAAAATTATAATACCGATGAACATAAAAGTTTCCAACCAAAACCATCAGACACTCGAGTTTGATTTTCTGAAACCAATGTTTTTAAAACACCTGGGATACGTTCCCTTTGACGAACTGGCATGCGTATACAGTAAGTTAATTTAATCATGAAATTCGAAATGCCAGATCGGCAAAGTAAAATTTTAAGTGTTTGTAATAAATGGTACAGGAGTATGCCGGTCAGGCATAGCAGAAAATAAAGTTGAAAATAATGCACAAGTATTTTAAATGCATGATAAATATGGTGATAAGAAAATTAAATATAGAACTGTACTAGACTAAAACTTAAAAGCCCTAAATATATGAATTTAA